>JAENPR010000743.1:0-319534 GCA_018135685.1 Themeda triandra
GGAAAATTGATTATGCAAAGTTAAAGTTTCCGCTGCGTATTTAAAGTTATTATCGTTTTCATTATTAAATTCGAACCAACGGGAGAGTTTAATATTTGAAAATGGATAATTTTTGTGATTATAATGTTGTTATTATTCGACCAACGTTGATTAATAGCAATATTATGATGTGGATTAATAGTTGTTGCCTATATTAATTCTATTTCTGCCCAACGGTGATTTAGAATTATTGCAAAGTAAATTTTATATTATGTTCTCACCCCATATGAATTGTAATTTCAGGTAGTTCCTCCCTGATGTCTGCCTTACGAGAGAGATTCCACCACGAGGGGAGACAACTACCTTGAGTGGAAGAGGAAGATTGACTTCACTTTCACTATAGCGAGGTTATTTGGGTGCTCACCGAACCGTGTCCCACAAAGCTGTGGAACCGGTGCGGGAGACCAGTGAAAGTGATGAAGCATGGGACAAAAGGGTGAAAGATTTTGGACCCATAAAGATGGCTTATGACATAAAGCATACTCGATGGGTCGGTGACAACAAGAAATGTTGTCTTTGTCATTGAGAATACAATTGACCCGGCTCTTACGGGGTCAATTGAAAAGTGTGACTTCTTTTTGTTGCTTACTTTGAGAGGATCAAGAACCAGTTCACTTGGTTCCTCCAAAGTGTATGCTACCCATTTGTTCAAGCAATTGACAAATGAAAAGTTCAAAGGAGGTAGCATACGTGACCATATTTTGAAAATGAGTCACTTGGCAAATAAGCTGAAAGGAATGGATCGGAAATACAACCACAGCTCCTTATCCATTTTGTTTTAGCTTCCTTGCCTAGAGAGTATGAGAATTTTGTCATAAACTACAACATGCGGCACGAGAAATGGGACTTAGACAAGCTCATTGCTCGGTGTGTTGATGAGGAGCTCGGGATCAATGGCCAACCTGGTGGCCAAGCGAACCTGGTCAAAGGGAAGGGCAAAAGGCCCTTCAATCCCGGCTCCCCAAGCAAAAGAAAGGTCCTATGCAACGAAACCACGGTTTCGGCAACGGGGCAAGCCACGGGCGGTGACAACTTGTGCCGTGTGGTAAGGAGGGGCACAAGAAGAGGATCACCGGCCCGATTGGTTAAGAGAGCTCATGAAGAAAAAGGGTGAAAATGTTATTTCATTTGTAAATGAATCTCGTATGCAAAGTTTTCAAAGTCAACATGGTTTATTGACTCTGGTGCAACTATTCATGTTGCAAATTCTTTCTGGGGATTCATTTCGACGAGAACTACGCTAAAAGAGAAGAGGCCATTAGCGTTGCGAATGGCGTACAGGCTGCGTAGAGGCAATTGGAGATGTAGCATTAGATTTACCTAATGGCTATAGTCTTACTTTGAGAGATGTTTTTTATGTTCCTACACCGCAGCGCAATTTGATAAGTGTAATAAAGTTGGATGATTCGGGTTTTTGTAATTTTGGACATGGCAAATGTGTCATTTGGTTTAATGATATTTGTGTTGGTCTTGCCTTCCGACAAGACGAATTATATATGTTATCACTATGTGAAAGTGTGAATTCCATATGTAATGTGAATGATAGCGTTTCCTCGTCTACAAATGAGAAAAGAAAAAGAAAGCGAACTACAACGCAACGGCGAAATTATGGCACGTCGTTTAGGCCATATTTCGAGGGGAGAATAGAAAGACTAGTAAAGAATGAAATTCTTCCTCCTTTGGAGTTTGAATTAGATCAATGCATCGATTGCATAAAAGGAAAATATGTAAAGCAAATTAAAAAGAATGCCAAACGAAGCACAGGGGAATATTAGAGATCATTCACACCGACATATGTGGTCCTTTTCCCCGTAAAGAGTGTGGATGGCTATGATTCGTTCATTACATTCACGAGACGATTACTCCGGTTTGGCTATATTTATCCAATTAAAGGAAGAGATGAAGCATTGGATAAATTTAAAATATTTAAGGTCTGAAGTGGAAAATCAGCATAGTTTAAAAGATTAAGCTAGTCCGGTCCGACCCCGTGGGGGAGTACTATGGTCGGCATACCCCATATGGTCAAGTTCCTGGACCTTTCGCAAGGTTTCTACAGGAAAATGGTATAGTTGCCCAAAGTATTCCATGCCGGTGAACCTCAAGCAAAATGGAGTAGCTGAAAGGCGTAATCGCACCCGATGGATATGGTGCGCGTATGATGAGTTACTCCGATTTACCATTGAGTTTATGGATAGAGGCATTAAAAACCTCCATTCATATTCTCAATAGAGTGCCAAGTAAATTGGTGCCCAAAACACCGTATGAATTATGGACGGGGAAGGGTACCTTCACTAGATCACTCCCGTGTGTGGGGGTGTCTGCGAGGCTAAAGTCTTTAACCCAAATATTGGGAAACTTGATCCCAAAAGCAGTGAGTTGCCATTTCATTGGCTATCCCGAAAGGTCAAAAGGTTATCGTTTCTACCTTTTGTCCGATAGACTCACAAAGTTTGTGGAAACGAGACACACTATTTTTCTAGAGGATGAAATGATGAGGGGAGTATGGCTGCTCGGAAAATTGATCTTGAAGAGAAGCGGGTGTGTGCACCCAATCCCGTGATTCAGAGCCATTTTTCGAGCTACCTATTGTTCCTCGCACCAATAGTGCAAGACACCGTGGAGCAAGAACCCGTTGTTGTTCCTCCGTGGTAACAACAGAGGAAAATGAGGAACCCATTCAGCAGGAACCGTTGAAAATGTTGCCACAAATGAGGGGGAGCAACCTCGCCTCCAATAGTAGATGTGCCAAATGTAGAGGCCCCTAGAAGGTCTCAAAGAGAAAGAAGACGGCTATCTCCAAAGTGATATATATGAGTTAAATAATATCATCGAAGAGTATCAAATGGAGGGTGATCCCACCACATTTGAACAAGCCATGAGAAGCGATCATTCATCCAAGTGGTTTGAAGCCATGGAAGATGAAATGAGATCGATGAGTGCCAACGATGTTTGGGACTTGGAAGAAATTCCCAAAGGAGCCAAAAAAGTAGGGCCGTAAATGGGTCTACAAAATAAAATATGACTCCCAAGGGAACATAGAGAGATTTAAAGCGCGACTTGTGGCTAAAGGTTTCACACAAAGGGAGGGAATTGATTACACCGAGACCTTTTCTCCAGTCTCATGCAAAGATTCTCTCGAATAATAATGGCATTGGTGGCACACTATGATTTAGAGTTGCATCGATGGATGTGAAGACGGCATTCCTAAATGGGGATTTGGAGGAAAATGTCTACATGGCACAATCGAAAGGTTTTGTCGTGGAAGGCAAAGAAAAGATGGGATGTCGCCTAAAGAAATCGATTTATGGGTTAAAGCAAGCTTCAAGGCAAAGTGGAACTTGAAGTTTGATAAAACTATAAAGAATTTTGGGTTTAAAGCAAATGTCGAGGACAATTGTGTTTATACAAAGTTTAAGAATGGGAAATACATTTTCCTAGTTCCGCATGCGTAGACGATATTTTACTTGCAAGTAATGATATGAGTCTACTACGGGAAACAAAAAGATTTTTGTCCTCAAAGTTTGAGATGAAAGATCTTGGTGAAGCTTCCTATGTTTTGGGCATAGAAATTCACCGAGATTGAAGAAGGGGGTATTAGGACTGTCTCAAAAGGCATACATTGAAAGAGTCTTGGAGAAATTCCAGATGCATAAATGTAGTCCTTCACCTGCACCTATAGTCAAGGGCGATAAGTATGGGGATTTTCAGTGTCCCAAGAATGAGTATGAGCTCAACCAAATGAAAAGTGTGCCATATGCTTCAGCCTATTGGACACTTACAAGTATGCTCAAGTATGCACACGCCCGACGTAGCTTATGTAACCGGGCTGCTTGGCGATTCCAAAGTAATCCAGGTGTTGAACACTCGGAAATTGGTAAAGAAAGTTTTGCGATATTTACAAGGTACAAAAGACTGATGCTAACATACGAAGATCTGAGTCCCTAAAGATCTTAGGATACTCTGTATTCGATTATGCGGAGATGACAGAAAGTCCACATCCGGATATGTGGTCACTCTCGCAAAAGGAGCTATATCATGGAAAAGCTCAAAACAAACAGTTACTACAAACTCTACTATGTATGCCGAGTTTGTAGCATGTTATGAGGCATCGGGGCGGGTGAATTGGCTAAAGAAATTCATACCCGGTTTAAAAGTGCTCGATGACATCAATGGACCAATGACTCTATACTGTGATAATAATCCAGCTATAGAGTATGCTCACAACAATAGGTCAAGTGGTGCTGCCAAACACATTGACATAAAGTACTATGTTGTGAAAGAGAAAATCCAGGATCGTGTTATAAATCTTGAGCATATAAGCACTGAAAAGATGCTCGCGGATCCGCTTACAAAAGGCTTACCACCCAAAGTGTTCGTTGAACACGTAGCCGGCATGGGTTTAAGGCGAAGCCTATGATTCCTGGATAATAATAAGGGCCCAAAGATAAAGTATTTATTTATTTCAAACCAGAGATGTGTATTGTAGCTGTGAAATCCAACGGCAATAGACCGTGACGATGAAACATGTTCTATGCACAAATCTGAGATGGAATAAGTAAAATGAAAAAGGTTAAAGTGAAAGAGTAAAGTTAAAGATAAAGTTAAAGATGAGATCAAGGGGGAGAATGTTAGGATGATCTCAATCCCGAGTTGGGCCCAACGGCCCAACTCGGGCCCTGTGAACCTCGCGCCGATCGGGGGCGCCCGGCCCATCTATTGGCTGGAGGGCCCTGTCACCCCCGCGCTATATAAAGAGGTGGGCGCCGGCGGCTCTCGCACGAGGTTCACCGTGAGCCGCCACACCCACCTACAAACCCTAATCCGATCCGGAGGGGCGCAGCCGGTGACGGAAGCACCTCCGCGCCGCCGCCACCGCACCGCCCCGACCTCCTTCTTCCCGCGTCGCCCCTTCCTCTCCCTCGACACGATGGCCGACTCCGGCAGGCGCCGCGCCGGATCGTCCTCCTCTGCCCCCGTCAAGCCCTCTGGTGATGATCTCTCCCATTCTCTCTTCCTCTCTCCCTCACTGTCTACCTACTGTATGAGAATGCACCTACTAGATCCTACTGCTAATGATCTTTTGGTCTAACGGTTGTATACTGTGTCCGTTCTACCTATTCCCTCTTTTGCCGCAGTGCTTAGTGAATTACTATTATCTTTATGAATTATGTTGTTGTGGGACCCACCTTACTCATGTTGCTATATACTGTCTCCGCTGGGTACGTAGCCACGTAGGCTGCCTGTTGCTTTTGGGTGCTCGCTGGGTTCTACGCGTGCATGTTTAGGCGCTGCTGATGTATCAGGTTTCAGTACATCAGTGATCAGTGTCCCTGCTATCGTCCCTGCTGCTTCCGTTTTGTATGAGCTGTGCCCGCCTCGGGCGGCATTTGCTCGTGTACCTGCTTTCATTTGATGCATTTATTTTCCTTTGCGTCGTACTAATCCTTGTGCATCATTATCGTGAGGATTGTTAGCTCGCGTAACATCGAAAACACTTGCTAGTTAGATATATTCAAAGAGGATTGTTAGCTATTGTAACATCAAAAACACTGACTAGTTAGGTATATACGCATGTTATAGAACTGTCAATTACACCCTCTTGATCGAGTAGTCAAATAATCGTGTTTTTCTAGTTAGATCCTATCTGGCAGTGCTTTTCCACCTACTTCAGAAGCCATTTTTTTTTTTTGTCAGACTAGGGCCTTGTTTAGTTCCCCTAATTTGGGATGGCAAAACTGGCACTTTGCACTCTAGCGTACTATAACATTTCGTTTGTATTTATAAAATATTTTTCAAATATTGACTAATTAGGCTCAAAAGATTCATCTCGCAAAGTACAATCAAACTGCACAATTAGTTTTTATTTCATTTATATTTAATACTCCATATATGTACTGGCATTTTAATGTGACGTAGAATCTTCTTTTTTATAGTAAAATTTAGGGTAAATTTGGGAAACCAAACAAGACTTAGATAAAAAACTTCACCAATAAAGTCCCTTAAACCTGCTATCAAACCGTACAGATTGAGGACAAGATAGAACCAAAATAATTGTTTCACCTCTCTTACGTGAACCCCAAGAAGGCAGAGAACTAGGAGCCTGTTCGTTTTTGGTGTCATCGAGACACGCGTCGATTTGTTGTGAGAGGGCGCACGGCTGCCTGGTAGTCCAAACGAACAGGTTCATTGCAAGGCGTAGGGTTCATTGCAACTGCCGGGGCTCACATGGTCGATCGAGGGGTGCAGGCGCAGGGGCAGACACCGTCGAGGAAAAAAGAAGGAAACAGGAGAAAAGATACGAAAAGTTGGGTATAAGTTGGGTATTATAGTCATTTTATACCTTTGGTGTATCAGAAGAATCTGGTTTTACCAAATGGTAAAACATAGCCCCAGCTCCATCGAGGAAGCCTTTTGTGTAGCTAAAGTTGAAAAATGATTTTACTAGTAAAGTGGAGTTATGTCAAACAAGTCATTTTATAGTTAGAACACAAAAGGCAATATTTATTATACGTAATAAGTACAACTAGATTATAATTACAAAATATACCTTATTTGACTGATTATATAAGGAAATAAAAAATGGAAATGCAAAGTAGTGGGCCGCCAGGTACATGCGGACATGCTAGGCTGGATAAAAAAGGTCAAATACAGCCCAGCCCACGGCAAGCAAAGCTTTGCAGATGAGCTGCTTATTAACTCGGACAAGATGTGAGAACGGACGCGTAGTCCAGTGGCAGCAGCTCCAGGTGTGAGTGCTGCCCGCCCAGGTTCGATCCCCGATCGGACCTCGGTGTCTCACCGGGGATTTATTCTCTTGAATTCCAGTTGCCTCGCACGGATGAGCCACCACTGTTATATCTCTCAGCCGTGTAATGTTAGCCTTAGATATAGGTTGTAGATCTAGCTTGCGCACTAGGGTGTGTGTTAGGGCGTGTGCGTGTGTTGTGGTGTGTGTTAGTGCGTGAGTTCAGATACTACCGCTTGTACTCGAAGGTTGAGGCAATAAAAAAAAAAAAAAACTCGGACAAGATGCAACAACAGTCATCACTCATCAAATTCCCTGCTGTTCTCAGAAGGGAAACAAAAGGACTACTGCATTTTGCATATGGTACTCAAGAAATGATAGTAGGATGGACATCAAACCAAAGCTTGGACAGTTGGATCGATGGACCGACAAGCTTGCAAGTGAAATGTGATACCCGGCCAACAATTTCAGTGAACAAAATAACGAGTATTAACATAACCGGCAATGCCAAGTTCCATCAACATAGATCTGAAGAGCTCCTGCCTGATAAGCTAGCTTACTGGAAGTCACAAAATGATTTACAGCGTTCAAGGAGCAGATAAAACTAGTGCTTAATAATATGCTGCCACAACGCATTGACAACTTTACTTAGCATATCGATCAGGGACAGTGCCGATGAGGATCGGAGGAGGATTACAAATGCGCGATGAGATGATTGATATCTGAAGGAAAGCAACTAGCTCAATGGCACTTGCTCAATGCCTCCTTGGCCTCTCAATGCCTCCTTGCTCAAATAGCTCAAAAGCCGTTGACACCACAAGCTGTATATATATGCAAGAGGAGCTGGCTGTGGTTCACATGTCAATGTGCCCATTAGTTTGTGCGCACGCACACACGTACACAAAAAAAAAAAATCATGGAGGAATTGATGACTCTCCTTAGGGTAATTAACCACAAAACTTATGCGACAGCAAACAGATAGCGCTAATACCTCAACTTGTTCTTGATCTCGATGTTGGTAGGGTCAAGTTTCAGCGCTTCCTCGAATGCAGTAACCGCTGCTCCGTGCTTCTGTAAATCGAGATTGACAATTATTACAGTGAGATCTTTACATACTTCCTGGTGATTGACAATTATTGGTCAGATCTTTACAGATTACAGAGATCAGATTATGTGACGTGGGATCTTTACAGACGCAGAGAGATCCATGCTTCTGTACATCCAGATTATGTATTCCAGATTTGCAGTGTGATCGTTAAGCATTACAAGTGCAGAGGTCAGATTATTTGATGTAACATGAGAGGTAGCAAGATATATATATACCTGGAGCAAGCTGAGAGCCGCACCCTCGCGGAACCACCCTTTGGCCCAACGAGGACGCAACCTTTGGCATCTTCGAGCATGTTCCACAGGTAGCATCCCTTCTCTCAGCTTCAGACGGCACAGGCTCAGGTTAGCCTGTACGATGGCGTCATCCGGGTCAATGCAACTTGCCTGCATGAACAACAGACAGGTGCGTGATGGGTCAATGGCACTTGCCTGCATGGTTCGCTTATTCAGAAGCCGGTTCCATCAGCATTAGCTTAATTCATTGCTCTTCTGCAATCTCAAAATGGAGGGTCAATCCAATCCTTCACATCTCTTTAATTTGGATAGTGTGATAAGAAATCACGCAACATTTCATATCACCCCAGAGCACATGATATATTAATTATTGGTATGTTCAAATATATATATACTTACCCGCATAAAACAGTACAATGCATAACCATAGTCACCATTTGCGAACGATTCCTTCCCTTCAGACTTGGCATTAGCAATTGGTTCTGCATACAACTCCTAAGAAAAGGTAGCACATGTTGAGTTCCATGCATGACACATGAAGTATGCAAAGAGTTCCAGCAGTATTAATGATACAAGCAAGCAATTAGCACAACTTTTAATTTGTTCCTACACTGAAATCATGGAATCATAAGATGTTTCCTCCATCTATTAAATAAGTAGGAAATTGAAAGCTTTGGAAAAGTGTGCTAACATACCCGAGGTAGAGTTTTCATGGTACCAATAATCCCACCTGCGCTCCAGTCTGGTAGGGAAGGAATGGGGTTTGTCCGGGGGAGCAGAATTTCTACAAGCTCATGTTGCGCATTTAGAGCTGCTTGCATGATTGGGTATCTCCCATACTGCATGACAATTGCAAAGATTGAAATGGGGATATATCATATATATAGTCCAGCATGAAAGGTAACAAGGATATCAACTGTTCAAGTTCTTTTTTTTTTCTCAGATTATTTATAGACCAAATAAACAGCTAGCACACAAGGAAAGAGTCATTAATATATAATAATACCCCGTCATGAATATTAGGGTCAGCTCCGGCCTCTAGCATGAAATTGACAATGTCCGCTGAGTCACTGCCAAGTGCAGCTAATAACATAGTTGACCCAGGTGGTCGGAAGTTCACATCAGCACCAGCCTACAGAATTTGCAGAATATGTACAAGTTAGCTTCAGTGAACATGAACATAAGCATGGCAGCATTAACAGGTTTAAGTGAAAAAGTTGACCTCAACCAATAGCTTAACGCATTCCAAGGAGCCATGACTGCATGCCATCAAAAGCGGAGAAAAAACACGACTGGCAACTATATTGGGCTGCGAAGGGAAGTGCAGTATCAATATATCTGGATCAATACTGCTTAAGTGTCGACATACAAAGAAACATCATTAGGACACAGAATTTTTAGCTGGTGTCTTTCTAATTGTTTACATCGGCACCATGCTGTAGCAGGATCTTGACAGCCTGTGCTTGGCCCATCTTTGCAGCAAAGAGCAGCGGTGTTCCATTATGGTTGAGAGGATCCACAGGAATACCCCTGGACAGCAGCAGTACTATAGCCTCATTGTGCCCTGGAGGTACAGATTACATAGAATTGAAACGGAGTATTCAAACCAACAACAATCAGGCACGACAAAATAAATGTTTATGTTACAATACAAAAGAAAAAAGGAAACAAAATTAATTTACTGGTCTCTAACCTTCACCTGATAAATCTAGCTAGTTCTTAGGCCAAAAAATAAATCATGATAATAAGAGGAACAAAGGTGATAAGGGAAATAACAGGAAGACTAATCCTACCACGTAATATATATTTGACATTGGAGATCAATCTGGGAAGAGCAAACAAAGAAAACACTAATAAAAATACACTAGCTAATTAGAGGGTGTATCATGTGGACGAACAAGATGTTTAATAAAAAGTAAAAATAGCTTCATTTTGAGTAGCTAGATTGAGAAAATAGGGTGTATCGGGCAGACATACAAGATGCTATTAGAGGAAAAAATGGAATGATCTAACTCCTAATTATAAAGATACTCTTTATGTCCTTCCTACTTTAGAGGAATAGAGTTATTCTTAAACAAAATACTCTCCAACAGCCTCTTTAATTGGATCTCCAAATATAGACATCTTTTATTTTGTATTTTCTATTTGAGGATGTCTATCTTATCTTATATATAAATGACCCTCCAACTAATGGTAAAATTTGAAGCACTGTGTAGCGTACCCGAGAATTTGAACCACTAATAAAATTTGAGGATTATCCTATTTGATAATTGAGAAATTAATATGGAAAAAGGACATCGAAGCGAAATGTAAATAGCATCGTTTCAACAAAATAAAACTGCAGGGCGAGAAATCAAGGCACCGTAGCCAGCGGCATTGTGCAGCGGCGTTCGACCGCTGGCGTCGGGCACAGCCGGGTCGACGCCGCGCCCGAGAAAGTAGCTCAGAAGAGGGACGACGCCGGGAGCACCGGACCCTCTGCTCCGAACCCAATCCGGCCAATCGTTGTTGGTGGCGACGAGGATGGGCGTCTCGCCTGCAAGCGGAGATGGAGCTAGCACCTCAGTGACGCTCGTCGCCCGGCACCAGGAGCAAGACTAGCTATCAACATCCTTCTCCGGCGAGAAGCTCGCCGCCGCCGACTACGTACCTTCCGTAGAGGTGGAGTTGGCATCGAAGCCCTTCTCCTCCACCAGGTACCTGCAGACGTCCAGCCGCGCCGTGGCGCTGGCTCCCTCCACCGCGAGGTGGAGCAGGTTCCGGCCCTTTATGCCACGCACTTGCTGCAAGTCCATACCGCTCGCCGCTTCAGCTCCTACCAAAAGCAATGGAGAGAAGAGGATCATCAAATTGCACGCACGGTAGTCAGAGAAGAGAGAGGACGGAAGATGTGTTTTTGTTACCCTTGAACACGGGGAGGTTGCCATCCAAGGCGGCTATTTTAACGAGCTCGGCGCAGACTTGGCCGGCGGCCATGGCGCGGCGGCGGCGGCAGCGGCGCAAGGGTTCGGGTCGATGAGAAATGGGTTGGAACTTGAAAAGCAGGTGTGAATGGATTCTGGGATCGGAGTCGGAATTAGATCTTTGTTACCCGAATTTTCCCCCAAAGTCTACTGTGCATATAGTATTAAGTATAGATGAAATTAAAAACTAATTGTATAGTTTTTTTGTGAGAAAAATATTTTGAGTCTAATTACCAAATTTTAGATAATTTTTACCAAATATAAACGAAATCTTTACGGTAACACTTTTCCCCCAATTTTACACAACACAAATTGAAGATCTAAACAAGGCCTTAAGAGCAACTCAGTGAGCCCCAACTCCAACCCCCATAGCTAAATATGGGATCTTTGACAAAAAAAAAATACAGCTCTAGCAGAGCCTCAACTCCAGACCCGAAATTTGTTGGCCCAACAGAAACCACCCCACGGCCAACAAAATTGTTGGCCTCCACCGAACTACCGTGATCGCCTCCACCGCGCGAGCACCGACCTCCTCCCTCCTCCCTACCGAGCACCGCCATGGATCCGCCGCCCCTCCACCTCTCCGGCGGCCCCTGCTCCTCCGGCACAGGCGCACCGGCACGGCCACCTCTACTCGAGCAGCCCCTGCTCCAGCAAGGTGTCGGGAAAAGCGCCTCTCCTCATGGCCGAGCTCCGGCGGCCCCTGCCATGGATCCGCCGCCCCTCCACCTCTCTGGCGACCCTTGCTCCTCCGACACAGCCACCGAGGTCGTGGACATCTGTCCCCGACGCCGCCGTGACTGGTGCGACACACCTTCGGCAGATGCGGCGGCGCCCCTCCGACGGATGTGCAGGGCGCCTGCTCTCGGCGACCTCCCTTGCTCCGCCGAACGAGCTCCGCTCGGCCGCGGCTGCGCGGGAGCCCCCCGGCCGGCTGTCTTCAGTCGCCCGTGTGGAGATGAGGGGAAGAAAGTTTGTCATTGCCTGTTCATATAGATTTGGGGGTTTGTTTTGGGGTGTTACTCCTGGAGTGAATGAAATTTGTTGGGCCAACAAAAATGGGATTGGACACCTAAATCAAAAATAGATTTCCTAATTTGGGAGGCTATTGCTGGAGTTGCTCTAATAAAATACTAGCCATCTCCAGCTGTCCTCGCTCCGGTACGACGGTTCTGTTGAAGCACTTTTGCACGTTCATCTTCGCTCTGTGTTACCGTTTGCTTTGGCGGTTTAAAATTGACTATAAATATTGAGAATGATGATTTCTCTTAATGATTTGTCCGGTCTAACTTTTAAAAAAATCCAAATTCAATTCTACAAATTAATTTTTTTCAACATTACATTATGTTTTGCTTTGCGTTTACCCTCCTTAACTCTCAAAACTGGATAAATTTTGTGCTCTTTGGAATATTTTTAAAGTGGTTTTGATATATTTTTATTAGATATTTGAGGTTTAGTAAGATGAAAGAAAAAAAAACAACTAGAAAGTTCTAGATCTCCTCATACGCTATAATTTTGGTATAGTTCATTTTTGCATATGCCATTAAGAAATCTAAATTAAAGAACTTAATAAATATTTTGACCTTCAAATGCTCTGAAATAAAAAATGTTCAACTACAGCGTTACAAAAACGTACGGAGATCTATAACTTTGGCATAGACATGTCATTATGTCAATGTTCGAGGTCATTCAAAAATTTCAAACATTTCATCGTCTAATGTCACTTGAAAAAACAAAAAATGGAATCTTACAACTTAAAAGTAGATGTTTAAGCCTATAATAAAAGGCCTAAGATAAGAAAGTTGTCAACAATAAAGATATACTCACTCATAAAGAAACTTGCAATTCTAACACAGTGGTATAGTTATATCAAGTTTGATTAATTATAAAATAAAAGCTATCATTATTTATGTTATCAAGTACTTATGATTAGATTCATTATGAAATGTATTTTTATTAAATTAATTTGGAGTTATAAATATAAATCATGTTTAGTAGATTTTTATTATACATATACTAGTTATTACTGTTAATGACGTGCAACTATGGATGTGTTTGGTTGGGTGCATAAGGCCTACCCAGCACAAGTTGGACCAATTTTTAGGTGTTTGGTTGCCTGGCTTTGCTCTGGAAGCAGCCCAACCCTGTGCAGCCGTACGCACATATGCTGCATAGACTGGAACGGCCGATTCGGCCGTTCTACCCTGGCCAGGCCAGGGGCCAGCTTCGGTGCTCGATTCGCCTCACCCTCTCGCTCGCGCACCGCTTCCCTTCTCGTCTCCAGTCCGCTCCACTCTGCGTCGCCATCTTCCTCCTGTGCGCTGCTGCGCCCCGACACCGTCGCGCTGCTTCGCGTCATTCCCCACGCTCAGGCTCCGGAGATCACGGATCTGGTGAGCTCCGCCACCGCACGAGCTCAAAGGTGGTGCGCCGGCCACGAACACGGAGGCTCACGCAGCGGATCTGGCGAGCTCCGCCACCACGCAAAACGAAGTTCGTGCACTTCCTCTGCACGCTCCTCCCCTAGGCCCATCTCCTCCAACGACGACGGCTACAGCTACTCCTCCGTCCAGGGCGGCTGCGCATCGTCCTCACCGTCGCAGTACAGCCACAACCCGCCCAAAGTCGCCTCCCGGGCCTCGGCGGCGCTGACGACGAGGCGACCGCGACAACCAAGCTCACCGCGTCGCTCGTCAAGAAGAACGGCAAGATGTCCTCGCTGGCGGCGACCGGAGACATGCTATACACGGGCACGGACTCGGAGACCGTGCAGGTGTGGCGGGGCCGGCGCAAGCTCGCGGGGTTCCGGACAGGGAGCGGCCTCGTCAAGGCCATTGTCATCGCCGCCGACGGCCGCATCTTCACGGGCCACCAGGACGGCAAGGTCATGGTGGCTTGCTCATCGTGCTCGCAGGCATGCTCATGTGCATCAATCGATTGCTAGCTTGCTTGCTTGGTCCATGGCCGTCGCCTGCCTGTGCGCACTGCTGGAAGCTGTTCCATGGCCGTGCTTGTTGCCATGCCCATCAATTGTTTGATAAAATGCCTCAGCGAAGGTAACCATACCAATTCAGAGAGCAGGTGATTGTATAAAAACAAACCAGGCAACCAAACACATTTTAGGACTAGCCAGGCTAACATAGCACAGGTAACCAAACAAGTCCATCTTGGCTTGTTTGAGGCAGGCTAAGGCTGCTAAGTTTGTTGCATGTTTTCTAGGACCGAGAGTAAATCGCATTGAATTTTCTTCGTCTCAAAGGCTTTGACCGGCACGCACGAGCCAGGAGACGACGTAGATAGCGTGTACCAGCGTCACTGGCGCAGCATGGGCCGTGGCAGTGGCAGGCCGCACGTCGATCGGTCAATTTTCTCTTCTGAAAAAGCACTGCCACACGCTCAATCCGTCGTGTCGTCGCTCCGAATGTACAGTGAGCTATACGGTAGCATCACTGTCCGTGTGAGACCGAGACCATAGTAGTATACTAGTGATTTGCGCGCGCCCATGCGCGCGAGTCATGGCCACAACTCTATTTAGAAAATGAAACAATGTTACCAAAGAATTGCATGACATGCTGCCAAGATAACAAAAACATGTTATACATAATGGTACACTGTTCTTAATAAAATTCTCGTTGCAAATTTCAATTGTAGACTCATCATGTGTAGTTCACACTAAAAACAAGCAAGAGATGCTTATTGGTTATGAACAGAAAAGCTCTGATGACAGATACAACATTAGTGCTACGCCCAAGTAGGCCTTCAACTGCTGCAGTCCAGTAACAATGGCAGCTCCTCCGATGAATCCCGTAATTGTGGAGAGAGAAAATCAACAAGCCCAATCTCAAAAAGGATTGATGCACAAAAGACTAATCAGTGAAAGCATGTAGGCTCATTATAATCACAAGATTGCAAAGGCTCTACCGAAAAAAATCAAATGCAGGTTGGAAGATACCTGAATAGATTGTGGGAGCTCCTCAACGCAACTGCCGAGATTCCATCACATCATATTGGCGCTTAAGATTTGACACCTAATATATTTGGCAAAGATTGTAAATATTAGTGCAGCATCACATATCAGTTACCAAAAAACTCATCTCAAACATAGAACTACTCGGTACTCAAAAACATAATGGATTTTTATGCACAACTCTGCATAAAGATTCAGATCAAATGGGTGTGGCAGCTGACCAAAATTATTTCTCAATCATACTCATATCATGCACAAGAATCTCAAATCTCAAACACAAGAAACATGCACTGGAGACCAGCAGTTCCCTGGCAAGCATAGGTTACCAGGAGAAAATTTTGTCCGAAAGAAAATAAAACAGGAGAAAAAGAATGCTTGGAAAAAAATGTTAACCTGCAAAAGGTCTGATCTGGTAAATGGGATGATGAGAAAATAGGACAAGCACACTTTATATTTGGATCTAATATACTCAGCTCTACTGGCTGAGATGCTTATCATCTTCGATTGGAGCCGTGTCTCCACACCTAAAGGCTTTGCCCACTGCTTTCCATAACACTTAAAACCATATTTTAGATCCAAATATATTAGTGACAAATCTGCTAATCACAATCCAATATGATGTGAAGTCGAGGAGAATTGAATTTACCAACAAATCAAGAACTCCAAAAATAGAAGCACGCAGACAAGAAGATATGAGACAAGGAGACTTACCAGGATGGATGGATCTGGCTATGGAGGCACCGGGTCCGGCTGTGGACTCGCCCGAGCAGCTGCCTGTGAGCAGCCCATGATCCATCCATAGATCCCACAACCCCAACACCTCAGTAAATAACATGCATAATGAATTAGTCATCACTGTACAATGAAGGCTAGATATAAACAGAAAAGTTCAGCAGGCCAGCACAAGCACATTTTCAATAAAGCTGGGGGTCCCTGAAACATAGTGCAGGAGTAGGAAAAATAGCCCCTGCTTCCTGCAACCAATATTGTAGCACAAACTCTTCCCGAAAAGCAACATTTGTTATAATACCACCAAACAAACACATAAAACTATCAAATGTCAAATGTGCATGTAAAAGGTCACAATCATCATAGCATTTATGGATGTGCTAAAATAAAGGATCAATTGATGCTATAAAGATGGAATCGCATCCATCAAGGTAAACAAAGATCAAGCAGCAACATGCTAGAAAAGGATCCACTAAATTAATATATAGCTAAAGCAAGATGCTTATTCTAATAATTACTTTGGAGAAACTATATATGTTTTCTCTTTACTGTATAGAGTATCTATATTCCAAGGTGCAAATGGGAGTAGATACAAGAAGAAAAAAATGTGTAGCATCCTCTCCTGTGCGGCTATTGTGGGCATTCTATCAAACACATCATATGCAATTGAAAAAAAAAACTTTATTTGTTCATGAATTCAATCAAGAACTGCTGCAAAGAAACGGTTAGACTGCTGTGTTGCAGCTAGCATCAATATCTTCTGGTGCTAGATCTTGTAGCGAGGTCTAGGTATGGCATGGCTGCAATTGCTCTACGCTCGAGTAGACGACGGCGGCAGCCCGGAGCTGTTGCAGCTTTACGCCCATGCTAATCAGTGGGCAACACACAGCCATAGACATGTATTCGTTCACACAACATGCTAGAGAAAGGCCGTGCAGGCCTCCATTGCAGCACGCACACACAGAGGGGAAGGAAAAGGTGGGAAAGGGGAGGCAACGCACGGCAGAGCGTGGCAAGGTGAGGAGCTACGGCGCCGCAGCACGTCCCCATGCGGCATCCATCGATGCCGGAAGCTGTGAGAGGACGCCACCAGGCCAGAATGCCAGATCGGGTGGGGGACGAATGGATCCAAGCCATGGAGGTCTTGGAGCTGATTTTGGAAGCCCCAAAAATACCCAGCAAAGAACAGCGACAAGCACATACCGACACTGGATCCGGCGCCGGCGAGCTCCACACACCATCAGGCTAGGTCGCGCTCACCCCTGTAGCGCCGCTACGCTGCTTCGTACCACCGCGCCGGCAGAGGGGGCCTACGTGGCCGCCAGCGGGCGCGCTCGCCTAGCGCCGCCGCGCCGGTGGGAGGGGCGTTCATCCCACGCCTAGTGCCTCCCTCGCCCGTGGACTGCAGCGCCGTGCCTGGAGGCGAGATGCCGCACCGTGGGGCTGCCTTGCCACCGCACCACCGCGCCTAGGGGTTGGCCCCTCACCGCCATGGCTGGGGTCACGCGAAACGACCACGAGGAGAGGGAGAGAGAAAGGAAGGAACCAGCACTGTGGGCGCCGTGCCTCCGCGTCGAGGGGTTGCGCCGCCACCACGAAAGAGAAGGGAACGAGCACCTGCTTCCTCTCTTTATCCACGCCTGGGGCCGCCACGCCGCGCCGGATCCACCCGCACTGGAGCTCGCCGCAACGCCGCGTCGAGGCCCGCGTTCGCTCTGCGCAGTCGCGCAGCAACGCAGGGGTGCGCGCCTGTTGGACCGACGCACCGGCTCCCTCGCGCCGCCGCGACCGAGCGCCCTAGCCGAGGACCAGGCCTCCACGCCGGGCCGCCGCGCAGCAACACATGGAGGAGCGCAGGAGCACCGGATCCGCCGGATCCGGCATGGATCCGCCGCGTGGAGACTGCGCCGCCGCCGCCGCCCCGCCGTGCCGCCTAGCCGTGCCGCCCCGACGCGCCGGGGTAGGGCGGTCGCCCGCGCCGCCGCCGCGCCCGCACAGCTCCACGCCGGGGGTGGGGCGCTCGCCTGCGCAGCCGGCCCCGCAACGCCGGGGCGGGGCGCTCGCCCGCGCCGCCGCCGCGCCCGCGCAGCACCACGCCGGGGGTTCGCCGGCCCAGCCGTCGGTCCGCGCCTAGGAGAGAGGAGGGAGCAGGAGGAGAGGCGGCTGCGTATGGGAGAGGGAGGGGTAGGGCTAGGGTTGAAGCTGATATATATATGATGCAAAGGAGGCAGGAGAACCGTTGGATCGAGGATCTGACGGTCCAAAATAATTCGGATGACGTGGACGTCTTGGTTGAGCGTTTTGGCCACACGCTTGCTTGTTCTTAGATGCGCATGATGCCTCTGCTTCCATGGCTAGCTGTAGCCTATAGGAGTAGCCTCCATCGATCGATCTCGAGCGAGTAGCCTCCATCGATCGATCTCATGGGCTGGGCGGGCGGCTGGCTGTGGTCTGACTGTCTGAGCAGTCACGGGTCTGTGCAGTCACGTTAGGAACTGATCGAGCGAGCAATGGTGTGGCAAGGTGAGGGACACGGGCACACGGGTGTGGCAAGGTGAGGGACACGTACGGGCACACGGCTAGCTGCAGCGTGCTCGCATGCCGCTGCTGGACATGCAATCGATGACAGACACGCTCGTACAGGCGTGCGCGCGGCGTATACTAATTAAGTTGTGGCTGTAGATGTACTCCTACACACCACCATGCGTGGGAATGGGATGTCAATCCCCATGTGGAGGTCGGAGTACCCCCGTAGTTCCGTATACTGGTACTAGAGTGCTGCAGAGAGCCTGCAGTGGCACCGTGGCACACGCTAAACGAACGTGGCATCATCACTACATACCTTTGGTCTACTACAAGAGTTTGTTATGCGAAACGATCACTACATACCATCTAGAGAACTGTTTGTGGAGCTTAAGCTGAGCAATGCCAAACTAGACATTGTAAATCACTAGTAAAGTGGAGCAATGCCAAACTAGACATTTTATTATAATTGAACGGAAAAAAGCAATACTTGTGATGCGTAATAAGTATCACTAGATTAATTACAGAATATACAGTATTTGGCTTGATTATACAAGGAAAGAAAAATGGAAATGCAAAGTAGTGGGCCGCCATGACATGCTGGGCTGGATCAAACAAGTCAAATATGGCCCAGCCCTCGACAAGCAAAGCTTTGTCCGCATGAGCTACTTAACTCGGACAAGATACAAGAACAGTCATCACTCATCAGATTCCCTGCTGTTCTCAGAGAGGAAACAAAAGGACTACCGCAGTGTGCATATACTAAAGAAATGATAATCGGATGGACATCAAATCCAAAGCTTGGACAATTGGATGGATCGAAAAGCTTGCAAGTGGCGTGTGATACCAAACGCCAAGTCCATACCTTTTTTTACATCAACATAGATCTAAAGAGTTTCTGCCTGATAAGCTAGCTTACAGGAAGCCACAAAGTTATTTAGAGTTCAACGAGCAGATAAAACTAGTCTTTGCTGAGGATCGGAGAAGAATGCGCAATGAGATGATATGTGAAGCAAAGCAGCTAGCTCAAATGCTGGTACTTCTTCCTCAATGCCTCCTCAGCCTCTCTGCAGGTTTTTCATAAAGAATCAAAAATCCGTTCACACACCACAAAAGCCTGTATATATGCAAGAGCTGCTGTGCTTCAGATGCACCAACTAACAACTCATGGATGAATTGACCAGTGAAATTATGCAACTATCAGGAGATGCTAGCTAATACCTCAGCTTGTTCTTGATCTCAACGCTGCCAGGGTCAAGTTCCAGCGCTTTCTGGAACACAGGAACCGCTGTTCTGTACATCTGTAAATCAAGATTGATAACTATTGCAGTGAGATCTTTACAGATTGCAGAGATCAGATTATGTAACGTGGGATCTTTACAGACGCAGAATCCGTGCTTCTGTACAGCGCGATTATACACAAATATATATTGCAGATTTGCAGTGCGATCACTAGTTCACTACAAGTGTAGAGGTTATGTTGTTTGATGTAACGTGAGAGGTAGCTATATACATATATACCTGCAACAAGCTGGCAGCCGCGCCCTCACGGAACCACCCTTTGGCCCAACGTGGACGCAACATTTGGCATTGTTTTGCATGAAACACAGCTTGAATCCCTTCTCTCACCTTCAGACTGCATAGGCTCTTGTTAGCATATATGGTGGCATCATCCGGGTCAATGGAACTTGCCTGCATGAACAACAGACAGGTGACGGGTCAATAGCACTTTTTTTTTTTGAAACTTGGTCAATAGCACTTGTTTGCTTGGTTCGCTTGAACTGCAGTCAATTAATAAGATTATTCAGCAGCTGGTTCCATCAGCGTTAGCTTAACTCATTGCTCTGCTGCAATCCCAAAATAGGGGTTAATCCAATCCTTCACACCTCTTTAATTAGCACTACGATATATGAAATCGTGCAACATTTCAAATCACACAAAGCACATGATATACTATCTCGGCACGTTCAAATTAAAGAAATATGCACTTACCCGTGAAAAGCAGTAGTTTGCATAACCGTATTCACCATTTGCAAATGCTTCCCTCCCTTCAGACATGGCATGAGCAAATGTTTCTACAAACTCCTCCTAAGAAAAGGTAGCACATGTTGAGTTCCATGCATGACACGTGATGCAAGCAAAGAGTTCCGGTGGTACTAAATGATACAAGCAGTTAGCACAATTTTAAATTCATTCATTTTCACCCAAAAAAATCCATTCCTATATTGATATCATGGAATCATACTCATGGATCTTTCCTCCACCTATTAGATAAATATGAAATTAATGGGGTGTTTGGTTTGTGGAATTGCCCCATTCTAGATTAGGTGGTGCACTTGAGACCATTCCTCAAATTTGGTGCAATAATAACCTCATTTCTGCTGCACATACTAGTATTAATTATTAGTTCCGTAAGAAATGAAGTGACAATGAATGAACTCATTCCTCTTCATAAACCAAAGAAATGTAAGGAGTTAGAAGATGATAGACTATAACACATTTGTCACAAAACATCCCATGTGCTAACATACCTGAGGTAGAGTTTTCATGGTACTAATAATCCCACCTACGCTCCAGTCTGGCAGGGAAGGAATAGGGTTTGTCCGAGGGAGCAGAATTTCTACAAGCTCATGCTGCTCATTTATAGCTGCTAGCATGATCGGGTATGTCCCAAACTGCATGACAATTGCAAATTAAGATTGAAATAGGGATATACCATATATATAGCTCAGCATGAAAGCTGGCAAGGATAGCAACGGTTCAAGTTCTTTTTATTTGCTCAGATTATTTGTAGAGCAAAAATAAACACGTAGGTAGCACAGACAAGGAAAGAGTCATTAATATATAATACCCCATTATGAATATTCCCCAAGTTTTGGAGGTGGGATGTATTAGGTGTAGGAAGACACCAGAAAAAAATGAGCAGGAAAAAACAAAAAAAATAATCTTTGTCGATGGCCTTAAAAGGCCATCGGCAAAGGAGGTGGGCCTGGCCGCCCCTCAAGCAGCCACGTGTCCGGTCTTTGCCGATGGCCCCGGTCGTCGGCAAAGCCTGGCCTTTGCCGATGGCCTGACGGCACGGCCATCGGCAAAGGGCACGGCGTCGGCCGCCGTCTGCCCTGGGCCTCCTTTGCCGATGGCCTGACCGTCGGCAAAGGGTGGCTTTGCCGATGGCTTTACTTTGCCGACAGCCCGGCCGTCGGCAAAGAATGCCTTTGCCCATGGCTTTTCTTTGCCGATGGCCCGGCCGTCGGCAAAGAGCGCTTTGCCTATGGCTTAACTTTGCCATCGACAAAGCCTGTTCTTTGCCGATAGCTTATTCCCTGGCCATCGACAAAAATCTCGGCCGTCGGCAATGATCCTGTTTCCGGTAGTGGCAGCTACCTACTACTGTACATGTACACCTACTACTGTACATGTACGGAGTACACCGGCCGGCCGCGGCGCGTGTGTATCGTATACTACGTGTGTGTCGGTCATCACTGATCCCCGGCAGCTGCTGCATGCACTAGGCAGTGGCACTGGCACACGGCTAACGCGGCATCGTCGAAGCCACCTCGTCATTTTTAGCTCGATGGAAAACCTGTTTTCATGCGTCGCATCATTTATTGCAGTGCTCCCCTAAGAGCCTCTCTCTCTCTCTCAAGTAAAAATTCACGCTCCAGAGTCTTCCACTGCAACCTGCAAGCTAGCCTCTCACGAGAAGTAAAAATTCACTAGTCGTCCGGTGCAAGCCTCACTGCCATGCACCCTGACCCACGTTGTGCCGTGGCTTCCTACCCTGTGCTCTGTTTATTCACTGCAGTGGGTTCCTGTGCTTTCCACTCTTCCATTGCAAGCCTCTCCGGCCGTCCCCCACCCAGCCCTTGCGCGGTAGCCCCCAACGCCTCCTTCGTGTCACGGCAACACGCCATCCCGCCGCCGCCGCGCCATGGCCGCCCCAGCCTTCTTCCAGTATATCGATGCAGTGGACAGGACCTCGGTTGGAGCTTCCCTTCTTGCGGCCGCCGTGGAAGCCAACCTCCCCGCGCTCAAGGGTAACAACAACACATCCGGACCTCCGGCCTCTCTTTCTGACTACTATGCGTGCTATTTGATGATCCTCTCCATGGCATCCTTTTGGTTGAAGCTGCAGCGGCGAGAGGTACTATGGACTTGTGGAGACTGAGTGGGTTCAAGGGCCGGAACCTGCTCCACCACGCGGTGGTGGGAGCGTGCACCACGGGGCGGCTGGAGGTCTGCAGGTACCTGGTGGAGGAGAAGGGCTTCGACGTCAATTCCACCTCCGAATTTGGTACGTAATGCCATTCCTATGCTCCAGCCCCAATAATCGCCGGCCGAGGACTGAGGTGCTAGCTCCAATAATCTCCATCCCCACTTGCAGGCGAGACGACAATCTTCGTCGCCACCGATGCCGCACAGCTGATGAACGCTCCTGGGCCCGGGCGGCCTGCTGACGCCACCGTCTTCCCTGTTGTGAACTACTTTCTCGCCCGCGGCGTCGACCCGGCGGCGCCCGACGCGAGGGGTCGCACGCCGCTGCTCAATGTCGCTGGGGCCGGTACGTTGTTGATTAATTCCTCGCACTGCATTTTTTCACTTGCTTTCTTGGAATGATGAATAATGAATCATTCTGTCCATCAGTGTAGTTAGTGAATGATGCCATTTACATTTTTTGTCTTTTCATATTTATTAATTTCTATCTAAATCAAAATGGCCTGGAATTAGTATTTCTATATCTTTTTTTTTTTTGATCTTTGATATCTAGTTAAATAGTCATCTTTGGAGTACCAACAAATATTGCTCTCCATTTTTTTAAAAAATCTGTATACTTTTTTTGGGAGATCTAACTAAAGAGTCTGTTGGTTTTTTGGTACACTTTTTTTGGGAGATCTAATACAAAACCAGATTGAATACTCGGTTTCAATTCTCTTTAATCTGTACCCTCCAGGGCACTGCGAGGCTATGTTACTGCTGCTGTCCAGGGGTGTTCCCGTGGATCCTTCCAACCATAACGGGACGCCACTGCTCGTGGCTGCAAAGAACGGCCATGCCCAGGCTGTCAAGATCCTGCTACAGCATGGTGCTGATGTAAACAATTAGAAAGACACCAGCTAAAATTTCAGTGTCCTAATATGTCGCTGCTTAAGCAGTATTATTGATCCAGATATGTTGTAACTGTATTATTAACTTCCCTTTGCAGCCCAATAAAGTTTTCCGTGGTGTTTGTTCTCCACTTGTGATGGCATGCCTTGATGCTCGCTCCTTGGAATGTGTTAAGCTATTGGTTGAGGTCATTCACTTATACTTGTTAACGATGACATGGTTATTTTCATGTTCACTGAAGCTTGTACATACTCTGCAATTCTGTAGGCTGGCGCCGATGTGAACTTCCGACCACCCAGGATGACTATGGCATTAGCTGCAGTTGCAAGTGGCTCAGCGGACATTGTCAATTTCTTGCTAGAGGCCGGAGCTGACCCTAATATTCATGATGGGGTATTATATATTAATGACTTGTCTGTTATCTACCTGTTTATTTGCTCTATAAATAATATGAGCAAATAAAAAGAATATCCTTGTCAACTTTCATGCTGGACTATATATATGGTATTATCCCTTTTCAATCTTAATTTGCAATTGTCATGCAGTTTGGGACATACCCGATCCTGCTAGCAGCTATAAATGAGCGGCATGAGCTTGTAGAAATTCTGCTCCGTTGGACAAATCCCATTCCTTACTTGCCAGATTGGAGCATTGGTGGGATTATTAGTACCATTAAAACTATACGTCAGGTATGTTAGCACACGGGATGTTTTGTGACGAATGTGTTAGTCTATCATCTTCTTACTCCTTTACATTTTCTCTCTTTGGTTTATGGAGAGGAATGAGTTCATACATTGTCACTTCATTTCTTACATAGCTAATAATTAATACTAGTATGTCAAATAGAAATGAGGTTATTATTGCACCAAATTTGAGGAATAGTCTCAAGTGCACCACCTAATCTAGAATGGGGGTAATTCTACAAACCAAACACCCCATTAATTTCATATTTATCTAATAGGTGGAGGAAAGATCCATGAGTATGATTCCATGATATCAATATAGGAATGGATTTAATTTTTTTTTTGTGTAAACGAATGTATTTAAAGCTGTGCTAACTGCTTGTATCATTTAGTATCACTTGTCATGCATGGAACTCAACATGTGCTACCTTTTCTTAGGAGGTGTTTGTAGAACCATTTGCTCATGAAGCCATGTCTGAAGGGAGGGAACTGTTTGCAAATGGTGATTACGGTTATGCAATTTACTGTTTTGCACGGGTAAGTGCATATACCTTTAATTTGAACGTGCCGAGATAATATATCATGTGCTTTTGGGTGATTTGAAATGTTTCACGATTTCATATATCACAATGCTTTTTTTTTTTCGAAAGGGAATATATCACAATGCTAATTCAAGAGGTGTGAAGGATTGTATTGACCCCTATTTTGAGATTGCAGCAGAGCAATAAATTAAGCTAATGCTGATGGAACCAGCTGCTGAATAATCTCATTCAAGCGAACCATGCAGACAACTTCTATTGACCCGTCACCTGTCTGTTGTTCATGCAGGCAAGTTCCCTTGACCCGTATGATGCTACCGTACATGCTAACTTGAGCCTATGCTGTCTGAAGCTGAGAGAAGGGAATGAAGCTGTAAAGCATGCTCAAAACTGCCGAAGGTTGCGTCCTCGTTGGGCCAAACCGTGGTTCCTCGAGGGCGCGGCTCTCAGCTTGTTGTAGGTATATATTGCTAGCTATCACGTTGCATTGAGTTAATTAGTAGCCTTGCAGTGAACCTAAACTGACCGGCACGTGCTTGTACCGATCTTAATGCAATATCTATTCTCGATTTACAGTTGTACAACCTAGCTGTTAATGCTTTTGAGCAAGCTCTAAAGCTTGACCCTGGGAGTGAGGAGATCAAGAAAGCGTTGAGGTATTAGTGGCACTCTCATTCAGTTTGGCTCCAGCTGTTGACCATGCTACCTGCTAGCTCTTGTATACACAGCTTTGTTTTGTTGTTTGTGTACTTCACTCTTACTAGGCTTTTAATTTGATTCTTGATGAAAAACCTGCAGAGAAGCCAGGGTGGCAGCATTGAACAGGAAACTAGCTTATGCAGGGCTCTTCCATTCAGCAGCTTGCTGCTTTCCTTAACATGTCATCGCGCATTCTGTAATCCTTTTCTGATCCTCATCATTGTGGGGCTGATCGTTATGCATGCTAAATGAAGTTGTCAATTGTGCTGTGGGAGCACATTAAAGTCCTTGAACTATTTAGATCATTTTGTGGCTTCTAGTAAGCTTATCAGGCAGGAACTCTTTAGATGTATGTTAATTGTAAGAACGAAAAGTTATGGATTTGGCGTTGGCGGTTATGTTAATGCTCTTGTTTTCATTCGTTGAAATGAGATGGTTGGGTATTACACTTGCAAGCTTGTTGATCGATGCAACTATTCAAGCTTTAGGCCCTCTTTTGGAACACGGGTTTTTTTTTCCTGATACTGCGTTTTCTCTATGAAAAATAAACTAATTCCTATAAAATTCCTATACAACTTATGTGAAACTGCGTTCCCAAGGAGCCTTTAGTTTTGATGTCGTCGTTTCGTTGTTGTAAGCAGTTTCTAGAGTATGCATACTGCGGTAGTCCATTTGACCATTTGTTTGCTATTTACCACATTCCAACGGAGCCTTTAGTTTCGATGTCGTTTCGTTGTCGTAAGCAATTTCTAGAGTATGCACACTGCGGTACTCCATTTGACCATTTGTTTGCCATGGATCTTTTTTTAAGTGTGTGTTCAGCAGCTTTTTCTTTAGAATGTTTCTCGGATACAAACGCTCCGACGGTATTAGCAGCCACACGTTTTTTTGATGAAATCGACAGGGGACCTGTCTACTATTTTTGTATTTCAGATAAAAAAGCAAGAGAACAAGTACAACAAAGGCCAGGGGCCAACAGAAAGAACGAAAGAACAGCAGCTACACTAACAGCTAAGGAGAGCTTAGCAACTAACAGGGGGGAGGAGCAGGGGAAGAGAGCAGGGAGAAAAAGAAAAAATCAGCCGAACACTTGAGCCTTCCATGCCAACAGGATGCTTTTCTTCGAGGTTTTGGCTTTGATGCACACAAGGCCAAGTTCATGAAGGAAGACTGATTTCCAGCGTGAGAGACTCCTTTGCTCATTATCAAAGATGATGCCGTTCCTTACTTTCCACAAACTCCAGCAAGCAGTTATGCAAACCTCTCTGAAAATTATACTCCCAAAGTCCCTTCTACCTTGTAGTATCGTATCCAAGGGAGTTAAGTTGAAGTCCCAATGGATCAAGATTGAATCCCAGCATTCCTTGCTGAAGGTACACTCAAAGAACAGGTGAAAGCTTGTCTCTTCACAATTCTGATCACATAGCACACAAGAGTAATCGTCCAGGATTCTGTTTTTTCTTTTCAACATGTTTCTAGTACTTAGTCTGTCCCTTAAGAGCAACCAGAAGAAAAATTTCTGGTTTCCTAAATTACAGGAACCCCAGAGCCACTTGAACAGGGGGGAAGCTGGAGTCTCCCCCAAGAGAGAACTGTAGGCTCTTCTGCTACTATAGTTTTGGCCCCAGCTATAAGTCCAGCAGTCTTCTGCTTCTTCATCCCAATTTCTAGTTTGAATTATGTCATTAATCTCTTGCAACTGTAAAGTAGCAATTGGAGGCAGAGGTAGTGGGCTGAAGATTCTGTTCATTTCTGAGTTGAGGAAGAATCTAACTGAACATTTTGGCTTCCTGCAGAAGGAGAACAGCTGAGGGTACCTGTCCTTTAATCTGTGTTCTACCCAAATATCAGACCAGAAAGAGCAAGAGTTTCCTTTGTTAGGTTGACAGATAGCAAAATCTTGAAATTTGCCTCACAATTTGAGGATGTCCTTCCACCAAAAGGATCCTACTAGGCTTCTCAAGTGTGGAGGGGGTCTGAACATTGGTGTAAAGTTTGGACCAGGTGAGCTGCACCCAAGGGACTGCTGCATTTTTGTAGAACTTGTCTAGGTGTTTCAAAAGAAGAGCATCATTTTGACTTTCAATGTCTATTATCCCAAGGCCACCCTGGTTCTTTGGTTTGCAGGCAGACTCCCAAGCAACTAGACAAGTTCCTCTTCTATTGATATCACCTTTACTCCATAGACAATGTTTTCTATAAATATCTATTTGCTTCACAGCCTGGGGTGGGAGTTTGATTGAGCACATATAGAAAGTAGGCAGGGCTGAAAAAACTGAGTTGACAAGGATCAACCTCCCATTGTAAGAGAGCAGTTTGCTGATGCCTCCTAGCCTTCTTTCAATCCTGGTGAGCAAAGGTGTGAAGTCCTGCACAGTTGGCCTGGTGGTACCAAGAGGCAGGCCTAAGTATGTGAAAGGCATCTCCCCTAAAGTGCAACCAAAAGTATTGGCCAGGTGAGTGGCTCTCTCATTACTCATGTTGATAGGGATCATCTGTGATTTGCCAAAGTTGACATTCAGTCCAGTTGAATCAGAGTAGGGTCTCAGGAGGCATTTTAGGTTGAAAAGGACTCTAGCATCTCCAGGAAGAATGATGAGAGTATCATCAGCATACTGTACTATTGGAAAATCACCACCAAAGCTGTCACTGATGGGGTGCTGGAGTATGCCATTTTGCCAGGCTTTGTTCACAATGGTTTGGAGTAAATCAGCTGCCAAGACAAATAAGAGTGGTGATAGGGGATCACCCTGCCTCACTCCTCTTTTACAAGTGAAACTTTTCCCTGGATTACCATTCAACAAAACTGAAGAGGTTGCAGTGCTTAGCAGATTTTCCATCCAACTGATCCATTTTGGTGGGAAACCTTTATGCCTCAGTACTTCAAGTATCAAAGGATGCTCAATCTTATCGAAGGCCTTTTCAAAATCTAGCTTCAGTATGACAATTTCCTTTTTGGAATGATGGCAGAAGTGGAGGAATTGAAAAGACCATGCCAGACAATCTTGGATGGTTCTTCCTTTCAGTAAAACCATACCGATTATTGTGGACAAGCTGTAGTATCACCGCTGTTAGTCTTGTGGATAGAATCTTAGTGATGCTCTTCAGGGAGTAGTTTAGGAGTGAGATTGGTCTGTAGTCATTCACTCCTTCAGGGCTGTCTTTCTTAGGAATCAATGTAATGAAGGAGGAGTTTATGCTTGTCAAGTCCACATTGTGTCTACTAAAGTCACTGAAAAGTCTGGTAAAGTCATTTTTAACAAGGCTCCAGCATTTTTTAATGAACAACCCATTGAAACCATCTGGGCCTGGGGCATGGTTATTTGGTATGCTTCTGATCACCATCTCTATTTCTGTCTCAGTGAAATCATCAGCAAGATGGCTTAGGTCCTGTTGGATCAGTAGTTCTTCTAGGTTGAAGTAAACTGCCGAGAAATCACTCACTCCCAATCTCTCTTTGAAACTGCTCCAAAGTAGGTTTGGTTTCTGTTCATGATCAGAGATGGAGTTACCATCACTGTTTGCTAGAGTCACTATGAAGTTTTTCTTATGTGCTATAGTGGCCATGGTGTGGAAAAAATGTGAATTTTCATCCCCAAACATCACCCATCTAACTGTGTTCCTTTGTTTCTAGTACTTCTTCTTTGATTCTTGCAGGTTGTTCAAATGTTGCTTGACTAGTCTCCTGAAAGCTGACTCCAATCTTGAAAGAACTCTCTGATCTTCCAGTCCATCCAACAGCAAAAGCACCCAATTGCAGTTATATATAAGTCTAGTAAGATTGGATAATTTTTTACCCCACATTTTGAGACCATATCTTATTTGTTTGAACTTGCAGGCTATATGTTTTGCTGCATTGGCAAAGAAAGGAGAGTTCTCCCAGTGAAGTTTGACAACATCCATGAATTCTAGATGGTCCACCCAAAAGTTCTCGAATCTGAATATTTTTGATCTTGGGATGCTGCTCTGAATATGCAGTACATAGGGTATATGATCAGAGATTGGCTTGGCCAGTGGCTGGACATAGGTACCCGGGTAGGTCAAGGTCCAGGTCGTGGAGGTGAAAATCCAGTCCAATTTGACTAAGAGAGGGTCTTCCTGCATATTACTCCAAGTATAATTTCTTCCCCTAAAAGGTATTTCAATCAGGTCTAAATCAGATATGAGTTCGTTGAACATGTTCATTTCAGTTGGGTCCCCACCTGGCTTGTTTCTATTTTCAGTGCTCCTGATCAAATTGAAATCACCACCAAGGACCCATTCATCAAACAAGGAGGTGTCAAAGTTAACTAGCCACATGATGAAGGCTTGTTTCAGAGGAGGACTTGAAGGCCCATAGATGTTTGACACACAAAACTCCTTATTGTCTAGCCTGTTTTTCAATTTTACACTGACAGCATAAGAACAACTCTGAATGAGGACAATGCTAGCAAAAATATTGTTATAATCTGACAGTGAGGACACATGGTTTTTACCATAACCATTGTGTGGACCTTTGTGTGATGAGTGATTGTCAACATATCAACAAACCGATGGCACGCGGTTTCGTGTCAAACAATGGTGTCTCTTGGCTCATGTTGTCTGTAGGTGTCGAGCTCGGAGACGGTGGTCGATGGTCGGTGAAGATCAAGTAGGGCGTGCCGTGCTGACGGACCGGGTGCAGTGAAGGGCGGACGTGAGGCTTGGATCGAGGGACATGAGGACCGGGCGGCCAGCCGTGGTGGCTGACAGCTGGGACATCGACGAGCGCAAGTGTACACGGCGGGGGACGCGTACGGGCTACGCTACTCGCGGAGGGTTTGGTGGTTTCGCCTCAAAACCATCGGCGGCGGGTTTCCCTGGTTTGCGCCTCAAAACTAGGGGCGGAGGTCCCGGTGTGGACGGACGACACATGGCGGCATTGGGGAGATTGCTTGGAAGCAAGGCTACCGGTGAGAAGGCGCGGTGGCCGTCGGATCAAGTGAAGCTTGTGTTAGACCCTTATGCCCCTGGCTAAGTGGTGTGGCTCTTCATGTATCCAAGGGCAAAGAAGGAATGTAAAATAACCTTGTCCCCCTCCATAAATAAGGGATGAGGGTTCTCCTTCCCCCTTACCTCTGCTATTTTCATTTCTCCCTTAGGTTTTTCCCTTCCTCTAGATGCTGTGAGAGAGAGGTCTGCAAATCTTTGATTTGTACTCGAACCAGCGTGTATGGCAAGCTGAGCGCCAAGTCTCAGCTGTTTCCTCTATGAGTAAATCATCTGTGCCTGTGTCTCTGTGATGGATTTTGTGTTCTTCCCGAGTTGACTTTTGGGCCACTTTGTTCTTCGCGTGATTTCTCCGTTTCTAGACCGATTTGAGCCATTCTTCTTGCGTTGGATCGATCTATGACAAAAGAATCGTGCTAGTTCCTCTTGAGATCAAAGATCCACGTGTTTTGGTTTTCGGTCACTCAAGAACCGTTTTTCTCACCCCTTTCTTGATTTCTCCCTCCTCACTTCGAATTGGCCAATGATCTTTTGAATATAGGCTCACCTCTGCATAAGCAACAACATTCCCAAATTTGGTTGCAAGAGGTTTCGATTTGAGAAAGTTTGGGACGGATCTTGGAAGAGTCGATTTTCGGGCGATTCTGTTTCTGGGGTCGCGGACTGTCCGACGTTGTACTTGCGGACTGTCCGGCCCTTGTGTTCTTGAAGTGTCGTTTCGAGTTCTTGGCTGACGTGGCCATTTTTGCAACCGCGGACAGTCCGGCTTCTACACGCGGACAGTCCGACGGCCGGAAGGACTGAGACAGTGGCTTTCGTGAACTTTCTGTTGAGGTGACTCGCGGACAGTCCCGCTCTACAGCGTGGACAGTCCGACGTGTAATCTCCAGGACAATACCGAGCTCTCACCTTCCTGTTCATTTCTCGGACACTGACCCGCGGACAGTCCGACCTCCAAGCTCGGATAGTCCGACGTTGTCTTGCTCCAGCAGTACAGAATCTGTTCCGAGAAGTTCGTTTCTTGTTTTTTTGAACCGCGGACAGTCCGAGTCAAAACCGCGGACAGTCCGACGGTCATTCTTCGATTGCGTCCAGAATCTGTCCCGAGCTGTTTGTTTTCTGGAGGTTTGCCTGTGGACAGTCCGGCCATACTCGCGGACAGTCCGACCCGGACAGTCTGGACAGAGAACGTGGATAGTCTGCTGTTGAACTGACAGTACAGTTTCTCCAAGTTGCGATCGCTTGTGCTCCGATTGTCTTTCCGCTTCTTCCGCTACTTGGGTAGTGATCCGCTGTGTTCCTAGGGAACATCCACCCTCTCATTAGGGTCGTGATCACTACAGTTTGAGCGTCGCATTTTGGGGTTGATTGTTTGAGCCTAGGACGGGAAAGTTTCGAAATAAATTTTTGAGGCTCCCATTCACCCCCCCTCTGGTCGCCGTTACCGGTCCTTCAGACAGTGAATCTGATACCTACCCATAGTTATGCGCTGCCCTCAGAACTTTGCAAGGATGTTGCAAGTATGACACAAACTTTCACCATATCAAGAACGATACAGTCGAATTGAGAAGAAAACCCGAGATGATGATGAAGCAACCACAACAAGAGATTAGGATTTGGAGAAGCCGACCATCTCACCGCCGCGTCCAGCTATACAGCATCCCAGAGCCCGTGAATGAGCGCTGTCGTAAGTGACGACGTCGGCGTAGACGCCGCTGGTCTGCATGGACCGAAGCAACACGATGGCATCTTAGGAGACGACATTGGGCGGAGGGGGGTGCCTCCCGCGACATGTCGGTGTGGAGGGAGAACACCTAGCTAGGGCGCGTTTGTGACCTTGGCAATGACCAGCCTGGTCTGCCCAACTCGCCCAGGCCTCGGCTGACCTGTCCCAGTTGATGCAAGTGAAGGTGTTCGCGTCACTGTACCAAATGAGCCCGGCTCGGGCAAGAACGTGTTTGCGAGAAAAACGTAAATAGATATGGCTACCCTCCACTGCAACTCGGTAGCGTTGTAGGATCTCTGATGTCGTCTAGGAGGCCTAGAGAGGGGGTGAATAGGCCTACAAAAATTTAGCTCAAACACAAATTAAACTCAGAGCAACACTGCCTCACTTTGAGGGCAGAATTACCACCCTGTGGTCGTAAGTCCGTAGGAGCCCAAACTTGGAGGATATGTACTAGAGAGGTCTAGTAACCGTCCTGCAAAATATCAACTCAAGACTCAAATAGATTGTAGGTGCAGCACTGCCTCACTTTGAGTGCGGCACTGCCTCACCTGCGCAGACCGATATACTGCAGTTCAAAATCTGACCAAGGAAATTTAGATCAGGTAAATTTCCAGGCTTCCTGCAAGCATATATATCACAGATCGAGAGCTAAACAGAGTATAACAAGTATAACAAAGTAGATCGATCACAAACTCTAAAAACACCTCAACAACAAGATAAACTGCGTGAATGTAAATGAAGCACACAAGACACGGTTGTTTATCCCGTGGTTCAGCTCGCCACCCAGGCTGGCCTATGTCCACGTTGTTGAGGTATCCACACAAGGATTGGCTCGCCACACAAGGCTGGCCTTGCCCTCGTTCTCAAATCAAGAGAATGAACTCTTGAAGTGAGGGGTGATTTCACTAGCTGCAAGAGATGATTACAAATTATCCCGCTGCTCACCACAAGCACGGGAGCTCGCCGGGCGACGCCTAGCTGTCTAGGAGGCTTCACCTCCAAGAGTAACAAATGCGCAATGAAGATCGACGAAGCCCAGCAAGTGCTCAAGGTTTAGGATTGCTCAGATCTGCTCACAGGCTCTTAATCACTCAGCCCCAACACTTAGTTGTGCACTAAGCACTTCACTCTCACAAAGAGAGGGAAGGGAAGAGCTCTCAAATGGCTTTGGTATGGTTAGAGAAGGTCTGGAACATCAGCAGCATGACTAAAGGCCGTGGGACAAGTATATATAGCCTCCCCACTCAAGTTAGCCGTTAGGATTTGAAAACTAGCCGTTATGTCCATACAAGTGCGGCACTGCCGCAGCTCCCAGAAACAGCACAGTTCTCCTCACGGAAAAAGTCATAACTTTTTCCTCCAAACTCCGTTTTCAGTGATCTTGGACATTCCGGAAAGCTTATTCCAAGGGCTATACAACCCTACAGAGAATAATCCCAAGATCAACTTGTGCAGGTGCAGTGCTAAGTGTTTTCTCTCATGTTAGCACTTGGGTTCGGTTAGTTTGAGCACTTGAGACTTGTCATCATTCGTATTGCATCCCCCTTGATAGTACGGCATACCTATACTCAAGATCAGTAGAATAAAACCATTTTAACCTCTTGAGACTTCAATGTCTTCATATGCCATTTCTTCTCAATATTGCTTCATAAGGGGTTGCAATCACTTTGTCTCCTTTCTTTGAGCAAATAAACCTTGAGCAAGTGACTTGAACCATTTCCATAAATATGAGTTCAACTTATGGCTTCAAGTCACTTCTACTAATGATTTGATCCTCAACATAATATGACTTCTCATAGCTTGATTAGTACCTCGACTCAATGCAAGTACTCTCTTCTTCACCTTAGCCATGGTACCTCGGTCCAAGCCTTGCTTACCCTTCACCTCCGCTTAGTACCTCGAAGATTTTTCCTTGCTATCTTCACCTTATCAAGATAGAGACATATATGGATCAACATCAATACAGTCAAGCCAATTCACGATTCCTTGTATCTTCTTTATTTTGGCTTGACACTTGATACTTCTTGATCATGTAAAGCAAGCTATTGTAGAGACTAATCCAATGTTATCAACTCATGTCTTATTTGCTATTTGCCAAACATACTTGCTTTCACATGATGCTATGATATCCCACAACATATATGCCATTTCATTAATTCCTATTGCATTGCTGTATTTTACTTCAACTAGATTGTTCCCATGATGTTCCAATACAACAATACACAATTTTGGCCTTCATCTCAATACTATGTGGAATACCATCAAGTTTGCCTACTTGTTGAACCTTAGATATACTTGTTAATACACAACCCACAAGTATATGCAGCATACTCAATTTTCTGTTCAACACTTAGCAAACTCATTAGACCTTTAATTATGTTGTCAATCAATTCACCAAAACCCACTAAAGGGCTAGATGCACTTACAAGCGTTACCACTCTTTCTCTCCTCTTTGTCATTTCGTCGAGCAGCCTAGGTGCATGCACCGGCACGGCATCGTCGCCAAAGGTTCATGGCCTTCGCTGCTGCTAGGGGCTCATCTAAAGGCGATGGCGGTCCATGGCCGCTATTGCTGCCCGCGTGCCAGGCCGCCGAGCGCGCGGCCCGCGCCCTCCAGGTGCCCGCGCGCAGGGTTTTTTTTACCGACCAGTCCTTCTGAACCGCCGGCCTCCGGTTCCGGTTAGCCGCGGTTTGGTCCGGAAACCGGTTGAATTCGAATTTGAATTCAAACACCCGTGCGGTTCGGTTTGCGAGCGGCTTACCGATCGGTTTGAGCGGTTTACCCCTCGGTTTGAGCGGTTTACCGATCGGTAAGGTCATAACCGCTTGGTTTTTTCAAAATTCAAATTTATTTTTTTTAAAAAAAATGCTAAAAAATTTCTAAAAATACTTCATGATTTATAGAATCCAATGATGTCAAAAGTTTTCAAATTTGAGTGTGTTTAGTATGTTTTTCGACCTTCATGATTTAATGGGCCGCAACGGGCCGGTTGTGTATTTTTTTTCTTTTTTTTAACTTCTAAACGTCTAAATAAATACTAAACGAACTCAAATTTGGCTTCTATAAATCATGAACTATTTTTAAGAATTTTTTTAGCATTTTTTTTAAATTTTAAATTTGAATTTGGGGAAAACCAAACCGGACCAGACCGGAACCGGTCCGCTCCGGTTACCGCGGTAAACCGACCGGTAGAAAAACCCTGCCCGCGCGCCCGGCGACAGCGTGCCCGGGTGGCAACGCACGCCAGGTGGCCGTGGTAGTGCGCCCCGACGGCCACGCGCGCCACCAGCAACAGTGGGCGAGGCCGCCCCATGAGCTGCTGCCAACACCGACGGAGGAGGGCCTGAGCCCGATGTAGGAGGAGGAGGGCCGAGAGCGGAGAAGGGGCAGACCACGCCGCCGCACAGCTCATGGCGGTGGCGAGCTAGCCGCATCGCTCCTCCTCACCATCGGCGGTCACCGACGGCGGCCACCGTCGCCGTATCCGTGTCCCCGATGCTCTTGCGCAGCCGCCGTTGCTGGATTCGTGTCCGCTCAGCCTCGCCGTGCCGGCGTACGCCTCCTTCCCTTCGCGTCGCTCGTCATGGAGAAGAGAGTGGTGGGAGAGAGGAGTCGGAGTTCATTCCATCTCCATGCGAGCCCACGCGAGCCCACGATGCACTTCAAAGAAACGTTGGAAATTGGCGTTTCTCCAGGGCCTGTCTTAGACATCAGTTTTGGCTCTCGGGGGCTGAGCTCGCTGATGGGCCAACCTCGCAAACAAGGCGAGTTGCACCCCACGAGCGCAATTTGGCCCACGGGCCACCCCCGCAAACATGCCCCTAGTGTAGGTCACCGTCGCCCCTGCGTAGCAGAGCATGGTAAGGATAGTATTGTAGGAGACAGCATCGCGGATGTCCAAGAGCGCGGAGCAGGGAGTGGGTGGCCGCCACAGCGAGCGAGGAGGAGGGCAGGGAGGCTGCCGCGAGGACGGGTTGCGCAACCAGGGGAGGGGTGTGCACAATGACCATACTGCCCTTAAACGAATAAAATCAATGAAAATGGTTATTGTCTTGGCATCAGTAGGCGTTAGAAAGGATTAGAAAGTGTTTACAACCATTGTAAAAGAAATATGTGGCTAACTAATAATGTATAAAATGATGAGGGAGCATTAATTAATGATCATGAAGGAGCATTAATTAATGATCATGAAGGAAAGGCAGGACTGCTTTGGTCATCTTTCAGGGGAAGAATGGGAATATCCTCATCACCAAGAATGTTTTTTGTCCTCTCAAGCCTCATTGAGCCAGTACAGAATCCTGAATTCCTAAGTGATCCATTCCAACTTGAGGAAATTGATGCAATTGTGAAGAGGATGCCAACTGATAAGGCCCCAGTGCCAGATGGTTTCAATGGGCTATTTCTAAAAAAGTGCTGTCATATTGTCAAATATTATTTTTAAATCCTGTGCTCAGATTTCTTTCAGTGTCAGATCAACCTACAAAGTATAAACACTTCATATATCACTCTAGTGCGAAAGAAGGATTGCCCAATCTCAGGGAATGACTACAGACCTATTTCACTCATGAACATCTCTCTTAAGCTACTGACCAAGCTGCTAGCAGACAGACTACAAACAGTCATTCTGAAGTTGGTCCATCAGAATCAATATGGCTTCATCAAAACAAGGTCAATACAGGATTGCCTTGCCTGGAGCTATGAATACATCCATCAGTGGAACACTCAATGATAATTAAGATGATGACACACATGGGAATGCCTGATACCTGGATTACCTAGATCAAATCAATACTGTCCTCAGCATCTTCAGCAGTTCTTCTAAATGGAAAGCCTGGGAAATTCTTCAAATGCAAGAGAGGAGTCAGATAGGGAGACCCACTATCACCCCTCCTCTTTGTTCTAGCAGCTGAGCTTCTACAAGTGCTGGTGAACAAGGCAGCATCCATCAATCAATTAAAGCCTCTACCCATGGATGGGGAAGACTTCCCAATAGTCCAGTATGCAGATGATACACTACTCCTCTTACAGGCTGATGCAATGCAGTTGGTGTTCCTAAAAGCACTTTTGCACTCTTTTGCTAAATCTACAGGACTGAAAGTGAATTATAGAAAGTCACAAATGTACCCAATCAATATAAGCCCAGAAAGAATGCATCATTTTGCCAGCACCTTTGGGTGTGAAGTGGGCTCAATGCCTTTCACCTATTTGGGTTTGCCAATGGGCACAACAAAGCCCAGATTTGAGGATCTGGTCCCAATGATGGACAGAGTAGAGAAGAGGCTATCAGCATGCTCAACATGGCTCTCTTATAGTGGCAGGCTGGAAATGTTGAACTCAGCAATTACACCAATCACCACCTATACAATGTGCACTGTCAAATTACCTAAAGGGGTAATTGAAAACACTGATAGGGTAAAGAAACAGTGCCTTTGGAGAGGAAATTCAGAAAAGAAGAAGGGTGGCAACTTAGTTGCATGGCAGACTATAATGCTACCAAAGGACAAAGGTGGTTGTGGTGTCACAAACCTAAGTCTACAAAATGATGCTTTGCTTATGAAGCACCTGAGCAAATTCTATAATAAGGAGGATATCCCCTGGGTAAGGTTAGTATGGAACAAATACTACAGAAACAAAGTGCCACATACTGCCAAAGAGGTTGGCTCTTTCTGGTGGAAAGATGTACTAAGACTTAACACTCTATTTAGGGGAGTAACCAAGTGCACAATTGGCAGTGGACAAACTGCATGTTTCCGGGATGATCTCTGGCTTGATGCAGTACTGTCAAGGAAATACCCAAGGCTAGCTTCTTTTGCCAAATCTGACAGCATCTCTGTACTAGCAGTTATGGAAGCTGAAGACTTGGATTCGTTATTTATGCTCCCAATGTCAGTCCAAGCACTGGATGAAATGGAAGACCTACAAAACCATCTACAGGACCGAGAGTACTCCCCTGAAGAAAATGACAGATGGACTCCCATATGGGGAGGCAAGTTTACCTCCAAGAAATTCTATAGGCATGTGTTCAAGGGAATTGAAGCCCACCCAATCTACAAGAAAATCTGGAAATCAAGATGCACACCGAGGATCAAATTCTTTGCCTGGCTGGTGATGGGACAACTGAACACTAAAACAATGCTTCACAGGAAAAACCTCAATGTGCAGGGTGGACAGACATGTGTTATGTGTACTACTGGAGATCTAGAGGACATCGAACACTTATTTTTCATGTCCTTTTGTATAGGAATGTTGGCAAAAGCTTGGCATACATTGGAACCTTGCTTTGCAGGTTCATGTCAGGGTAGCACAAGGACTGGGAGCACACAATGTACCATGTCTGGTGGAAGCCATTCTCATAGCTGCTTGGGAGTTGTGGAAGATCCAAAATGACAAAGTCTTTCAGCGATGTGATCCCTTACCCTCAACCTGGTTTTGTAATTTTAAGAGTCAATGTTTACTCCAGTCGGTTAGGTTTAAGGAGGACCTGAGGTCATCCTTCTGTGTGTGCTTAGATGCCTTCGGTTAATCATGTATGTATGAACTCCTCTGCCTTTTAAATTAATGAAAATTTTGACACTGTGGGGAACTCCCCCACAGCTTTTCTTGTCAAAAAAAAACTAATAATGTATAAATGATAATCATTTTAATTTAACAAATGATATGAATTGTTTAAATTAATCATGATGGCTAGGTTCAAATTAGGATTAAGTCCATTTTTGGCCCTACAACACACCTTTTTGTTTAATTTTAACCCTAGCTACAAAATCATATGATGTTTTTTTACGGTTAAAGACCGTGCGGGGATCCCTACAGTACACGTTTTTTTCATTGATAAATAAACAAAAGGGGTTCTTACATATAGAAATTAACTGAAGGCATCAAGCCACGCACAAAAACCATTCCTAACATCATCTCTAAAATGAACCGACTGAAGGAGACCCTGATTCTTAAAATTAGCCAACCAAAGAGTTGGAGTAGTGGCATGTCTCTGAAAAATTTTGTCATCGCGCAATTTTCAGAGTTCCCACGCTGCAATCAAGGTAGCTTCAGTGAAGAATGGGAGGTTGCTGCTCAATCTAGCCTAAGGATGGCAGCGGGTTGGGTTCGGGGCGGGTATCCGCGGGTTTCGGGTCTGGCGGGTTCGGGTTTGGGGCTAGTTTTTCACCCAGGGTTTTCGGTTTCGGGTACCCGAAACCTATCGGGTTCGGGTGTGGTTTTTCACCCGTGGATATCCAATGGATATCCAAAATATATATATATGTGTGAATATGTGTATATAACTATATATACATGTGAATATGTGTGTATACATATGAATACGTGTATATATTTCCGCGGGTTTCGGGTATTTATTCGGGTTTCGGGTATCCGTTCGGGTTTTGGGTACCCGCGGGTTTGGGTTTGGTTATGAAATTCCACCCGAATCGGTTTTGGGTTCGGGTTCAGGTTTTGACTTCGGGTTTTGGGTTTGGGTGCACGGAGACTCCACCCGATCCGATCCTGACCCATTGCCATCCTTAATCTAGCCTAGGTAAACCGGTCCTACAGAGGCAAATATGCATCCTAGTCCACATAAATGGTTGTCCAATAGTCATTTGCGAAGGGACAATCGAAGAAAAGGTGCTTTATGGTCTCAATTTCTCTTGTATTGCACAAAACGCAGGTGTCACTATCTTGAGAATTTAGATGAAGCCGGCGTAGCATGGATTTGGTGTTCAGCCGGTCCACCTGAATGAGACAGGCAAAGAATTCCATGCGTGGTATACATCTTGCCTTCTAGATGGGCTTCTATGTTTTTGAATACCTCCCTGTAAAAGCATCGTGATGGGCTTGCAGGTGGGCTTGGATAGTTTCCATTTCCTTCAAAGCTTGTTGGGAAACAGGGAAAGAGGTAACAAGAAAAGGGTATTTAAGTCTTCTGCTTTCATGAGCTTTCCACCAAAACGAGCCCAACTCTCGTGTAGCATGGGGAACTCGATTGGTATAGTATTTGTTCCAGATCAACCAGACCCATGGAATATTTTCTTTGTTGTAGAATTTACTCAGGTGCTTCATTAGGAGAGCGTTGTTATGAAACGAAGATTTATAATTCCCAGACCACTTTTATCTTTGGGTTGTTGAACTTTCTCCCATGCTACTAAGTTGCCGCCCTTCTTTTAATTATTATTGCCATGCCATAAGCACTGTTTTCTTGCTTTGTCCACGTTGTCAATAACACCCTGTAGCTTAATTGTGCACATTGAATATGTTGTAATTGGCGTTATGATAGAGTTGATCTTCTCCAGACGACCTGAGTAAGAGAGCTGTAACATCCAGGATGTTAACCATGATTTAGCTTTGCACATCACCGGCATAATCATATCATTTGCACTGCATCACAGTCTTGACAGACATTTTACCCTGATGCTCGATTATGCCTGAACTGCCTGTGTTTATGATAAAGTAATACAAGTGTTTGATGATTGACCACTAAAATAATCTAGACATGGTTAGGACACCAAATGAACCTAGGGTTATATTAACAACTTTGGTTAATCATGCTTCTTTGGGTGTTGATCATGTTAGGCCTATAAAAGTGTCTGCTTTGACCGTTTCAAAAGAGCTTGATAGGAGTTTTGCATGGCGATGCGCCTTAAACCTTTTCCTTGTAGAATTTTATAAGGATCAAAATTCCCAATACTCACTTTTCATGAAAATGAGTGGAAGATTTCCAAAACGGCAGAAAAAGACTGATTTGGGGGCTGTTTTTCTATTTTGGGGAATTTTAGAGGTATTTTCATTTAGAAATTTATATCTCCAAATCTAGTGGGAATCTGACCAAACTCCTTTTAGACCAAATGATCTACTCATCAAGAGGATCAGTTTTCATATAGAAAGTTTCTTCTAATTCGGCCTAGTTTAGGAGATATAGGGTAAGAAAGTTTGTATGTCAGGTAATGGAATTAGCATTTTTGTTAGGGAAAGTCAATGGCCGTCACGAAAATGGCGAGGACGAAAATATCGTCCCCGACCGGCTCTGCTCGCTCACGCCGCGTGGCGCTCGGCGTCTGCTACCACCGGCCACCTCGCCCTCTTGATGGACGAGCGCCAGGACCCCTTCACTCCTCCTCCATCACTCTCACTCGCCTCTTCTTCCTCCTCCCGAAACAGGCGACGGGCGCCGCCGCGATTCCGCCGCGTTGCGCCGCACCGCCGCCAAGCTCGCTTCGCCACCATGCCGCCATCGTCTTCGCGCTGCAACACACCGCCACCCCTTCACCAGCTCCGCCTTCCTCGCCTTCTCTCTCGCGCGCACACGCTCGTCGCGATGCCGACGCCGTGGGCGCAGCCGGCCGAGTTCCCCTACCGGCGAAACGGCGCCGCCGCGATGTCGCGCATGCCAAGGGCTCGCGCAGCCACCTGCCGCCGCCATTCTCTATCCTAAACCGTGTCCGAGCTCCGCCACCATCTCCTCTACCCTCGCCGCCCTCCTCTCGGCATGTTTGGCCGGCCAATGTGGCCAATTGGGCCGAACTCGCCACCGGTTATGGCAGCCGAGCCGCCGTGCACGGGCTCACGCGGCGCGCTTCCTCGACGTCCGTTGGGAGCGTCAACAACGCCGCCTCGTCCTTCGGCGTTCCGCGTGCACGCAAGACGCGAGCCGAGGCCACCGAAGACCGCCGCCGCCGGAGCAGCGCCTCCGAGCGCTGCCGGCGCGCGTGGCCGGTGGGCCACAGGCCGCCTCGCTCCAATCCCGGGCCACCGGCGGCTGCGCGGTGCCCCAGCGACCCTCCGCCGCCTAGCCATGGCCGCCGTCGGGCTCTTGCCGGCCGGGAAACTGCAAGGCCGGCGAGCTCCCCTGCTTGCCATGCTCGAGGACCTCACCTTCAGAATAAGAAGAAGGTGAGGCACCTTCCTGCAAAAGCAGCAGACTCAGAGAAACACAGATATGCCCCTATGCAATTCAGGCAAAGTACAGGGGTCTTTCTGCAAAGTGGTTTTCCTATTCAGTTTATAAATGAAATTCCAGAAATTGGAATAATGCTTTAGAAATTCATAGTTTGCTCAATATTGGTCCAAATCCAGTGAATCAAGTTGCAGTATTTTTCTTATTAGATGAGCTATGCATGGAAAATATGAAATGCCATGTTTGTGATACTTTTATATTGAGTTTAGATTTAATTCTTGAAATGCTTGTAACCATAGGAAATGCATAGTAAATCATAGGTTGCTCTGAAAAATGTGGTTCTTGTTTTGTTAGCCTTGTATTGTTATGCTTTATCTGTGGTAAATATATCATGCATGCCTCCTTTGTAAGTTTATAAAGTTGTAGTTCAAGTGGTCTCATTGCTTGTTTCTTGAGATAATTCATAAATGATATATAGAGGCCTAGTTTGGAGATGATAATTTTTGTAGGCTCATTATATGCCAGTGGGTAGCTCTGTATGTGATTGATTTCATGGTTTGATCAAGTTGGTAGTACAAAGTATTTTTAGGTCCTCCAAGTTGTGCTGCCATGTCATTTTTGTGCAGGACAGTAGGATCATCCAAATGGGGTGAAATTTGGATGATGGACTTGTATTGCCATGTGTATCCTACTGTAATGTTTATAAGATTTTAGGATGTGTCTAGCTATAGGTTGCTGTTCAACCTATAGGTGGTTAATTTAGAGTCGATTCCAAGATGTCATGCCTAACCTAATGATAGGTTGATTTTCTGGGAAACTTGTCTTCATATGATAGGTAGCTGATTAGCTTATTTGTCTACTGTCAAAATTTGGTGGTCAATGGATCCATAATCTCGAAGTTATAGCTGTTGCAATACGGTTGGCAGAAATATTCCAATGCTGTTTTGTCAGAACCAGTCCTGATGTTCTCTGTTTTAGGCCTATATAACTTGAGATTTAGGCTCTGATGTCTTGATATGTTTTATGGAAAATTTTATAAGCTTTCCAGATTATTCTCTTTTGTGTCCATAGGATTTATAAATCTTCAGTTATGATTTATTTACTAGACTGCCAGTTGTAGGTCTAAATGCTAGTGAAGCTTGAATAAGTGTTGCTTGTATGTAGGGCTTAATGCTAATGGCTTATATGGATCATGCTATGTATGAATGATTGTTTATTAGTATGTCATAGGGATTGGGTTAGGATGATTATGTTTAGGTTTAAGTCTTTGGCTTTACTGGCTTGTTTGCTAGTGATATGTGTAGAATGATTCGACAAGCTACTTATTCATGAGCATCTATCATCCTTGATCGTGCATACACCAACAATCACGTGCTCATACATATGCACATGCATCATTCCAGGATCGCGTGTAGAACATTCGTCGTGGAGTCGAGGATCCAGAAGGACAAGTTGCAAACGGAGATCCGCACAAGAAGTGATCCAGCACCAGGAACCCGACATGGAATAGTCGAGTACCTGGGGCTCTAACCTCGATCTTCTAAATAAGGCAAGCCCCGGAGCATCCCTCCTACGTTTGCAAATGATTTACTTTGCGTCCTTTTATTCCTTATGATGCATTAAGTTTATAGGCGTTGATTGAAAACCGTAGTTGCATCAGGACTACCTTGCCACCAGAAATATCCTACTTTTACGTACAGGATCGACTACATGCTTAGGCCTGCTAATTAAATGGTAGAAGCCGAGTGATCGACTATCACTCGCGAGGTAGGTGTTACTACCCCATGGGATTGAGATTAGTGAGATGTTGGATATGAACATAGCCATGTGGCCATGATAAATCACCTCTAATATACTATGACACACGAGCGTCCTCGGATCATTTTGAACAATGCCTCACAGATAGCTGGAAGGGCGGGGGTGCCCGACCGCGAAGCCTAGAATCTACTTGGGCCGGGTTTCAACTTCCAGGTATCCATGCCGGCGATGGGGGTGGTAGTAAACAAGGGCCCGGTCGTGAGACCTTAAGATGGGGCGGTGTCATTTGATGGGCACGCTTACCTGTTGGCAGTCGGGAGTTTCCTTGGTCATGGTGGTGAGTTGTTGATCCCGCGTCTTTTCCCGAGTAGATCAAGGTGACTAAGGATGCTCTTGCAAAGTATGCCTGGTTTGTGTGAGGAATACCCCGCCATGGTGGTTTGCAATCGATTATAATCGCCATCGTTCTGGATAGTGAATAACTTGACCGAGAGCGATTACGGTACCGCAAATAAGATTTGAAATGCGAGTTGGTTATGTTCACTCATGATGGTTTAATGATTACTCAATCAATGCGGTTATGATATAATGTTGATTGCTTCTACCTTAAAATAATGAAGTAGTTGCAGGTGCTAATGTAGTAATGGCAGGATCCAACTTAATTGGATAAGCTAGAGAGTCCTTTGTCACTAAATGATTATTAATAAGCTCATCTTTTGGCAAAGAAAAGGAGTTGGCTAACCCACTATAAAGCCTGGCATCCACCAAAGAGTCTTTATTTTCTTTTAGTCGGGTAAGTCTTCTTGAGTACAATGTACTCGTGGTGCAATTCCCAATGTTGTTGTAGGTTTTGGAGATTATCGCCGTGGCGACACGGTGGACTTATATCCCGCTACGGGAGGACTAGACTTCGGGCAAGTCAACTCTTATACCTCATCTACCCGCTGTTGATGGAGTCGACCCGATGGCGGCAATCGTATTTAAAAGTCTAGGTGTGAGTGGGTTTTATCAAAAGTGTTTTCTTCCGCTTTTATTTATGATTTGGATTGTAATAATCCTATGTGCGAAATATAAATAAAACAGTGAATGGGAACTTTGAACGTGGATTCGGGTTTGTTGTAGAGTGGTTTGAAATCCTTCGAGATTTCACGGACTACCGGGCTGGTTTGGTTACTAAGTTCTAATTAAGTTGCCACGTCAGCTTGATTAGTGCTTCGTAATTAAATTAGTTGGTTGGTTCCGCTACAGCGGTATCAGCTCCATGGTTCAGCACCTACCGTTCACTTGGGTGTTTCAAAACAAAAGGATTTGGTTTCACAAAACTATTTGCCAACTTATAGTTATATATGTGTTTGAAAACCTATGCGTTCCAACTAAAGTGTGCCAGTGGTCGTATCCTATATGCCCAGTTAAAGACTACTAGGTGGCTATCTAACAGGCTAACTATGGGTATTGCATCATATTTTCTTTTGTCGCGCTCATACACGACGGATATGTATGGGGGCCATTCACTTGAATGGTTATGTTTGGTTTCATATTCCTCTATGCCCAAGGTAAGTGTGAGTTGTGAGAGCATGATCGGATACACTGCCGATCTAGGGGAGTGCTTATATGACACCGGATTATTTACATGTTTTACACATGTTTATATGAAAGTGTCCCATGTGTGGGATGTCGTCTTTTGACGATGATTCGGGTAGCGTGCACCTACATGCAGGGATATCGGGGATATGCCTGTGTGGAGGAGGGTGTTGAATAGGAGTTGTTTGTATTCGAAGTTTTGACCTTATTCTTAAGGTGCCGAGTTTTTACGTCGCTTGCATTCATATGGGATTTTGGGCTGAAATGGAATCTTCTGCAGGTACACTAACCACGCAAGTTCGTGTAGTTCGACTAGTTCCCGCTTTCTAAGAGCCGTATAGATGTCGTATGTATGCCACCGCTTAAAATGCTAGAATCTATCATTTTCTAGGTTGGTGAGGACGTACGGAACGTGCATGCATCATGTCATATGATCATCTCATGGGGTGATGGGAAAGACACTATTTCTCTCCTTATAAATGAATACTTCTCTTTTCAATAAAAATCGACCAATAAAACCTTCGTCTCATGAGAGTGGTACACCGGTTCTACAGATGGCACGAATGAAGCGCATCAAAATCAAGTCAACCAAGGCACAAGCTTGGCGACAACAACTTGTCACCCGTGAGCCACGTGGTGCCAAGAAGTTTCTGAAGGATTTTTGGAATGTCATCTCTTATATGGCAAGATCTGCACTCGATAGGTTACACCACGGGTAAAGAGCCTAGCTATCAGTGGAGCAAGGAATTGGAAAGTCAACGTCTGAGTTTACTCTCTGTCGAAACATTGATTCCCGCCAAGAGCGAAGATGCGTCACATTGGTGTGATTGCCGCTTTGTCGCTCGAGGCAGGAACCCTCAGGAAGGTGCAAATATAGTTGCTTGCAAGGCCCTGAGGGATTTGCGTCAGAGATGACCGGATGAGTTTGCTCATGCCGCTGCAAGTGTGTTTCCTAAGGGCGACCCACACCATGTCGTGTGGCGCCAGATTAGTGAAATTGCACTTGTTGGTGGTATGGATGAGGCTGAGAATAGCAACGGTATTGCTAGCAGCGCAATGTTGGCCATGATGAAGAGCTACACTTGTTTAGAGATTGCATTGGGACCTCTTAATCATGAGTCTGTTAATGTCACCACTGAGCAACAGTAAGCTGAGAAGGTACCCGAAGAAAATGTAAAGAGGGTAACTATATCGCTTGCGCGAATGACATGTTCCAAGGGACAGGCTAGGCAGTGAAAGAGTGTTGCCATGCCTAAAGCCTTTGTAGTGCAAAGTCAGATTTTGGATCTGCTTGCCCTACTTGGTCAGAGGCAATAGGCCATGGTACAATTGTGCAACAACAGAATGCAGCCTGGACGAAGAATATCACCTGAGTAAATGGGTGCATGTGCTGGTGACTGAGACTGCTGCTCTCGTTGCAGAAATCCAATGGGTTTATAACCAGCGTCCCCACAATCCTCCCGGAACTGTTGATCCAGAAGGTACTCAGGTCGTGCCCAACATTGGCGATGTTGGTGCTAGGAATGCAGTGGGTACGTGAGACATGGACTATGCTTAAGTAGAGTAGCCTTAAGGCTAAGCCTCTCGTGGGTCTAGTGCTTCCTTGTGTGACATAAGTAACGACGTGTGATCCTAGATAGAATGGTCCACTGTTATTGTACCAATCGGAACTTGTGGTCATGACAAGCTTAGTCAATATAGTGTACCTATCTCAAGTAGTAGGTAAGAACCATTACGTTGGTCCGCTGGCATTTTTGGGTTTGAATTTTCAACATCGTTTTAATGACAACTCGATCTCATTCTTGCGAAAATTCGATTCATACCTTCCCGGCTGATGATGACTCGTCGATGTTGATTTTTCACTGTCACGTGTCTAGGCTAATCCTTTTTAAGCAAGTATAGTTGATAACTATCCTTTGCAAACAGCCGCTGATAAAGTACATGACATTTGTTATGTTCACCTCGGCGATACCTCATGCCATCCTTGATTCTAAAATCCGCATTCGACCAGATCTTATCTTGTGCGCATTGCCCAGTCGCACAAGATATCTATTTATATCCTGATATATCCAGTAGCTTATCTTTCGTCCCTCACGTTTGTATTATTGTCTCGATCAAAGTTGTTATAGTGCCGCACAGGAACCTAGAGCCACCATGTAAACCGCGGCACATGGATGTGTATACTAGGAACCATGCTGGTATTGTAACTCTTGATCGCGACCAATATCTTAGTCACTTCAGCTAAAAATTTTTCCATTGTGCGGCTCTTTTTGGATAGTCGTTTATTCCTATCCTATCAATGCAACCCCAGCACCTCAAAATAGTGTAACCCGAATCTTGCTAACCTTGTGTCAACCAGCGAGATTTACCATTGTTGTTGTAACAATGGATTGTTCCTCGCCAGTCCTTCATGACGTTAGAGACTAAGTATGTATAGTACAAGCTCGCTGGGATATTGTTAGCATATTACGGATGAGATGATCCTCGAGAACACGAATGTGTCAATGGGAGTCTGTTACTCTCACATCCACTCGGTGCGATCGCTTCGTCACTCTTTCCGCTATAGTAAGTTTCGCGTTAATCGTCCTGCGATTATACGTGGTTAACGCGCCTACCTCTTGGGGGCGTTTTATCAGAGTGCGCAGCGGAAAGATGGTATAGCATGTCAACCACCGCTATGGTTATTTCAGTTATCGTCTCGCAAGGGTTTTTAGATAGACGATATGGGAGCTATTCCTAGTTTGACTCGGATGAACATCATGACGTTGTTGTTAGTCTAACCTTGCGCGGGAATATGTCAACCATTATTCCCACTAGTCGACTTGTTGTAGACTGACTTCACTTTTGGGGGAGAATTACCCCTGATTACACTAATTTCTCCTGGTCCAGCCTTGCACCGGGAGAATTGATACGTTAGGTGTGAGACGAACCCGAGTATGCGATATGTTGAACCTATATCCAGTCTTCCTTTCCTTGTTATCCTATAACACTGTGAGTATCTTTGTATACTTCTCTATTGGCTTGCACGTAATGCATGTTCGTGTAAGAACTCGTCCTATTGTGTGAAATTGCGTTTCTAATGGAGAATCTGTAGTGGTGTCATGACTAATAACTGGTGGTGCCGCGACGACACCGAGAGCACCCAGTGGCGGCCAACACATGGTAGTGCTGCTCGGCACGCGCTGGTATCACAGTTGTTGATCTCGACCCATTATGGGGGTACCTCGACATGCCATTTCACGCGATCTAACCTCGAGATTCATTTGATCCTTCATTCCCTAGTCAACTGAGGCTTGACCCTGATGAGCATTCTTTTCTCGCAAATGCGACAAAAGATAGCTCGAATATAATAGATCCATAACATTAACATGTTAGACTACGAGAGTTGGTAAATCAGGGACTCAATTGGGAGTTTCTCCGAAAATTCATGCTACCTCGTGTTGTAGGTCTCTTTCTCTTTGTGGTATTCATAGAGATGTACCATGTTCATGTTGGATGAGATCAGATGAACATTGAGCTAGTAGAGGTCTTGACTTCTTTAGTGTCTGTTGTCCCTTCTTATACCTCACGGGTAATGCCTATATCGGCGTTAATTGCAACCATTGTGAAGCTTTTGATGCTGAAAGGCAACCTATCGGTGATATCCTATGAGGTCGCTCTCCAGCCCGAACATAGGCAGATAGCTAACCCAATGTTTGCTCGAATGACTCACGTATTTTAGAAAATGGCCATAGAAGAGCTGTCTATCGAATAGACGATAACACAAAAACCAGCTTTTCTCTCCTTTGAGTCGAGGTTAACTACCGATAGATGCTAAGCATCATAGTAGGTCCATTGTTCATCAACCCAAACTGATAACAGTTGGCGATCTTTCCTAAGATGAACAACCACGAGTCCAAGCTGGAAGCTTTGAGAGCAAAGTAGGGGTAGTATTGGTTGAGCTCTTGATTGTGTCTAGCGATTCCTTTGCACATGTTGGGATCACTCTTGCCGACACAAGCGTCGAGTAGTTGGAACAGTCAGCATAAGTTAAATTGGATACCAGATTTTTCCCGATCAATGAAATGAATCTCTACTCCATGGTATCCCTTATCAAGAAGTTAGAATTCTTTTAAGGGGGTTAGACCTTCTAATGTCTTATAAGGTACTCTTACCCTATGGGAATCGAAGGAGGAGATTCATCAGACAAGAGTTTTTTTTTGAGCCAGTATCGAGAGATAGTTGACAGTTGCCATGTTTTTGGCATCCCTCTTGTGGTGTTCAACTATCAAACCGTGCATCCGCTAGGAGCTAAAAGGTCTTGCTGATAAGATGAAGTCTATACGCGGAATTGGGTGTTCGTAGCGCTAAAAGATTTGCACCCGAATAAGGATCGGGTAGTCAGAGCTAATCTGTCATTCATTGGGTATGCAAGGCATGAGTGATTTGATATGACTTTCGGTTCATGAATATGCGCCTTACGTGTCGTCCAAGCATTGTCGGGATATGAATTTTGGTTCAATACTAGTACATTTTGAATAAGGCTTGGCACGAGTATGTTTGGAAAAAGTACTTTTGGTATACCATGGGTAGCGAACCCCTAACCCGAGAGCACGTGTCCTATGAAAGAAAGGGGTACCTGTAGATGCTTGCTACAGGATCCACCTTGCTTGTCGGACCTGCTTACAGAAAGGAAAAGTTTGGCGGTTTTCTGCCAAGATAAGGAGTTCTTTGCCTAGGAATTTTGATTTCTACATGAGAAGATTTGGATATCTTTGACCTAAGAACTTTGACTTCTACATGTACAAGTTAAAATTTCCTGATCCAGTTGGTTCATATTGGCATTTTGTAGCCAGTATACCTATGAAGGGCTGTGCCAATATCGAGCTTGTGCTAACAAAATCCTATGCTGCCATCCCTGAAGTGAGTCACTGTTGACGGTCGTTAAGTGTCAATTTTTACCGTCAACTAGACATTAAAAAAGGACCTAAACATAATTACCTTCTAGATATAGGGTTTGCACTAATAGAATTCCACGAGTTTTGGTGAATGTCTGTTTCTGCAGGGTGTCAGCTGAAAATACCCAAGGAAGGCCCACATGTCAGGTTTACATAGAGATAATCGGGAACCGACCAAAATTCTGTAATCAGGAAAGTTCGAGAAGGCTCTGGACCAAGAGGGAGCCCGAACCGGCTCGGTGACGGGGCGGCCGCCCTGGGCATGAAGTCGGCCGCCCCGGCACTTCAGCCAATCGTCCGTTTAGGTCGGTTTGATCCTAGGGCTGTGGTGCATCCTAGAGGGCTATATAAATAGGGCCCCTGGCCCATGGAGGAGGCATCCCTTAAACCCTAATTCATTATCTCCCAGCGGGATCAGAGTTGTAGAGGCGTCCCTCTAATGGATGGCCTCTCTTCTCTAGGGAATTAGAGCTAGACATTCCAATGTAGTAGATTAGATCTAGATGAGAGTTAGGGAGAGCGGAGCTGCGCTCTGGTTCTGGAGGAGTCTTCAGGTATTGGGTATGTCTTTGTATCTATTCTTGTAAGACTTATACTTTAATATATATTTATCTTCTCTATGTACTTTTATGCATCTTGTGATGGTTAGTATAGTTGTTATTCTTTGGCATGGGATCTTTGCTCGTATTGAGTGCTCTAGTTATCTATAGTGATTAGAGTAGTAATCGATAGTGTAGGCATGGTGTCTAGACTATAGGTTACACGAGGTTGCGCCCAATCCCACGGATAGTTGTGGTAGCCCCAGGTGACGGCTACGTCGGGCCTTTGTATTCCACCACGTTCGGGTTGGTGTTTCGTAGAGCTTTTTGGCAGCCTTCCCCGACTACTCTTTACCCAGTCTTCTTCGAGAGTCGGAAAGGTACCTGTTGCTCCAAAGTGCTATTGTGTGATCGCTATACTTATCCATACCCTGTTATTATAGAACCAAAGTAGTAGAGAAGAACATAGGAACCTAGATCTCTTCCGTTGTCCTCCCACTATATCTAGTTACTCATTTATTAGTTAATTCTCCTATTTGTGCTTATACATATATCCTATCATATATCTTTTACCCCTGCTTTAGTCTAGTTGGTTTACTAAGTTAGTAGATGCATGATGGTGAGTTATCGATTCTTTAACCCTTGCTTCCCTGTGGTAAAATATAAATAACGATACCTGGTTTACTCCCGGTAAAATGCTACAATGGTATGTTCGTCAGGCGCTTGCGGAATCCTTCTTATTTTAGTTGCACTTAACAAATACCAAAAGCATTTTTGGCGCCGTTGCGGGAAGCAATCGGTGTTAAGTTTTTGATAATGATCTTGATGTCCGCTAGTTTAGTGTACCACTAGCTTTAGTAGGTGTTCTGTTAAGTGTGGAATAGACAGGACAAAAGAAGCCGTTTTGACCTTCCGGCAAGTTTCCACAAGAAAAGAAAAGACATTGAAGAGCCCAGGGTCGCTCAACATTCAACATTCATCAACATTGGAACCCTGCCACCTCACAGGTTTGCGTATACATATATATTTTCTAACCATGTGTAGATTGGAGAAAAGGTCATCGTCACAAGAATTTCAAATCACATCACAAGTGACGAACATAGACGCTGCACCGCGCACAAATTTCATCATGTGAGTCATGGTAAGTATGATCAAGAAAAGGTGAGAAGTCTTGCTCATGGACTTCAAAATTTTGAGTAGTTATCTTTTCAATTCTTGCATCCCACTGCATGTTTACTTTTAAGATATTCATGCATCCACTCCACTTTTTGTTGTTTGCTCATACATTGCATGTTTAGTTCCTTTCATGCATTCATGTCACCTGCATCTAAAAAAATCCTCACCATGATCATGCTCTTTCATCTCTGTTTGAGTAACTCTCTATAATGCTTTCATGCTACCCTTGTTTGCTATAGTATGTTTTGGTTTGGAAGTACTAGCCATACTTCTAGAGGCTTTTAAATTAAGCGTGGTGCTTAGGTTAAAATGTCTTCCTTAATTAAATTAGACATGGAGTCTAGTTTGGTTATTGAACTAAAATGTGCTTTAGTAGATATTGGTTATTTTGTCGGACTAACCCTTGCAGAAAACTCTCAAATCCAATTTGGGTAAGTCAAGAGATGAACTCACTTCATAGATGAAGCCAGACATATGATGAATCCCAACAACTTCGCACAAAAGACACAACTCATCCATCGTCCAAAGAAGAATTTGATGGAACAAAGAAGAAGACAAGAGTGCCACGAGAAGGATCAACATCTTGAACTCACTCAAAGAAGTGGATCAAGGCGACAAGCTATGAGCAACCTTGAGGACATCATAGCATTAAGCCCAAAACTCGAGCTAGGATGCCAATGAGGAGTAGGGTGTAACTCATCTCATTCTAGCCAATCAAAGACCTGCTCTCATTGTTCCTAAAGAGTGAAGAAACCATCTTGCACATCGGCAGCAAGGACAAGGATGGCATGATAAGCATGCATCCTTGTGTCAACCAATCACCAATCAAAGGTTGACCACCGACCAAGCCTTGAAGGACCATGACCATGGTTGCAAGATGATGTCCCTAAGCCATTGGAGATGAAGTCTGCATACAAATACTAAAGAAGCTCCTTCCTTGATCATCAAGATGGATGGCGTATCATTAACTGCAACTCTTCGCCATGCTGCTAGAAGAAAAAGACCTTCAAGGAAGAATTCGAGTCTACATCTCCAATATACATCAATTAGTCAACCAAGACTCAGCAAAAATCAAGAATGGTCGACAAAAAAAGATCATGCAACTGTCTGTCCTGGATTGGATAGTCCAACGAAAAGAAGAATGCAAAGGAGAGATCTTTGCTCAACGGACTTAGAATCAAGAGCCCTCTCCGACAGACTTAAGAACAGAGGATAGACAATGTCTAAGACATGGAGTTATTACAACACACTTTGAGGGATGATTCAACACACACACTTGGCTTCCAGTGACGAGCAACAACAAGCTTGGGGGAGGAAGGCCACCGACTCCTCTAATGATGATCCAACAATGCTCTTCCTCTTCTCAAGCCCTCGTCGCTCTGGCACACTGGTTTGCAATCCCTCCACTCACAATTACTTCCTCTCTAAAGTTTGGTTGTTTTCTATAGATGTCATACATACGAATCAAACTTAAGACAAAGTAAAATAAATCCTTAAGAGAAGAAGTAATGGTGAGTAGATGTTCTATGCTAATTAAAATTTTCAACCTAATCTTTTTTGTAGCATAGAATATGATCTTAGCTCTATGACAAATCTACCCTTGTTATTATATTCCTTCGGGTATGTGTTGTCCACTAATCCTCTGCAGAGAAGAAACAATAAGTGGAGCGCAAGGTCTAGAAAGGACCACTAGAAGCGTCCACTCTTCATCACAAGCCGCTCCAGTGAAAGTTCTGAACCTGCAACATACACACTAAAACAAGATGCTGCCAGCTTCGCAATTAAAGCTTCACTTCAGACCACTGGACAAGGAAATAACATGGGTGAAATCTTCCTCAGAGTTACCATCTCAAGAGGTGTAGTTCTCAAGGTCTCTACCTTTGAGAACAAATGATGCACCGAAGGATTGAACATGACAAGAAGTCCTATTCAGAGGACTTAAAACACCGAACCCTCGCCAAGGAGGTAACTTGGTAGTTATCCATATTTCCCATTTTAGCATTGCATAAGTCTTTACTTTAGCATATTTAATTTTTGCATAATCAATTATTGTTGCATTTTTGCTTTGTTGCATCTGCATAAGAAAAGAAAATAATTTTGTCATGCATTGCATCTAGAAAATGCTAAGCCCCATGTGAATAATTTTGTGGTGCGACAGCCCACAAAGATATCCACCGTGGTGGCATAAAAATAAGTTTTCATCTTAGTTGCATTTTTCGTCTATATACCATAAAATATAAAATTGCAAAAATATTAAGATCCTGCTAAAAAGATTTTTATGTGTTAAGAACGTTCTAGACATCCAAGGCTTAGAGGTTTTTATCACTAACACTTAATCAGTTCCACAAGCTTTGTTGTCTATTTGAGCTTCACAGGACTTAAAGAATCAAGAGGAGCTATCAGTTAAAGGACGTCTTGTCCCCTGTCGGAGTGTTGCCCTCAACAATCGAGTGCTGTCTTCAACAGCAACTATCGACAACACTCCAAGACGACTAGAACACCTTCACTGCCAGTCAGCAACTTCGACAGACTACGTTAACATCCAGCTTGGGGGAGAGCATCCCCCGTGTACCGAGCTAAGTGTTTCCAACTTATCTATTTATGCCTTGTTAGAGTTTGTTTTGTTAAAACAACTAAAAAAGATGCATAACCTTAGAAACCCAGAAAGATTTCCTTATTTATCTTTTCTACTTTGGAGAGCTATTATTAATCTGTCTTTAAATAATCCCTACAATAAACTCTATATGGAGATGATGAATAGTTGCTCTGCCGTAATTCCTCTCAAGTATCTAGTTTTCAACCTTGCACTCTCCTGAGTTTTAGGCACAACTGTTTAGATTTGAGATTTGCTCTGAACCTAAAACTTGTGGGTAGCGAATGCTTGATCTAAGTCTAGATTGTTGGCGGATTTGATACGGGAAAAGTTTTGAGCTGCTGTCGATCTTGTTCCTAAAATCTTAAATTTTTGCATGATGAGTTCCTTTATGATGAGAGTTCAAATTCCTACCACAGCCATATATTCATGCTTACTAGACTAGGAAAACCCATCTATTTATATAGATCATATTGTAGGCATTGAGTGTAGTCTTTATAGGCATTGAGTGTAGTTATGCTGTGGACCCAAAAGGAATCAGTCATGCAGTTAAAGTCAATACTATGTGCTCTCCATCCATTGATCTATGCTACTTCTGTCCTCAGAAGCATGCACCCATTTTATAAATGTTACATTCATTATGTGCTACTTCTGTCCTTAGAGGTACCACCTGCATACAGATCCATATCCACCACATATTGTGCTATCTCTACTCTGGAGATACGCACTTATGCTGCTCCTACCTTGGGAGTGCGCATCCATTCATCCATCCATCCACATATACATACGCCATTCGTTTCATTTCATCCAGAAAAGATTTTACTCCTATCTTGGGAGTGAACATCTAGAAATAATCATTGTCATCCTATTTTTCCTACATAAAAGCTCCAGTCATTATCATTTCAAGTTATACACTCCCCGTTGTTAAGGTTTCATTTCCAGAGGATTGGTTGCTCTCTAAAAAAAAGAAGAAGGAAAAAAAAGAGAAAAAGGAAAAAGAGAGAGAGAGAGAGAGAAAAGAAGAAAGAAAAAGGAGCACCAAGTCCTTCCTTCAAAAAGTTTCAAAGTTTCCGAATAAAGGGAGTCATGTTATCCTCAAAGGAGCAAGTGTAGAAGTAGATGTTCATCAAGTGATCACCCCTCATAATCATTTCCTTATCATCATCATCCTATCATTCATCCCATTTCCTCGCTCACATGCACATATGACTTTATTATTATTTTAGTTCCTTTTGGATCCATGTCTTAACTATGCAATATATGCAAGTGAGTTTGAGTGTCTCCCTACCTATGAGCCCCACATAAGCCTATTGGAAAGTAGGGTGAGAGAGAGAAGACAACCTCACTATGCCTTATTCCACAAATACCACATATTCTGAGAGTAGAGAGAAGGCATACACTACACACATGCCTTGGAGAGGATCCAGAAATACCACAAATGAGAGACCTGAAAGGTTCATACAAGGAACTCTGAGTTTTATTTTAAACCTTTGTGAAAACTCCGGAATAAAGGTGATCAAAGAGCGACAAACATGGCGCTTGACTTGACCGTTCTATCTTTCAACTGCTCAAGACCCAAGTGACGGTTACAAGCCCCATGGTGGAAGGTAATATGAGTAAGTTTTGAGTCAGAATAGTTCACTCTAATTCGGAGGAGAGTTATTGTTTGAATGCATGTGTACTTTTGAGGCGTGAAAGCATTGTAGCAACTCCTGATCCACACTGAGTTTATCTTTGCTCAGGGACGAGCAAAAGGTAAGCTTGGGGGAGTTGTTGACGGTCGTTAAGTGTCAATTTTTACCGTCAACTAGACATGAAAAATGACCTAAACATAATTACCTTCTAGATATAGGGTTTGCACTAATAGAATTCCATGTGTTTTGGTGAATGTCTGTTTCTGCAGGGTGTCAGCTGAAAATACCCAAGGAAGGCCCACATGTCAGGTTTACATAGAGATAATCGGGAACCGACCAAAATTCTGTAATCAGGAAGGTTCGAGAAGGCTCTAGACCAAACGGGAGCCCGAACCGGCTCGGTGACGGGGCGGCCGCCCCGGGCATGAAGTCGGCCGCCCCGGCACTTCAGCCAATCAGCGTCAGCCTCGCGGATCCCTGTTCCACCGCCTTTGAGGATGAATAATAATCGTCCGTTTAGGTCGGTTTGATCCGAGGGCTGTGGTGCATCCTAGAGGGCTATATAAACAGGGCCCCTGGCCCCTGGAGGAGGCATCCCTTAAACCCTAATTCATTATCTCCCAGCGGGATCAGAGTTGTAGAGGCATCCCTCGAATGGATGACCTCTCTTCTCTAGGGAATTAGAGCTAGACATTCCAATGTAGTAGATTAGATCTAGATGAGAGTTAGGGAGAGTGGAGCTGCGCTCCAGTTCTGGAGGAGTCTTCAGATATTGGGTATGTCTTTGTATCTATTCTTGTAAGACTTATACTTTAATATATATTTATCTTCTCTATGTACTTTTATGCATCTTGTGATGGTTAGTATAGTTGTTATTCTTTGGCATGGGATCTTTGCTCGTATTGAGTGCTTTAGTTATCTATAGTGATTAGAGTAGTAATCGATAGTGTAGGCATGGTGTCTAGACTATAGGTTACCTGAGGTTGCGCCCAATCCCACGGATAGTTGTGGCAGCCCCAGAGGTGACAGCTCTGTCAGGCCTTTGTATTCCACCACGTTCGGGTTGGTGTTTCGTAGAGCTTTTTGGCAGCCTTCCCCCGACTACTCTTTACCCAGTCTTCTTCGAGAGTCGGAAAGGTACTGTTGCTCCAAAGTGCTATTGTGTGATCGCTATACTTATCCATACCCTGTTATTATAGAACAAAAGTAGTAGAGAAGAACATAGGAACCTAGATCTCTTCCGTTGTCCTCCCACTATATCTAGTTACTCATTTATCAGTTAATTCTCCTATTTGTGCTTATACATATATCCTATCATATATCTTTTACCCCTGCTTTAGTCTAGTTGGTTTACTAAGTTAGTAGATGCATGATGGTGAGTTATCAGATTCTTTAACCCTTGCTTCCCTGTGGTAAAATATAAATAACGATACCTGGTTTACTCCCGGTAAAATGCTACAATGGTATGTTCTGTGCGCTTGCGGAATCCTTCTTATTTTAGTTGCACTTAACAAATACCAACAGTCACGTGGATTCCGTTTTGCGGAATCTACGCTCTGCTTCTTAATGGTAAACACCATGGATTGTTGAAGCACCTTTTGATGTATTTGATGATGCGAATAGCAGATTTCCTCTCCAGTAACCTTCGACCTTTTCCAGTTGGGTAGTTGATTGGTCATGTTGTATGATGACCTACCCTATTGGTATGTAGTCTCGGGTGCTATGTGCATGCTTATCATACTATCCCTTGTCATCTTCATACTTAAGATTGACATAGTAATGGTAGCATCATCATAGTAGAGGGCATGTCGGTTACAAGTTGTGCTTGAAGATTCTCGATAGGGAGTAAGTATGGATTAACCGATGAGTCAGAGCTGAAGAATAGATGACTTTATTCTTTTGGCAATCCTTGCCAATGAAGCTCAGTATCCACCATCTGTACCGAATGTTGGGTATTTGCAAAGTATGGATCAGTTGGTGTAGTAATTTGGATTCCATCGAGGTTAACTATGTTTGGTATGCCCCATGAGCGGAGTGTGACCTTGTCGGGTCTCCAACATCATAACCTGAGCAAAGCTGAATTATTTTGGATGAAACTATTTCATGTCTTTGGAACACGACGTCGGAACCGGCAGGTTATACCCGGAGATGCATTAGATCTTAGGCATTGAGACCTTGTAACTTGGAGCTGAGTCACTTGGCTGTGACAAGTAATGAGGAGTTTCTGGATAAACGTGATGACAGTGGCAAAGCATGAAAATTCGTTATGTGAGGTATCGTTTTTTGAAAACTAATCTACTTCCAACAAATCTCGGGATGAGATTTCTTTTAACGGGGTTAGGCTGTAGCATCCAGGATGTTAACCATGATTTAGCTCTGCACATCACCAGCATAATCATATCATTTGCACTGCATCACAGTCTTCATAGGCATTTTACCCTGATGCTTGATTATGCCTGAACTGCCTGTGTTTATGATAAAGTAATACAAGTGTTTGATGATTGACCACTAAAATAATCTGGGAAACTTGTCTCCATATGATAGGTAGCTGATTAGCTTATTTGTCTACTATCAAAATTTGGTGGTCAATGGATCCATAATCTCGAAGTTATAGCTGTTGCAATACGGTTGGCGAAATATTCCAATGCTGTTTTGTCGAACCAGTCCGATGTTCTCTGTTTTAGGCCTATATAACTTGAGATTTAGTTGCAGTATTGATATGTTTTATGGGAAAATTTATAAGCTTTCCAGATTGTCCTCTTTTGTGTCCATAGGATTTATAAATCTTCAGTTATGATTTATTTACTAGACTACCAGTTGTTGGTCTAAATGCTAGTGAAGCTTGAATAAGTGTTGCTTGTATGTAGGGCTTAATGCTAATGGCTTATATGGATCATGCTATGTATGAATGATTGTTTATTAGTATGTCATAGGGATTGGGTTAAGATGATTATGTTTAGGTTTAAGTCTTTGGCTTTACTGGCTTGTTTGCTAGTGATATGTGTAGAATGATTCGACAAGCTACTTATTCATGAGCATCTATCATCCTTGATCATGCATACACCAACAATCACGTGCTCATACATATGCACATGCATCATTCCAGGATCACGTGTAGAACATTCATCGTGGAGTCGAGGATCCAGAAGGACAAGTTGCAAACGGAGATCCGCACGAGAAGTGATGCAGCACCAGGAACCCGACATGGAATAGTCGAGTACCTGGGGCTCTAACCTCGATCTTCTAAATAAGGCAAGCCCCGGAGCATCCCTCCTACGTTTGCAAATGATTTACTTTGCGTCCTTTTATTCCTTATGATGCATTAAGTTTATAGGCGTTGATTGAAAACCGTAGTTCCATCAGGACTACCCTGCCACCAGAAATATCCTACTTTTATGTACAGGATCGACTACATGCTTAGGCCTGCTAATTAAATGGTAGAAGCCGAGTGATCGACTATCACTTGCGAGGTAGGTGTTACTACCCCATGGGATTGAGATTAGTGAGATGTTGGATATGAACATAACCATGTGGCCATGATAAATCACCTCTAATATACTATGGCACACGAGCGTCCTCGGATCATTTTGAACAATGCCTCACAGATAGCTGGAAGGGCGGGGGTGCCCGACCGCGAAGCCTAGAATCTACTTGGGTTGGGTTTCAACTTCCAAGTATCCATGCCGGCGATGGGGGTGGTAGTAAACAAGGGCCCGGTCGTGAGACCTTAAGATGGGGCGGTGTCATTTGATGGGCACGCTTACCTGTTGGCAGCCGGGAGTTTCCTTGGTCATGGTGGTGAGTTGTTGATCCCGCGTCTTTTCCCGAGTAGATCAAGGTGACTAAGGCTGCTCTTGCAAAGTATGCCTGGTTTGTGTGAGGAATACCCCGCCAGCTGGTTTGCAATCGATTATAATCGCCATCGTTCCTGGATAGTGAATAACTTGACTGAGCAGTTACGGTGCCACAAATAAGATTTGAAATGCGAGTTGGTTATGTTCACTCATGATGGTTTAATGATTACTCAATCAATGCGGTTATTGTTGACGGTTGTTAATGATCAATTTTACATGTCATCCAGAGAGAGAAAGAGGGGCATAATCTGTTCACCACCATAGACTTAGGGTTTAAATTGACAAATTCCACAGGTTTTGGTGAATATGTGTTTTCACAGGGGATTATCAGGAAAACATCCAAGAAGGCCCACATGTCAGGATTACATAGAGAGAAAGACCGAACGAGTAAAAAAGAACAATCTGGAAGACTCGAGAAGGCAACCCCTGGAAGCGGAGCCCCACCTGGCATTGGCCAGGGGCGGCCAACTCTAGGGGAGGGGCGGCCGACTCTCCACCTCAGCCAATGAGGTGGAGTCTCACAGATCCTGCCTCCACCGACCTTGAGGAGCAATAATTATCGTCCATTTAGGTTGGTTTGATCCGATGGCTGTGGTTCCTTCAAGGGGGCTATGTATTCAGGGCCCCTCCCCCTGGGTGAAACCCTAATTCATTCAAGAATTCATTATTCAGAGGTAGCCATCAGCAAAGCCAGGGTTTAGAGAGATCTCTCCTCCAGAGAATTAGAATAGCTACTCTAATTCTTCAAGTTCTACATAGGTTTAGACTAGATAGAGGAAGAATCGGGCGCCTGTGCTCGGAATTCCGGATCTTCATCATCAAGAATTTGGTATTATCTTGTATTTATTCTTGTGACTTTATTCTAATACCATTATGTTTCTATTTATTATGTTTCTAGTTTATTCTAGTTCTACATTTGATATGGTTATGATTGATAATAAGTTTATGTATATGTTTGCAAAGCGCTTAGCCCTCTTCGTGGGAGGGTTAGGTGGTAGATTTCATGTGAGCATGGTGCTTAGATGCCGTTTACCTGCAAATGCACCCTATTGGCCGGGTCGTGTGGTAGATCGCGGAAGTGACAGTTCCGTTGAGTCCTTTGTATTCCATCCCCCGTTGGTAGGTCTATGTCATACCCAAATTTTGAAGGAACAAAATGGATATATTAAACCTTATGTGCGCCCCGGATCGGTGACTCACATAAGTGACAAATTGTGGGAATGTATCATCACAATGCTTATTACATAACAAATAATATTGAATACAAACTATAAAAGTCATTACAGCGGAATCTATGATAATCTCTCAACGCGGAAGCTCCAAGAACGGGTACGTGTTGGTTGACCACAAGTCTAGTACTCCCGGCGGTAATCCTCATTGTAGTCTTGATCGGTGTGGTTGGGAAAAGCAAGAGTGAGTACGACGTACTCAACAAGTATAGCAAGTGGTTTGATCCCATGAACTTATGAACAATGTAACATAAATAATATTAAGCATAAACGGTAAATAAATGAACAAGTTAACAATCTAAAGTTCTCATCTTTAGTGTAAGGATTCAAGGCCACCCTGTCCGTGGGCACGGACGATATATCGATTTAACTCTGCGCAGAGGTGTACACTTTACCTGTGAGTCGTGCTTCTCAAATGTATGGGTCAATTACTCCCAAACACCAAGAGACACTATGAAGCCCCTCAAAGGTTCGTCTAACAAGCTGGGCAGCAGGGTCATCAGATATAGGAAAACCCTCCTTCCAATACGGCACATTCCTTCCCGGCTATACACGTAAGGACAGGAGCCGTCCTATACCCAACTCGCAGACCTCGACCGGCTAGAAAAGGTCCTTTGAGGAACTAAAGTCGAGCCATGTAACCCTCACATTTGTACTATAAATCCCGGAGGTTCGCTTACGAGATAAATCCTCAAGTTGCTAAAGAGTCATTTTTATCGTTCATTGCATAAACATTAATTAAGTTGCATAGATCATAGCCATAGAATTAAAACCCCAAACCATACTTGCCTTGATTATCAAAGTTTCCCTGCTGGTCCTGCTGATCCTCAAAATACTGCTCTCCCGATCAACGTGATATAGCTCACCGTCTAGACTCGATAAAACATCAACATACAATCATCCATAGGCAATCATGCACGAAGAAAACAAGATATAATTAGAACATTACACCAATAGAGAGAAAACAAGTACAAAAGTCTATAAAACTATTCTACACGTCGCTACGAACACATAGGCGTAAAAATCACTAAAAACGGAGCTATGACGAATAAATTATGGATTTATTAAGGTTTCCTATTATAAAATAATTAATAAATTATAAGCTCGAAATTTAAATGTTGAAAACAATATTGACAGCGGCTTTTAACAGATAGCTCATGAGATTACGAATCTAACAAAATTTAAATGTTTAAAAACAGAGTTAAAATAAATATTCCATAAGCATTTGAATTTAGTAGCAAATCGGTGTGCACTATGCTGTAGATTCCATGATATGTACACCGATGGTGTGTTGAGGCTGGTCTACCATGGACCATGTTCATGATGAGGGGTGTATTTCTAACGTATTTCGGGAATTCTTTTCCTACAGGAAAGCGGCCATATATGCCTATGTGATGTCAGTGTGATGTCATCAAGATGTCATCGAAAGCTAGCAAAAGCAATAAGCTCGACGCTGGCCGGTTGCTTGCAGCGTTGTGGTGTGTGTGCGTGCCGCCTGCTGTATGCCTACGCGAGCGCGCTGGGAGAGATGCAGGGGCGAGGCAGTGCAGGTGCTCGTAGCTGACGATTGCCGCGCCCAGGACCGGAGTCACCAGAGCAGCCTGCCGCAAGGTCGAGCAGGGTTTTGTCAGCTACGACCTGCAGGGAAGTTTGCCTGCGCGAGCTCGTTCTCGGACTACCGTCAACGAAAACAGGAGGATAACCGGTGCTATAGGATCGGGAGCTCACCGCGCTGGGCGTGCGTTGGAGCGGTTCACGTCGTCGGGTTTGACTCGGAGGAGACAGTGACGCGGACGGCGGCCGGTGGTGTTCTGCCGCTCCGGCGAACACGGGTTCACTCCAGAAGATCGCAGGTTGCTGCCACCGAGGAGTTGGGTGTGAGTGAGGTGTTGAGATGAGTCCAACAGAGGAATAGAAAAGATCGGAGATTGCCTAACCGTTGGGATCGACACCGAGCTGCTCGTTCCCGGCAATGGCGATGACGACGCCTGTGGGGAGTGCTAGGGAGGGGACAAGGGATCGGTGAGTTTCTGGGGTGGAGATGGGAACGTGCAAGGGTACTGAGTCTCCTAAGAAGGTCAGCAGGGTATAGAAGTGAGTTTGAACGATGAGCGGTGGTGAACTCGGTCATGGCGGACTGAGTTCGACGTGTCTGACCCCGGGTGGAGTGGATCGAGCTGGACGCAGAAGGATGAGGTCCTTGGCGATGCGCAACACGCGCGTGGGTGCTGAGGACGCGGGCGCTCGGTCGTTGCTGCGATGCGGCAAAGGTGCGTCGGGGACGACCGGCTGCTCCAGCTGCGTACTAACGGGCCAAGGCCCGAGGAAACAAGGCCGAGCAGGCCTAAAGCCGAGAGAGAGGGAAGGGAAAGAAAAATTCTTTTTTTTTCTTTTAAAGGCATTTTCAAAAGGGTTTTGAAGTCCTTTTGGCTTTTCATCAAATCCAATCAACACAAAATAAATATGCACCAGCATGAATGCAACAACATGTGTCTATCCTCATATTGGATTTTATTTTCTTAACATTATTAATTTCCTACGTCAAATGCTCCCAAATAATGCATAAATAAATCATTTTACCTATTTTAAATTATTGCAAAATTTTGGGTGTTACAATTCTACCCCCTTAAGAGAATCTCGTCCTCGAGATTAGATTGGACTTACTCAAATAACTGCGGATAGGCGTCTCTCAAAGCATCTTCTCTTTCCCAAGTTGCCTCAGATTCAGAATACCGATTCCACTGAACCTTGCACATCTTGATCACTCTGCTCCTGGTGACCTTTTCTGCGGTGTCCAAAATCTTTATCGGAAACTCCTCATATGTGAGATCCTTCTCAACATTGAGTTCCTCCAAAGGCAAGTGCTCCTTTTCAGGCACACGTAAACACTTCTTAAGTTGAGAAACATGGAACACATCATGCACATTGGACAAATTCACAGGCAACTCCAATTGATAAGCCACTTCTCCACATCTCTTTAGAATTTTGAATGGACCAACATATCTTGGTGCTAGTTTACCTTTCTGGTTAAACCTCTTCACACTTCTCATAGGTGACACCTTCAGATATACATAGTCACCCACTTCAAAGACCAACTCTCTTCTACGGGTGTCTGCATAACTCTTCTGTCGAGATTGAGCCACCCTCAAATTTTCTCTAATCTTCCTTACATGTTCCTCAGCGTCTCTAAGCACATCTGTTCCAAACACCTGACTCTCTCCAGTCTGATTCCAGAACAATGGTGTTCTACATTTACGCCCATATAAAGCTTCAAATGGTGCCATCTTGAGACTCTGTTGATAGCTATTGTTGTATGAGAACTCTGCATAACACAAATTCTCATCCCAACTCGTCCCATACTGCAAAGCACAAGCTCTCAACATATCCTCCAAGATCTGATTAATTCTCTCAGTCTGACCATCAGTCTGTGGATGAAAAGCTGTACTAAAATTTAACTTGGTTCCCAATGAACTATGCACTACCTTCCAGAAATGAGAGGTAAATTGAGTACCCCTATCAGACACAATCTTCTTCGGTACTCCATGCAAACACACAATCCTTTGCATATACAATTTAGCTAACTTCGGACCATCATAGTTAGTTTTGACTGGCAGGAAGTGAGCAACTTTGGTCAATCGATCCACAATTACCCAGATAGAATCAAAACCTTTCTGAGTACGAGGTAATCCTGTTATGAAATCCATACCAACTTCTTCCCACTTCCATTCGGGTATCTTCATTGGTTGCAATAGTCCGGCAGGTCTTTGATGTTCAGCTTTCACTCGTTGGCATGTATCACAGATAGCAACATACTCTGCCACATCTCTCTTCAAACCGACCCACCAATACTTTTCCTTGAGATCCAGGTACATCTTAGTACTTCCAGGATGAATGGAATAAGCCGACTCATGTGCTTCCCGAAGAATTGCATCACGAATGGCTTTCACCTCAGGCACACATATTCTCTTCCCAATCCATAGAGTACCCTTCTCATCTATGTGGAAACCTGGTGCCTTTCCAATTACAACATTCTCAGCTATCTCCTTTAATTTCTCATCCTCTAACTGACCCTTACGTATCTCTTGCTCAAGAGTAGGTGTTACTTCTATCTCCATAGCATTAGCAACAACACCAAGGTTCAGATGCGCAAACTCTGCACACAAGTCATCTGACATAGGTGTCATCCGAAGCGCATTGGCATACTTCTTCCTGCTAAGTGCATCGGCCACGACATTTGCTTTCCCAGGATGATAATGCACATCCAAATCATAATCCTTGATCAACTCCAACCAACGACGTTGCCTCAAGTTTAGATCAGACTGGGTAAAGATGTACTTCAAGCTCTTATGGTCAGTGAAGATATCAGTCTTATGACCAACCAAATAATGTCTCCAGATCTTCAAAGCATGAACCACTGCTGCTAACTCCAAATCATGAGTAGGATAGTTCAATTCATGCTTCCTTAATTTCCTCGATGCATAAGCAACAACTCTACCTTCTTGCATCAGAACACATCCCAATCCTAGACGAGATGTATCACAATAGATAGAGAATTTCTTGCTCAAATCTGGTAGTGTCAACACTGGAGCTGTAGTCAATCTCTTCTTCAACTCTTCAAAGCTTGCTTGACATTTATCAGACCATACAAACTTCGCATTCTTCTCCAATAGAGAAGTCATGGGTTTAGCCAGTTTGGAGAATCCTTCAATGAATCTTCTGTAGTAGCCAGCTAGACCAAGAAAACTACGAATCTCGGTCGCATCAGTAGGTGGCTTCCAATTCAACACATCCTTCACCTTGCTTGGATCCACTGCTATTCCACCATTAGAGACAATATGGCCAAGGAAAGAGATTTCCTTTAACCAGAACTCACATTTGCTTCGCTTAGCATACAACTTGTGCTCTCTTAGCTTCTGCAAAACTAGCCTTAGATGCTCAGCATGTTCTTCTTCTGTCTTAGAGAATACCAGAATGTCGTCGATGAATACCACCACAAACTTGTCAAGGTACTCCATAAACACCTTATTCATCATGTACATGAAGTAGGCAGGTGCATTGGTCAGGCCAAAAGACATAACGGTGTACTCATACAGCCCATACCTCGTGGTAAATGCTGTCTTGGGTATATCCGTAGTTCGAATCTTCAGTTGATGATAACCCGAACGAAGGTCAATCTTGGAGAACACACAAGCACCCTTCAACTGATCGAATAAATCATCGATCCTGGGCAGTGGGTACTTGTTCTTGATGGTAACCTCATTGAGTGATCGATAATCAACACACATTCTCTGAGTACCATCCTTCTTATCAACAAAAATAACAGGTGCTCCCCAAGGTGAAGAACTAGGGCGAATGAAACCCTTTTCTTGTAACTCTTTTAGTTGTTTCTTAAGCTCTTCTAATTCATTTACCCCCATTCTATATGGACGCTTAGCTATAGGTGCAGTGCCAGGTAATAACTCAATGATAAATTCTATGTCACGATCTGGTGGCATACCTGGCAAATCATCAGGAAAGACATCCGAGAACTCCTTCACCACTTGATCTTGAGGATTGGCATCATTCAACGATTCACCGTGGCTGTTGGTGGTGCTTGCACCGCAACATCAACACGATCCGATCTCCCTTCGGTGTTGTCACAACCACAACCCTCTCCTTACATTGTATTACTGCTCTGTGTTGCTCCATCCAATCCAATCCCAGAATGACATCAATACTAGAGGACCTCAACACAACAGGGCTAGCTATGAAGTCTACCCCCCTTAAGGTAATGCTGGCTGAGGGGCAAAAATATGATGCTGGAATACCACCCCCTGGTGTATTTACTATCATTTGATCCTTCATGGCAACTACTGGAATGCCATGATTTCTAACAAAAGCATGTGAAATGAAAGAATGCGAAGCTCCAGAATCAAAAAGGACAGTGGCAGGGATAGAGTTGACACTAAACGTACCCAACATAACCTCTGGTGATCCCTGTGCAGACTCAGTAGACACATGGTTCACTCTCCCCTGACTAGCATAATTCTTCAGGTTGTTACTCTGCCTCTGAGGGGTCTGCTGATTTTGCTTCTTAGGACAATTATTAGCATAATGTCCTGGTTCACCGCAGCGATTGCACAATAGCGGAGTGTTGTTGAGTGCAGTGAGACATGGGGTCTGCTGTCCAGATTGCTGCTGCTGGCGCTGATTCCCATTCTGACGCTGAGCGTACTGACTCCGGGTCCACTGGCTAGGCGGTCCTTGGTTCCTCTGCTGGAAACCCTGGTGAGAGTTGGGACAGAATCGAGAGTTGCTTCCTGAGCCTTGCCCACTATTCCACTTCCTCTTCTTGTCTTGCGCCAGACGTTCATTGTCTAGCACAATAGCACGGTTCACCAGCTGCTCAAAAGTGGAGTAGGTGTTGCCCACCTCTACTTTGGCAGGTTCACCCCTGTTGTTATTCTTTGTTTATATTTTATACAGGGTATTAGTAGGATTGAATCTGATTCATTCAAACTCTCGATCATCAGAGTCGGATCAATCAAGAAGGAAGCTCGTCACCAATCCAGATGGCTGAGAAGACCCTGCTGGAGTTCTCTTCTCCAACAGTAGAGAACATCCGTACTGGTCCAGCATTGGACACAACTAATGTTGAGTTCGAGCTCAAGCCAAGTCTCATCAACATGGTGCAAGCTATCCAATTCAGTGGAAAGGTACATGAAGATGCAAGTACACATTTACAAGACTTCATGGAGATTGGAAACACCATCGCCATAGACGGAGTTAAAGAAGACATCATACTTCTTCGCCTCTTTCCATTCTCACTAGTGGGAAGAGCGAAGCAGTGGTTCTATGCCAATAAAGAAGATATCAATACATGGGCGAAGTGTTCCAAGGCCTTTCTAGCAAAATTCTTCCCAATAGGCAAGATGAATGCCTTAAGAGGAAAGATTACCAACTTCCAACAGCAGAAGACTAAGACCATGTCAGAAGCATGGGAGCGTTTGCAAGGATATATCCAAGATTGTCCCCATCATGGAATGGAAGAATGGTTACTCATGCAAGGCTTCTATCACGGATTAACTCCGAAGACGCGTGAGCACCTAGATGCAACTGCTGAAGGATCATTTTTGTCACTCACTCTTGGGAGAGCTAAAAGACTTATGGAGAAGATAGCAGATAATCAAAGCTGGTCCCAAGACAACATTCAAGATTGTCACCAGAGTGAAGAAGCAATAGAAGAAGTAAATGCATTATCAACCAAAATGGATACCTTACTTCACTGGCTTGACCAGAGGGCCAAGTACAAGGAAGATCAAAGGGCAATTGAAGCAACGTATAAGCAAAATTCAAGTCCCCTCGTGAGAAAGGTTCCACATTGGGTGCAACCACCAATTAACCAAGGTACACAGTCAGGTAATTTTGCAAAGCAACCTACTTTGAGAGAGTTGGTTCTACAACAGTCCAAAGATCAACTCATCTATGGAGGATAGGCTTGTTGCTAATGACAAAACCTTGGAAAATTTAAGTACTAAAATGGATAGTTTCTCCTCTGCCATTAATGATCAACTAGAGTTCAATAAAAAGATAGAAGCAAGGTTAGCGAAGTTGGCCGTTGCATTGCCTGTTGCCACTAACCCTGAGCAGGTGAGATCTATTACTATAAGAAGAGGGAGTTCCACAAGAGGTCCTCCCTATCCAAAAGGAGCAAAAAGGCCATCCGTGCTACCACTAGTGGCAGAAGAAGGAAACTTCCAACCTGAGTTAGAAGAATTACCACAAGAGCCAGTACGAGAGCGTGTACAAGATCAGGAAATGAGACAAAATTTTCGAGATACAAACTACCTACCGTTTCCTCGGAGGAAGAGAGGACCACAACAGACAGATGAGCAGTTTGGCAAGTACACCTCAAACTACCTACCGTTTCCTCAAAAGTTATATGTCAATATACCTCTGCTGGATGCCATACAGGTCCCCACTTATGCCAAGTACATAAGAGATATTCTTAACAAGAAGAGACCACTGCCATCCAATAAAGTGATCAAGCTAACCGAAGAATGTAGTGCGGCCATCCTTAACCAACTACCAGAAAAGAAGAAAGATCCAGGATGTCCCACTATCGACCGCACAATTGGAGATCAATATTTCAATAATGCACTCGTGATCTTGGAGCAAGTGTCGGTGTGATGCCTTGTGAGTCTACTACAAGCTCAACCACACCGCACTTGAGCCAACATCAATGTGTCTACAACTAGCCGACCAATCGGTTCGTTATCCATTGGGCATTGCTGAAAATATCCCGGTCAAGATAAGAGAGTTCTTCGTGCCGTAGACTTTGTAGTACCGGATATGCATCCGAGACTCAAAGGTGTCACTCATCCTTGGAAGACCCTTCTTGAGCACCGCCAATGCACACATTGATGTCGGGAAGGGAGAAATCAAGTTCACTATAAATGGACAAGAAGAGCAATTCGCATTCAAGTCAAAACAAGAGCTTAACAAATCTACAAAGATGGTAGAAGAAGATCAGACAATACAACCACCGGAGAGAGAGGATGCATCTCTGGGAACATCAGCGGAATAAATATCTTGGAAGGTCCAATTCGGAGGACTTTAAAAATCTGAATCCTCGCCGAAAGTTAACTCGGTATTTATCCGCGTTTTAAAATTGCATCTCTTATAATTTTCCTAGACATGTTTATTTCTAGTATTTCATTATATAAAAATTCTATGCCCCATATAAATAATTTTACAGTGTGTGACAACCCGTCAAAAGTATTTTATCGTGGTGGCACAAAAATTTATCGTTTCATGCATTTAAATTAGTTTACCTTCATTTAAATTTCTGCATTGTTTATATGTTTTATCATGGCATTTAGTGCATGGTGGGTCCCTCACCATGGGTCCCACATGTCATAGACTACACCTCACATACATCCCATCACATAATTTCATCCACTTCCACTCACCTCCACTATCCTCTCTTTTCCACCTCCAATTCCACCCAACCGACACATTTTTCTGGATTGACAAAAGATCACGCAATAGCATGTGAAGGGGCAGCCAGGATGGCCACCTTGGGTGGGCGGCCGCCCCCACCATTGAGGCGCCCACCTCCTCACCTCCTCCTCTATAAATGGGCCTCCTCCCATGGCTTCCTTGCACCACCCACACTCCAGAATTTTAGCCAAACCTTCTGCTCTCGACTTCGAGTTTCCTGGAGAGCTAGAAAGAAGAGAAGGAGAGTAGAGAGAAGAGAAGGAGAGTGGAGAGAGAGAAAGTGAGTAGAGAGTGAGCAAGAGTTTAGTAGCAAGTGAAGGGAAGGGGTAGTGCTGAGTAGATCATCATAAAATTAGTGGAGATGTTGTCCAAATAGGTTAAAGACAATCTAAAATTAAGGGGAGGTTCTGTCGAAATCAAGACCTGAAGTTTAGAAACATTGTTTTGAAGAACGACTAACCCCTGGACCGCTGACCCTGGATAGCTAGCCACTAATCTTGTGCTAATCCTTCTCTCCACTAGTGTTTGTTTTTGTTTCTATTGAGCAAATTGCAGGATGAAGGGAGTCTTCAAGGGGATCTCTGGAACCATCAAGAACATCAGGACAAGGAGTTCTTCTCGCCAGAACTCGGTGGCTGGTTCCGACATGAGTGTTGACCCACCAGCAGCAGCACCTGCAGCACCACCAGCATCTCGAAGAGTTCTCATGAGAACATCCGACCTCATCCTGAGGACCGCCCAGGAGAAGGAGATATACAAGAAGCTCAGGAACAAGCACTTCACCCACACGCCAGTCATCGACCCAACACTTCTGCTAGACACCGGTATGGCTCATGAATTCGACACAATTTTTTCGCTAGTTGGTTGGACTTCATTTGCAAACCTCACTGAGAAAGGGATCAAATTCCTGACCATAGAATTCCTTAGCACCCTCCGACACACGGAAAATGGGGTTTATTTTAGAATGTTTGCTCTGGAATTTTCTGTCTCTTGGAGAAACCTTAGAGACCTCCTAGGTTTCCCTCAAGATGCCATCATAGACTTAAATGCAGCACTAGGTGATTTTGATACACATAGGTTTTGGAGTTGCATTGCTAGAGGACCTTATCACCTAGCGCACCGCACCGCAGACATAGAGCATCCTACGCTTAGATTTTTGCATCGCTGGATAGGAGCAACCTTTTTTCCCCGAGATGATGAAAGTAAGATCAGAATAGTCGACTTGCAGCTGATGTATGCAGCTGTCAAGAAAAAGAAAGTGTCTCCTGTCCACCTCTTGGTAAACCACTGGATGACTGTCCCCGCTTACAAAGTAGGAAGAGTAGGCGTTTGTTCACTCATCACTCGCATTGCCACAAGCTTGAAATTGTTAGAGGGAGCCACTTTTGAGTATATTGAGCATCATAGAGAATTTTATGACTACTACTCTTTTGTCCAAGGCCACTTGCTGAAAAAGATGAATGGTGTTTTGTATGCAAAATATGGTAATGCCTCGATCCGGTTACCTAACCCGGAGCTGGCTTTGTATCATGTGCAAGAATATCATGTTGAGTTGCAGGCAGAACCAGTGAATGAGAGAGCACCCCGAAGAGTCCGCTCGGAGAGGGTGACAGGAAATCGTGAACCCGTTTGGCGTGGTGCCGAAACCGCCCCAGAGGAACCAGCACATGCCAGTTTCAATGAGTGGAATGTACCTCATCACCACTCACTAAACTCATGGGTGTACCCACCATAAAGCCAACCACATCAGCCATTCTATGGTTTCTACCCACCATACACCGCCCCAGGACCATCAGAGCCAGGACCATCAGAAGCAGGACCCTCACAGCCACCAAGATACTCTTGTGACCCCTTTGGTACAACCGATGAAGAAGAAGAGCCACACCATGACTTTGAGCCACGTCGCCACTCCGATGCCACTGGGTTTATTTTTACCCAGCAGCACTATGATGAACAACTAGCATTCCAGCACAACACCACCGCCACTCTGAATCGCCATGATCAGAGGTGGAATGACCAGCACCAGTGGAACCAAAACACCTCCCAAACACTAGGCACCATTCAAGAGAACCAGGGAGAAGCCGCCTCCATGCTGCATAGCTTGGTGGACCTGATGCACATTCACTATCCACCACCGCCGCCGCAAGACTAGCTTGGGGGAGGACCCCCATTATCAAGATAAGTATTTCTTTTCTTTTATTTCAGTTTGTTTTTTTTTTCAGTTTGTTTGCTTTTCAGTTTGTTTCATAAATCTAAAAAAAATAAACAAAAATAAACAAAAATCGAGAAAAACCCAATAAAAATTTGCTTGCTATTTCAAGAAGTTTGTTTAGTTTGCTTCCTTTAAGTGTGTTTGTTTACATTTCACGTTTGCCATAAGATGAAAACCAAATAAAAAGAGTGTGCAAGTTTGCTTTTAATTCAGTTTGCTATAAATAAAATTGTGTAGACTTGAAGACTGCATGATGGAAATGATGAATAGTTGCTCTGCTGTAATTCTTTGCAAGTACCTAGCTTTAAATTTGAGTTCTCCCAAGATTTGGATACACTTACTCTACACCTTAAACCTGTGGGAGCATATGCTTAAACTAAGTCTAGTTAGTTGACGGACATGTTATGATGATAGTCTGAGCTGCCGTTCATTGTGTTCCAAAGTGCCACTAAATTTTGGAGATTTATTTGTGAAAATTATAAATGTTTCATGATGAGTTCCTTATATGACAGAGAGCTAAAAGTTCTACCACAGCCAAAACTTGATCATTAGAATAGGAAGCCTCCTCATTTGTTTAGGGCTCGTGCTGTCGGCTGTGTCGTATCCTTATGAACTCATCATACAGCTAAATCCTGGTTTCACACACTCACATTCACCCCTGCTACTTCTACCCTGGAAGTACGCACCACATAAAGCCTATTGTCATTCATTGAGATTGTTCTACTCTTACACTGAGAGTGAACACTCAAAAATATCCCCCTGTTCATTTTGCTAGCCATTTATCCAAGATCAATGCTCCAAGTATCATTTGTTGTCCCCGATGTAAAGTTGTCAAGTTGAGAAGTATTCCATTCAAGAAGTATTTCATTCCTTTTTGGGCTGAAAAAAAAGAAGAGAAAGAAAAAGATTTATGAGCCCAGTCTTTGTCAAGTTTTCAAAGTTCAAGTTTCCAAGTTCAAGTTCCAAGAAGTTCAAGAGTTGAAGTAGTTCCAAGTATCTTCCAAATGAAGGAGCATTGATAAGTTTATGTGCACCCCTTCTCCTCCCACAAATATTTCTCTCTTTTATATCATCCACATATAAAACCACACATGCACACACTGATTGGTTGTATGTTGAGTTCCTTCGGATCCATGGTTCGATCATGCCAATGCATTAGTTCTCCACACCTATAAGCTCCACATAAGCCTTTATTAGAGTAGGGTGAGAGAGAGAGAGTGAAGGCTCATCTAAAATGCCTTGAACCACAAATACCACATACTCTGAGAGTAAGAGAGAAGGCATACTTACTTTCAATACCTTAGAGAGGATCCAAAAATACCACATATTGAGAGACTTGAAAGGGTCATACTAAGGAACTCTGAGTTTTATTGAAAATCTTGTAAAAACTCCAGAACAGAGGTGGAACAACAGAGCATGAGACAACAATGCTTGACTTAATTTTTCTGTCTTTCAACTGCTCAAGACCCAAGTGTAGGTAAAAGCCCCATGGTTGAAAGAAACATGAGTAAGTTTGGAAGTTATGATAGACCACTCTAGTCTGGGGATGAACTCTTGTTTAGTGCATGTGTACTTGTGAAGCGTGAAAGCATTGCAGCAACTCCTGATCCATCTTCTGTAGCTGTTTGCTCAGGGACGAGCAAAGGGTAAGCTTGGGGGAGTTTGTTGACGGTTGTTAATGATCAATTTTACATGTCAACCAGAGAGAGAAAGAGGGGCATAATCTATTCACCACCATAGACTTAGGGTTTAAATTGACAAATTCCATAGGTTTTGGTGAATATGTGTTTTCACAGGGGATTATCAGGAAAACATCCAAGAAGGCCCACATGTCAGGATTACATAGAGAGAAAGACCAAACGGGTAAAAAGAACAATCTGGAAGACTCGAGAAGGCAACCCCTGGAAGTGGAGCCCCACCTGGCATTGGCCAGGGGCGGCCAACTCTAGGGGAGGGGCGGCCGACTCTCCACCTCAGCCAATGAGGTGGAGTCTCGCGGATCCTGCCTCCACCGACCTTGAGGAGCAATAATTATCGTCCATTTAGGTCGGTTTGATCCGATGGCTGTGGTTCCTTCAAGGGGGCTATATATTCAGGGCCCCTCCCCCTGGGTGAAACCCTAATTTATTCAAGAATTCATTATTCAGAGGTAGCCATCAGCAAAGCTAGGGTTTAGAGAGATCTCTCCTCCAGAGAATTAGAATAGCTACTCTAGTTCTTCAAGTTCTACATAGGTTTAGACTAGATAGAGGAAGAATCGGGCACCTGTGCTCGGAATTCCGGATCATCATCATCAAGAATTTGGTATTATCTTGTATCTATTCTTGTGACTTTATTCTAATATCATTATGTTTCTATTTATTATGTTCCTAGTTTATTCTAGTTCTACATTTGATATGGTTATGATTGATAATAAGTTTATGTATATGTTTGCAAAGCGCTTAGCTCTCTTCGCGGGAGGGTTAGGTGGTAGATTTCATGTGAGCATGGTGCTTAGATGCCGTTTACCTGCAAATGCACTGTTGGCGGTCCTTATCGACACATTTTAACTACCAACTTAAGATAGAAAAGGGAGAATTACATGTTCTTACACGCATATACTTGTGCTATTAACCGAATTGCACTTGTACCTGGAGATTTGCAACGTTTACAGGAAATACACCAAGTATAGGGGATTTTACAGAGAAAAGGCGCTTTCCGGCAAAGCGTAAAAGAGGCACAAGGAGGAGACAGGCCCATCCAAAGCCACAACGGGCCAAAACACCACACCACCTCGACACATCTGACAGGAGAGGCCCACCAGCCAAGGTCGGTTGGGGGGAGGCGTCACCCTGGCGCGGCCGCACCAGGGGCGCGCTCGCGCCCCCCAGCCTGACAGGTGGGGCAGCTTCCTGGAGGCGGTACATTAATGACAAAGGAGGGCGGTGCGCTGGTGTTCTTGCCATGTGTAGCTCCAAACCGACCTGCTCAACATATAAAAGGGGAAATCCAAGCATTTCTAACACACACATTCATTTGAGCCATTCTCCTCTACTCTTCTTCTCTAGCCTAGTCTAGTAGCTTAGGAGCTAGGTTGAGCTATCAAGGAGGGCTTGTCTCCTAGGAAGAAGATCATCACTTGCTAATATACTATGGAGTGTTCTTCCTACTTCAAGTTCTTATTCTTATTATGTAGCCTTGTTCTTGAACTAGAGTATAGTTGCGTTCTTGCTAGACCTGATTCATATGGACTAGACCAAAGTTCTTATGATCATTTCTTAGCATGTTCTTCGTTGTTCTTCATCATTCATATGATTTATAGGAGTAGAGATCTTGATGAGAATGGGGTAACGGTTCGTTGTTCCTTCAATTTTGCCTACGTTCAAGCTCATCCATCCGTAGGGTGGGAGTCCGCGGGGGATGTAGGTAGTTCTCAAATATGCGGGCGTGGTGTTCGGATATGAGAGAGCCTTCGGATATGACGGCATGCCACGGTTGAGGGGTAGGCGGCAGGTGGTGACAGCCCTGTCCGTCCCTTGTAATCCCCCACGTCCGTATGTCGTGTAGGAGTTCGTAAATGCCTCTATCGGCTGGCCGACCAGCTGCGGGGGTCTCCCTGTTGCCTTAGGCTCTGATCTTTCTCTAACCCTGTAGATTATATGACTTAGCTGTTCATGACATTGCTACAATTGACCTACCTGCTCCGCTTAGGTTTATTCTTTATTCGTTCATTCGTTTATTCTTTCTTTTATTCTTTATCCTTGAGTTTGGCCAAATGTGTGTCCACTATCTTGCAAACCATTTATACTTACCCCTGTATAGTACTAGAGTCTCATTTCAATGACATGAAGTCAATCATCCATATCCATGTTTAGACACCTCTATACCATGCCTTCCTACGGGAAATATAAATAACGATACCCTGAGAATACTCCCCGGGTGAAATGCTACAATGATAGATCCGTGCGCTTGCGGATAATTATATCTTTAGAACACGACTATCAAACCTGGCGTTTCTTGGCGTGACCACTGGGATGTAACAATTCTAGTGATTGCGTTAAGAAATGCCAACAAGCATTTCTGGCGCCGTTGCCGGGGAAGGCATTGGTTGAAAAGAATCTGGCATCAACATGGATATGAATTGACTTCATTAGAAATGGACCTAGTCTATGCGAGCTAACTTTCATGTTTTCGTCTGTTGTGGATGAAAACGGGATAGTGCGAGGCTGGTTCATTTGCCGAATCGTTATACGAATCCGAGGCAGCTCCCGGCGGTTGAACCGATACCACCCACACCATCAAAGATGGCCCAGAAGTCAATCCGCGAGTTCTCAGCTCCCGCTGTCGCTCATGTGCCCACGGGGCCCATTGTTGACGTAGCAGAGAAAAACTTTGAGCTCAGGACTGGACTCATCACGATGGTGCAATCTAGTCCATTCGCTGGACTACCCAATGAGGATGCAAATGCTCATTTGCAGCGCTTCATGGAGCTTTGTGACACAGTCATCATCAAAGACGTATCTGCTAATGTGATCAGGCTCCGTCTATTTCCCTTCTCCCTCTCAGGGAAGGCGAAACAGTGGTTCTACAAAGATAGAGAAGCGGTGAGCACATGGAACAAGTGTTCCACAGTATTCCTCGCCAAATTCTTCCCCATGGGCAAAACAAATGCCCTGAGAGGAAGAATTACCAACTTCCAGCAAACTCAGCACGAACCCATCCCTGAGGCATGGGAGAGACTTCAAGATTATATTCAAGATTGTCCTCATCATGGGATGGAGAACTGGCTGGTGCTCCAGAATTTCTACAATGGGTTAACACCCATGTCAAAAGGGACCTTGATGCCGCTGCTGGAGGAGCATTCCTATCGCTTACAGTTGACAAAGCTACGGCTTTGATCAACAAAATGGTGGAAAACCAAGCTTGGGGGGAAGATAGGACTGCAACCAAGCAACAGAAGGGCATGCACACAGTCAAGGAGACTGATATGCTTGCCGCTAAGATAGAGCTACTCCTCAAGAAGATGGAGGAGCGTGCTACAGCTAGCACGCCCGACTCCATCAAAACCATGGACTCTCGCATGACTTGCGAAGTCTGTGGTAATGTTGGCCATTCAGGAGGTGACTGTTGTTGGTATTTCTTAGCGAAAGCAGTAAATTCCGCAAGCGCACGGAAAGACCGTTGTAGCACTTCACCCGGTGATGAACAGGGTATCGTAAACTTCACGTAGAACGGTATGGTCAGGTTTAGGTCTTAGCTAGGTTGCCCAGAGGAGAGAGTAGGTAACTGGGAAAGTGAGGTTTTCTATAAGACGAATCCTTAGAGAAAGATAACTCTACCATTGAAATGCTTGCTTCGGGCACCGGATCGCACCTGGACTCCCAGGTGATGCCGGCCTGTAGCTCTACGCCGTACCCGGACGTGGGGGATTACAAAGGACGGACAGGGCTGTCACCACCTGCCGCCTACCACCTCAACCGTGGAGTACGAGGCAAACGAAGGTAACTAATTAGCTTAGACACCACGTCTACGCCAATGTTACAGTTCTAGCGTCGGCCAGGAACATCCGTCTTTATCAGGAGTCCTCTACTAGAACTACCGCCACAAGGACGGTCGACGAACCCGCAAGCAAACAACGATAAAGATAACTTTGCAAGAAGGAGCGTACGAATAGATAAACACGAACCTCTTACTTCAAGCGTAAGAAGTCGCCGAGGTACAAGTGAGGAGGGAGCCGACAAATCCGGCACTCCACCCTGTGGAAGACTAGCCTCCGGGAGTACTCGAAAAGAGTTACTCCGCTCTTGACCTCTCTCACTCTCCTACTTCTATTCTAGCTAGAAGCTAGGTATAATGGCTCTACTCTTCCTCTAGTGTAGGCTTGTGGAAGTGGAGAGGGAGGAATGAAGAATGAAGAATGAAAATTGGATATGTGAAATGAAAGACAGAAGGGCTTTTATATGTGGACATGGTCGGTTTCCGCACGCCCAAATGACCAAAACACCCCCGCACCGCCCTCTGGAGCATTGAATGCACCGCCTCCAGGAAGGTGGGCCCGGGCGGCCGGTTCCTTGGCGCGCCCGCGCCCCTGGCGCGCTCGCGCCAGGTGGACCGCCTCCGGCCACCGACCTTGGTTGGTGGGCTTGGTTCTGGCCTGGTGTTGGCCCATGTGGTGTTTTGTCACGTTGGTACGTCGGTTTGCCCTTTCTCTTCTTTTCTTCTTGTCTTGCCTTTGGGTTAATTTTATAATTCAAATATTTATTCTCTTTTCTCTAGCTTTTGGCCCAAGATACATGTTTTCTATGAATGCTCTGCAAAACAAGTGTTCACCAAAACTATGGAGTTTTGTTAGTATAAACCTCCTATCTAGGTGGTTTTTGGTGAACTATGAACCTAAGTTGGCGGGGTTAGATATGCAATAAGGACCGCCAACAAGCTCCCCACACTTAGCGCTTTGCTCGTCCTCGAGTGAAGCAAAAGACACTAAGGTGGTTTTGTTTTCTGAGATATTAACCCGCATGTCTGATTATTCCAAGCCTCTTTGGTTATCTATGAGCATTCACAGTGTCTACCAAGTAATCTTTGAGCTTATTGAGGGATGGAACAGCCTGGATTTCAAGTCAACTCGTGTCTCCCTGCTTTCAAGACTTGGGGTTTTTTTTTTAAAATTTTTGGTAGGAAAAGATAGCGATGAATTCCTCAAGTGATGCTCTCGAGTCACTCTTTTTGTGGGTGTTTTGATCCTCACCAGAAAGCCTTTGTTGTCTTACTACTCATCCTACCTCTAAAGGCTGATATCTGGAGTTCATAGGTATGGATGAGGTGCATGCTTTTCTTGCGATTTGTTTGTTGTGTCAAAAAGGTGGATCAATGGAGGGAAGGACATAGCCTTAGATCGAATTGTGCAAGTGTGTGGAATATGGATGTGGATGGAACTCCCTTTTTCCTTGTTTCTCTCTCTTTTTATTTGAAGGAAAATATGGGCTTCCCTATAAAAAGGACATTTCTTTCTATTATTTTCCCCTTTCTTTTGTTCCTTTTTCTTCTCTCTCTTTTTTTTTTTGATACTAGCATGGGAAGATCTTTTTCTTTCTTTTCTTTCCATCATCATCTTTCTTTCTTTTTTTTTAGATCGGGACAATGATTCTAATGAAGCCCATATTTCTGTGAGGTAAAAGATATTTGGGAGAGAGAGAACCATGAGTATGGTGGAAGGAGTTTTTATTTGTGGTGATGATGACTACGTAACTCTCAGTGTAAGAGTCAGCATTTTTATGGTGGATGGATGAGAGGGTGATGTGCGCGACTTTCAGGGTAAAAGTCGGCAATTTTATTTGGTGGGTGTGTGTGATATTCGATCTTGGGGATATGAAACTTCTCTCTGTTGATACTAGATACGCACACGAAAGAATCAAAGAGAAATAATCCGCAAGCGCACGGATATCGGTGAGCACTTCACCCGGGAGATATTCCAGAGTATCGTTATTTATTTATCCGCTAGGAGAAAACGTGCATCTGACTAACCTAAGTCTATACCTAACCCCTGAGCTACAGACAAGGTAATGAGCGATATAGAGAGGATTACTACCACAGTCTCCTTCCAACCTATGGCAAGCTTTGCAACTACTACTCTATGGGAGCACCTAAGAAAAGACACCACGAGAGGATGCTTAACCTAGCACTTTTGGACCTACCTTACCTCGACGGGAAGTGGATTACAAAGGTAACAAAGGGGTGTCATCTCCCCCGCTACTACCACGGTTCCGGCCGGATAGGGAGCATCTACGAGTGAACCTAGCCCAAGCACCACGCTTACGCTACGAACGATTACTCTATTCCCAACCGGAAGCGAATAAAGTAAACTCGTAAACCAAAGAGCAATAATAACAAGAACTTACTAGTATCAGAAGTTGAATTGCAGAATAATCCTAGAACCAAGCCTCGGGTTAGGAGACTTGATCCTTGAGTACAACCGGAGAGGAGACACCGACATGCCGGGCTTCCTCCAACTCTACCTCCACCCTATACTCTCTCTATCTATCTTGAATGCTAGGCTCTAGGGAGGAGATCCATTCAAGGGACCCCTCTCACCTGATCCTCTCTGGAAATAATGAATTAGGGTTTCATGGGATGCCTCCTCCAGGGGCCAGGGGCCCTGTTTATATAGCCCCCTAGGATGCACCGCAGCCCTCGGATCAAACCGACCTAAACGGACGATAATTATTGCTCCTCAAGGTCGGTGGAGGCAGGATCCGCGAGCCTCCACCTGATTGGTGGAGGTGGCCAGTCGGCCGACTCAAGGGGGGAGTCGGCCGACTCACCCCTGAGCCCGTTCGGGCTCCCGCTTGGTCCAGAGCCTTCTCGAACCTTCCAGATTACAGAATTTTCACCGGTTCCCGATTATCTCTATGTAAACCTGACATGTGGGCCTTCCTTGGGTATTTTCAGCTGACACCCTGCAGAAACAGACATTCACCAAAACTCGTGGAATTTCATTAGTGTAACCCCTATATCTAGATGGTAATTATATTTAGGTCCTTTCTCATGTTTAGTTGACGGTAAAAATTGGCACTTAACGACCGTCAACAACTCCCCCAAGCTTACCTTTTGCTCGTCTCTGAGCAAAGATAAACTCGTGATGGATCGGGAGTTGCTACAATGCTTTCACGCCTCAAAAGTACACATGCGTTCAAACAAGAACTCTCCTCCGGTTTAGAGTGAACTATTCTGACTCAAAACTTACTCATATTACCTTTCACCATGGGGCTTGTAGCCGTCACTTGGGTCTTGAGTAGTTGAAAGACAGAACGGTCAAGTCGAGCGCTATGTTTCTCGCTCTTTGATCAACTATTATTCCAGAGTTTTTGCAAGATTTTCAAATAAAACTCAAAGTTCCTTGTATGAAACTTTCAGGTCTCTCATTTGTGGTATTTCTGGATCCTCTCCAAGGCATGAGTAGTGTATGCCTTCTCTCTTCTCTCAGAATATGTGGTATTTGTGGAACTAAGGCATAGTGAAAAGAGCCTTCTCTCTCTCACCCTACTTTCTAATAGGCTTATGTGGAGCTCATAGGTGGGGAGACACTCAAACTCACTTGCATATATTGCACAGTTAAACCATGGATCCAACGGGAACTAAAATAATAATAAAGTCATATGTGCATGTGAAGGAGGAAATGGGATGAATGATAAGATGATGATGATAAGGAAATGATTATGAGGGGTGATCACTTGGCGAACATCTACTTCTACACTTGCTCCTTTGGGGATAACATGACTCCCTTTATTCGGAAACCTTGAAACTTCTTGAAAGGAAGGACTTGGCTACTCTTTCTTCTTTTTTTCTCTTTTTTTTTCCTTTCTTCTTTTTTTCTTTTTTTTCTTTTTTTTTCTCTCTCTTTTTTTTTAGAGCAACCAATCCTCGAAAACGAAACTTTAGCAACGGGGAGTGTATAACTTAAAATGATAATATTTGGAGCTTTTATGTAGGCAAATGGAACGGCGATGATTATTTCTAGATGTTCACTCCCAGGATAGGAGTAGAACCTTTTCTGGATGAAGTGAAATGAGTGGCGTATGTATTTTGTGGATGGATGGATGGATGCGTACTCCCAGGGTAGGAGCAGCATAAGCGCGTATCTCCAGGGTAGAGACAGCACAATATGTGGGGGAATGCGTACTCCCAAGGTAGGAGCAGCATAGGTGCGTATCTCCAGGGTAGAGATAGCACAATATGTGGTGGATGTGGATCTATATGTAGGTGGTACTTCTAGGGACAGAAGTAGCACAGAATGAATGTAGTATTTATAAAATGGGTGCATGCTTCGGGACGAAGTAGCATAGATCAATGGATGGAGAGCACATAGTATTGACTTTAACTACATATTTGGTTCCTTATGGGTCCATGGCATAATCACACTCAATGCCTATAAAGACTACACTCAAGCCTACAATATGATCTATACAAATAGATGGGTTTTCCTAATCTAGTAAGCATGAATGTATGGTTGTGGTAGGAATTTTTAACTCTCGTCATACGGGAACTCATCATGCAGAAATTTTAAGATTTTAAAAGATAAACTCTCGAACTCTAGCATCTCTAGGAACAAGATGGAATGCAGCTCAAAACTTTCCCATATCATATCCGTCAACTACCTAGACTTTGATCAAGCATTCGCTACCCACAAGTTTCGGGTTCGTGAGCAAATCTCAAATCTAAACGGTTGTGTCCAAAACTCGGGAGAGTGCAAGGTTGAAAACTAGGTACTTGAAAGGAATTACGGCGAGCAACTATTCATCATTTCCATATAAGAGCTTATTACGTAGGGTTCGTTTTAGCGGCGAGACTTTTCACATACTCTCCTCTATTTTATTTTGCAAACGTAACAAATAGATAGATAGATAGATAGATAATGTAGTGATACTTAGCTGGATACACGGGGGTGCTCTCCCCAAGCTGGATGTTGACGTAGTATGTTGATGTTGCGGCGCGGTGAAGGCATACCGCCCCTCCCAGGGTGTCAAGGATAATGGTTTGTAGAGACAAGATCTTTGCGGCAAGTGAAGACAAAGCACTCCGACAAGGACGGGACGTCCTTACGCTGTTAGCTCTTCTTGATCCTTTAAATTCGTGAGGCTCAAATAGACAACAAAGCTTGTGGAACCGATTAAGCATTAGTGATAAACCTCTAAGCCTTGAATGTCTAGAACCTTCTTAACACAAAAATCTTTTTAGCGGGATCTTAATATTTTTGCAATTTTATATTTTATGGTATGTAGACGGAAAAAATACAACTAAGATGAAAACTTATTTTTATGCCACCACGGTGGATATCTTTGTGGGCTGCCGCACCAAAAAATTATTCACATGGGGCTTAGCATTTTCTAGATGGAATGCAAGACAAAATTATTTTCTTTTCTAATGCGGATGCAAGCAAAGTAAATATGCAACAAGAAGCGATTATGCGAAAGTAAATATGCTAAAGGAAAAACTTATGCAATGCTAAAATGGGAAATATGGATAACTACCAAGTTACCTTCTTGGCGAGGGTTCGGTGTTTTAAGTCCTCTGAACAGGACTTCTTGTCATGTTCAATCCTTCGGTGCTTCATTTGATCTCAAAGGTAGAGACCTTGAGAACTGCACCTCTTGAGTTGGTAATTCTTGAGGAAAGTGTCACCATGTTCTTTCCTTGTCCAGTGGTCTGAAGCAAACCTTTAATTGTGATGTTGGCAGCATCTTGTTTAGTGTGCATGTTGCGGGTTGAACTATCTTTGGAGCACCCCGTGATGAAGAGTAGATGTTTCTAGTGGGCCTCTCCTTGACCTTGTGCTCTACTTATTGTTTCTTCTCTGTAGAGGATTAGTGGACAACACATACCCGAAGGAATATACAAATAATAACAAGGGTAGAGATGTCATTAAGCTAAAGGTCATATTCTATGCTACGAGAAAAGATTGGGTTGAAAATTTTAATTAGCGTAGAACATTTACTCAACATTACTTCTTCTCTTAAGGATTGATTTTACTTTGTCTTAAGTTTGATTTGTGTGTATGACAACTATAGAAAACAGTCAAACTTATAAAGAGGAAGTAATTGCAAGTGGAGGAATTGCAAACCAGTATGCCAGAGCGATGGAGGCTTGAGAAGAGGAAGAGCATTGCTCGATCATCATTAGAGGAGTCGGCGGCCTTCCTCCCCCAAGCTGGTTGTTGCTCATCACTGGAAGCCAAGTGTGTGTGTTGAATCATCCCTCGAAGTGTGTTGTAACTCTATGTTCTTTAGACACCGTCCATCCTCGTTCAAGTACGTTGGAGAGGGATCTCGATTCTAGAGCAAAGATCTCTCCTTTGCATTCTTCTTTTCTTTGGACTATCCAATCTAGGACGGACGGTTGCATGATCTTCTTTTGTCAACCATTCTTGATTTTTTTGAGCCTTGGTCGACTAATTGATGTTCATTGGAGATGTAGACTCGAGTTCTTCCTTGATGGTCTTTGTCTTCTAGCAGCATGGCGAAGATTTAATGATACGCCATCCGCCTTGATGATCAAGGAAGGGACTTCATTAATAGTTGTATGCAGGCTTCATCTCCAAATGGCATAGGGACATCATCTTGCAAATGTAGTTGTTCATGGTCTTCTTGGGCTTGGTCGGTAGTCAACCCTTGATGGTGATTGGTTGACACAAGGATGCATGCTATCATGACATGCTTGTCCTTACTACGCCGACGTGCAAGATGGTGTCTTCAAGAATAATAAGAGCGAGGTCTTTGATTGACCAAAATGAGGTGAGTTTCTCCCGGCTTCTTATTGGTGTCCTAGCTCGAGTTTTCGGCTCAATGCTATAATGTCTTCAAGGTTGCTCATAGCTTGTCGCCTTGTTCATACACTTCCTTTGGGTGAGTGCTATTGATGTGGATCCTTCTTGTAGCACTCTTGTCTCCTTTGTTCCATCACTGAAGTGGTGATTTGGCAGGTTCACCATGAATAGGCAGGCCATGGATTCTTTCAATTCTTTCTTGGATGATGAATGAGCTATTGTCTTTTGTGCGAAGTTGTTCAGGTTCATCATATGCCTTGCTTCATCTCTGATGTGAGTTCATCTCGGGACTTTCCCAATTTGAATTTGGAAGTTTTCTGCGGGGTTAGTCCAACAAAATATACCAATGTCTACTACGGCGGTTTTTAGTTCAATAACCAAACTAGACTCCATGTCTAATCAGATTAAGGAAGGCTATTTAACCTAAGCACCATGCTTAATTTAAAAGCCAATAGAAGCATGTCCAGTACTTCTAAACCAACACTTACTATGGTAGATAAAGGTAACATGAAAGCACTAGAGAGATTTACTCAAACAGTGATGGCAGAGCATGATTGATGTTTAGCAATTTGAGCATGCCAAAGGTAGGGACAACCAAGATAATGTAGCAACATGGCAAAAGATGTATTTATGGAAATATATCCCCCAAGCTTGAATTCGGCAGAAATCAAGATTGGATGAATGCAATTCAATGTTGCATAGTGATTGGTTGGGCATACCTTGCATGTGTTATTCCTTTGATCTTTTTGTATCGAACCTGGAAAGGTTAGTGGCAAGAATACCCAAAGGAATATTTTCATAATTATAACTCTATGCTTATTTAACAAGGACAGCACAGTGAAAAGGTATACACTCATGTCATGGTCTGAACAGTGCTTGTTTTAGGACACTAAGCTTGTCCTTGGGAAACCTTCAAGATGTGAATTGGTGAAGTGGTTCCCCCTCCAACACCAATCTAAGTTCACTAACTCAAAATTCAACACAACGAGATCTACAACATTTATGATAACATATGCATCTACAACCACCCTTTCGATATCTACGTAGGAATAAGGAGTATGAGGGGGTTGAAAATCTCGTGTGGGGTAACGTTGGGGAGACTAAGTGAATCGGGGAGATTTTTCATATGAGCAAGGTCTTGATGGGGTGTTTAAGAAGTAACTACTTTGCTCATTGAAGTCTCCATCATTTTCTACTTCCAAGGGTGACTCAAAATAAATGTCCAAAATTCCCCCTGGATCGTCTATCGAAATGATCTCATCTAAGGCCTTATCCATCCATTCGGTGGCCATAGCACATAGGTCTTTAATGCTCTCTAGCCATGGATGTTGCTCTTTGCAATCCTCTATATGGTTTTGATGATTCCTATGCATGGGATATCTAGATGGACTTCTAGGATCATCCGGAGGTTTAGGAGAAAGGGCATAGAATGAGTTATAGGGATCAAGGATGGGTTTAAGGATGGGTTCGTATTCTATATCTGATGTGGGCATAGAAGGGGAGAAGATAAGAGTGGCTTCTAGATGGCTTCGCTCTCCTTCTATGGCATCACTTGATATGCCATCCTTGAGTCTTTCTAAGCGTCCTTCAAAGGGATTGGATGTGAGATGCTTTCTAAAAGATCTCTTCCTGAGAAGATTGACAATGTATGCACTAAAAGATCTCTTATGAAGCAGGAAGTTAAAACTCCTCCCAAACTCGCCATCAAAAGAATTTCTAAGGATAGAATTACTTCTTTCCTTAGAGAATTTTGGATTACTACGGTTTGGGATGGATAGCCAAATCATGGGATTGGAATGTTTGCAAAGTGGCTATGGAAACTTCCTCTTCTTGTTTGGGGGATGATTCCTTCTCTACCTCTAGGATGTTATCATGAAGTCTAGTGCAAGGAGTATGTCCATTAATAGTAAGGACAAACCTCACTTCACTAAAGGGTAAAGAAAGGAAAACTCCTCCAAAGGTGATATTATCAAGACCCGTATAAAAATGATGAAGAAGAACATGGTCTTGTAAGGCTAGGTCTAGACCTAAATTTATAGGAAGATTAAAAGATTCCCTAAGTGTAGCAAGAAGTTCATTACCTACTTGATCGAGAGGATAGGACTTTGGGTTCATTACCCTCTTGATTAGAAGATAGGACTCTAGTCATTGTCGAAAAGGGTTGGCTTTGACCTATTGCAACCACAGATTGGTGTAGCTCATAGCTAGATGTGAAAATCATGGGTTCTAGAGGCTCTAAGCATGTGCTCATGGGTGCAAGATATTGGTGGATAGGCGTGGAATTTGGGTTATCTATAACAATAGAAAATAAAATGCAAAGAAAACAAGAAAAAAGATAAAAGAACAATACATGGTTAAGCGACTTAGGTTATCTCGGCGAGACCGTCTTTCTCCCCGGCAACGGCGCCGAAATGCTTGTTGATACTAGATACGCACACGAAAGAATCAAAGAGAAATAATCCGCAAGCGCACGGATATCGGTGAGCACTTCACCCGGAGATATTCCGGAGTATCGTTATTTATTTATCCGCTAGGAGAAAACGTGCATCGACTAACCTAAGTCTATACCTAACCCCGAGCTACGAGACAAGGTAATGAGCGATATAGAGAGGATTACTACCACAGTCTCCTTCCAACCTATGGCAAGCTTTGCAACTACTACTCTATGGGAGCACCTAAGAAAAGACACCACGAGAGGATGCTTAACCTAGCACTTTTGGACCTACCTTACCTGCGACGGGAAGTGGATTACAAAGGTAACAAAGGGATGTCATCTCCCCCGCTACTACCACGGTTCCGGCCGGATAGGGAGCATCTACGAGTGAACCTAGCCCAAGCACCACGCTTACGCTATGAACGATTACTCTATTCCCAACCGGAAGCGAATAAAGTAAACTCGTAAACCAAAGAGCAATAATAACAAGAACTTACTAGTATCGAAGTTGAATTGCGGGAATAATCCTAGAACCAAGCCTCGGGTTAGGAGACTTGATCCCGCGGGTACAACCGGAGAGGAGACACCGACATGCCGGGCTTCCTCCAACTCTACCTCCACCCTATACTCTCTCTATCTATCTTGAATGCTAGGCTCTAGGGAGGAGATCCATTCAAGGGACCCTCTCACACGATCCTCTCTGGAAATAATGAATTAGGGTTTCATGGGATGCCTCCTCCGGGGGCCGGGGCCCTGTTTATATAGCCCCCTAGGATGCACCGCAGCCCTCGGATCAAACCGACCTAAACGGACGATAATTATTGCTCCTCAAGGTCGGTGGAGGCGAGATCCGCGAGCCTCCACGATTGGTGGAGGTGGCCGGTCGGCCGACTCAAGGGGAGTCGGCCGACTCACCCCCGAGCCCGTTCGGGCTCCCGCTTGGTCCGAGCCTTCTCGAACCTTCAGTTACGGAGAATTTTCACCGGTTCCCGATTATCTCTATGTAAACCGACATGTGGGCCTTCCTTGGGTATTTTCAGGTGACACCTGCGAAACAGGACATTCACCAAAACTCGTGGAATTTCATTAGTGTAACCCCTATATCTAGATGGTAATTATATTTAGGTCCTTTCTCATGTTTAGTTGACGGTAAAAATTGGCACTTAACGGACCGTCAACACTCTCGCAACGATCCGAAAGAGTGGGACACAACTTTTGGTGCAAGGATAAGCAGCTATGTGGCAAGGTTTTGTAAATATAGCACTAATATTTGGCTCGGTAGGAATTTAATCATCACTTGAGGATCATGCTATAAGTTTTTAAATTTTCGCAAAGAAAAACTCAAGTCTTGCAAGAGATAAACAAGTATCATATCATCCTACTATCTCTCATCCCACAATAACTTAGATATTCAAGGGGTCCCTAAAAATTAGTTGCTCACAGAAAGATAGAATTTTGGCGAGGAATAAAAAGTATGCGAGTCACAATCGATCAGCGAACACAAGGGTAGAGCAGCCAATTTTTAGTTAATAAACCAATTATTTCTAGGAAGAATAAAAGTACTTGTGGAGAGTGAGAAGATGCGCAAACCGATGATTTTTAAGGCGCGAATTTTTGTGCATCTTTTGAGAGGTTGGGGTAGCCCTCCCCCACACTTGTTTTTGTACTGTCTCTTGAATTTTTGTGCAACACATAGGACAAAAACAAGTGTGTACAAGATAGAAAATATATATATTTATTCAATTATAAAACTGAAAATTACAAATAGGCGCACGATAACAAAGTAAATTTGGAAGGGAAATGCAACAAGCTGAAATTTTAAAACTAAGTGCGCGCGCCTAATTATTTGGGTGGAGCGAAAGGCTCTAGAAAGGAAGCTCGAGGACGTCGGCAACTCCTAATTTCATTGCGGCTCCCTCTAACTCCTCATACATTTCTATATGAAGGGAGTCGATTTCTTGCTCTAGCATGAATTCAGCCGAGCTCCTTTCGGCGAGCCTACCTCTAAGATAGCGAATGTAACTAGAGAGCTCTTTGATCTTTTTGTGCAGCCCCTCTTTTGTTGGACCTTTAGGTAAGGGCAAAGCATCACCAAAGAAACCAGCGGGCTGCCCTTGGATAGGAGGATGGCAAAGGAGACGAGGAGTGTAAACACCTCCTTCTCTTCCCGCAAGCCCTTTTCCACGCCCACCATCGGACCGATCAATTCCTTGAACGGTGTATGAAAGATCGGGGGCTTTGAAGGAAGAGGTTTGGAGAGACGAAATCCTAGGGCGCTTGCTTGGTTGGTGATCCAACGAGGATGCTCTTGCTGCTCTTGCTAGTGGCGCCATAGGAGGCCCTTCGATGGCGAGCGGTGCCGCCATTTGGTTGCTCCTTTCTCTCTTTTCTAAGTAGTCTTTGGCGAAAGAAAGAGCCTTTTCTCTATCAAAAGGAACAAGGGCCATGGCTATTGGGGGAGAAGGAACTTGCTGGTGTATAGATATGAACAAGAGAGAAAGAGATGAATGGCTTGAGCTTTTGTGAAGAGAGGAGAGGAGAAGATGGCTCAATTTATAGGTGAAGGTGACATCTCTGTCTTTCGCGAATGCAGCAAGATCAAACTCCATAAGGTGAGCATCAGAGCAGGGCTGAGGATCAGAGGACAAAATTTGGGGAGCAACGGCTCGCTCCCTGGCGCGAGCGCGCCAGTGGCGCGAGCGCGCCAGTGGCGCGAGCGCGCCAGTCGCGGCACGGCCGTTCCCCTGTTTCGTCCTGTCAGGCCCCAATGGTCCACTTGTTTCCAAAATGTGGTGTTTCGATCCGTTGGGTGATCGAGGCTCATGGTACACTCCAATTTTTGAATGGATAAGAAGGGATTTTCAAGGAATATTTTTGTAAAATATTTATTTGAAATATCCAGCACTTGTAAAAAGGATGAAGAACCCAAGGATAAATGCTGGAATATTTCTATGATAGAAGAATTTTTTTTTGAAAATATTTTTGATAAGGAAGAATAGAATAACTAGCCTAATCAAACGAGTGAGGGCACTCAAAATCTAGGCATAATTAAATCTATTCGATCTAATTCTTCACCGAAATTTAAATTGCGGGAAGGCTCAAGGAAAGGTTTGAGACGCTGACCGTTAACTTTGAAGATGTTACCGTCATCATCTTGAATTGTAATTGCCCCATGAGTCGATGTGTCGATGACGGGGTACGGTCCTTTCCATTTACTCCGCAACTTCCCTTCACCGAATAGTTTTACCTTCGAGTTGAAGAGCAAGACCTTCTCGCCTTGTTTGAAGGTTTTGAGCTTGATTCGATGATCGTGCCATCTCTTAGTTCGTTCTTTATAGAGCTTGGCACTATGATAAGCCTTCTCCCGCCATTCTTCCGGTTCAGAAATCTCTTCTTTGTCGATTTACGCCGGCTAATTGAGATCCATATTCCAGCTCTTGATAGCCCAATAAGCTCGATGTTCGAGCTCTACGGGTAAGTGGCAACTTTTCCCGTACACGAGCTGGAATGGTGACATGCCGATAGGGGTTTTGTAAGCGGTCTGTATGCCCGAGTGCATCGGGAAGCTTACTCTTCCAGCTTTCCCCATATCGTTGATTTGTTTTTACGGGATGTTCTTGATCTGTTTGTTGGAGGTCTCGCTTGACCTTTGGTTTGAGGATGATAGGGGTAGCTATGTTATGCTTGGCCCCAAGTTTTTTCAGGAATGCTCTGAATGTTTTGTCAATGAAGTGGGATCCTCAATCGCTTATCACCATGCGTGGTGTTCCAAAGCGAGGAAAGATCACTTCATGAAACATTTTCTTGGCGTGCTTGGCGTCAGCTGCTTTGCAAGGCATAGCTTCTACCCACTTGGATACGTAGTCAACAGCCACTAGGATGTACTCGCAATCTTGGGATTTTTGGAATGGTCCCATATAGTCAATGCCCCACACATCAAATATTTCTATTTGAAGGTTGTAGTGTAGTGGCATTGCGTTGCGAGCCGTGATGCCTCCTTGGAATTCACACTTGCGACACCTCCGAATGAATTCTTTGGTGTCCTCGTACATCGTTGGCCAAAAGAATCCGCATTGCCAGATTTTTGCTTGTGTGCGGAATACTCCATAATGACCTCCGTACGGTGCAGAGTGACATTTCTCAATGATTTGTAGGCCTTCTGTTGCTAGTACGCATCTCCTCAACAGACCGTCCGAACATACCCGATACAGGTATGGGTCATCCCAAAGGTGACGTCTGCTTTCAACTTGCAGCTTTTTCCTGTTCTCCCCTGGCGGTATATATCCGACAACCATATAGTTGACGATGTTCGCGTACCAAGGGTTGTTGTCTGTCACCTTTAGTAGCATGTCATCGCGTAGGAAGTCATTTATAGGTAGTTCCTGCATGTTAGTGACCTGCATACGTGACAAATGATCCGCTACGGTATTTTCTACCCCCTTTTTATCTTTTATTTCTAGATCAAACTCCTGGAGTAGAAGAATCTAGCGAATCAGACGAGGTTTTGCGTCTTTCTTAGTGAGCAAATATTTCAAAGTTGCATGGTCTGTGTAGACTATGACTTTTGCTCCCACAAAGTAAGAACGGAACTTATCGATAGCATAAACATTTGCTAGGAGCTCCTTCTACGTGGTAGCGTAATTGAGTGAGCTCCTGTTAGCGTTTTGCTAGCGTAAGCGATCGCATGATGCTTCTTATCTTTGGTTTGGCCAAGGACCGCACCAACAGCATAGTCACAAGCATCACACATGATCTCAAATGGTAGGGTCCAATCAGGAGGTTGGATGATCGGAGCCGAGATGAGTGCATTCTTAAGGGTATTGAATGCGTGTAAGCACTCATCTGTGAATTTGAAAGGTACGTCCTTAGCTAGTAGGCTTGTGAGGGGTCTAGAGATTTGAGAAAAGTCTTTGATAAATCTCCTATAGAACCCTGCGTGGCCTAGAAAGCTGCGGATTCCCTTTACGTTCATAGGGGGAGGTAGTTGCTCGATAACTTCTATCTTAGCCTTGTCTACCTCTATCCCTCGTTCCGACACTAGGTGGCCTAGGACAATGCCCTCACGTACCATGAAATGGCACTTTTCCCAATTGAGTAACAAATCCTTTTCTTGGCACCTTTGCAAGACTCTATCTAAATTTTCAAGACAATGATTGAAAGTTTTTCCATAGGCGAGAAGTCGTCCATGAAGACTTCCATGATTTCTTCAATCATGTCGAAAAGATAGACATCATACACCGTTGGAAGGATGCGGGTGCGTTACACAACCCAAACGACATCCTCCTATAGGCATATGTTCCATATGGACAAGTAAATGTCGTCTTGCTTTGATCATCGGGGTGGATAGGTATTTGATGATAACCCGAATACCCATCTAGGAAACAGAAGAAAGAATGTTTCGCTAACCGCTCCAGCATTTCATCAATGAAGGGGAGCGGAAGGTGATCTTTTTTGTTGCCGTGTTGAGTTTCCGGTAATTGATACACATTCTCCACCCCGTGACGGTTCTTTGCGGGATAAGCTCATTTTTATCATTTTTGACTACCGTCATACCTCCTTTCTTGGGAACCACCTGGACGGGACTAACCCAGTCACTATGTGGTACGGGATAGATGATCCCGACGTGAAAAAGTTTCAAAACCTCCTTTTTCACGACTTCACGCATCGCATTATTCAGCCTTCGCTGAGGTTCTCGAGTTGGTGTACTCGAGGGGTCAATCGGAATGCGATGTGTGCATAAGGTTGGGCTTATTCCCTTGAGATCATCCAAGGAATACCCGAAAACCATTCTATGCTTTTCTAACACAGCGATGAGTTCGGCCGTCTCCTTGTCGCTAAGCTTATCGCTTATGATGACAGGAGTTTGCGAATCGCCATGTAGGAAAGCATAGTGCAGCCCCGCAGGCAAGGGTTTAAGCTCAATAGGAGGTCGTGTCAGTTTCTCCTCTTTGGGTAAATCTATGGTTTCTCCTAGTTCGTCCTCCTCTTCTATAAAGTGAGGAGCATCGCTCTCTAAAGACATCTCTGGGGTCTCGAAAGGAATTACCGACATGACCTCTAGAGGTTTACTAGGGGGAACTTCAGCCACTGAGATTTTAGCTCGCGTGACTTGAATAGAGAAATGCTCTCTCCCTAGTTTGACTCCCAATTCCCCTGTTTTTGATGGACTCATAATAAGTGTTTCTAGGGGATGACCGATTAGAATGTCGAAATCCTGGATGTCAAAGACATGAAAGTCCAGGGCCATTTCGACTTCTTGATGATGGAGAGTTGTAACACCCGAAAATTTGCATAATTTTAAAATAGTTAAATTGATTTATTTATGCAATTTTGTGAGCATTAAACATAGGCCAAATAATAATTTTATAAAATTAAAACTGATCATAGGTCAAGAAGCATGTGTGAGCATTCATGCTGGTGCATTGTTTTATTGTTTGCAGTTGGATTTTTGGTTTGAATCAAAACTGAATTTGAAAAAGCTTTTCAAAACTCCTTTTGAAAAGGTTTAAACAAAAAAAAAGGAAAACTCTTCCTTCCTTCCTATACGGCCCGAGTGGCCATTTCCTTGGTCTCGGCCCGCTCGGCCCTTTTCCTTTCCTCCCCAGGCCGCGGGCCTTTCTTTCTTGCTGGCGACCGAGGCCCCTGTGGCCTTTCATCTTGGGCCGGCCCAGCTAGCAGCAGGCCGCCTCCCTTCTTCCTCTCTGTGACCGACAGCCGGGGCCCGCATGTCGGCGTCCACCTCCTACTCGTCCTCGACGAGGACTCTGCTCGAGTCCGACCCGAGCCGCCTCGCTACTTCGCGTGCGCTCCACGCCGCCCCGCGCATAAATAGCATGCTTCGCGCCGCCTCGCGCACCCGCAAAACCCTAGCGCAAGCATTCGCCCTCGCCCGAGCTCGCAGAGCCGCCATCAATTTCCGCCGCCGCCAAGCTCGTTTCCCATCTCGACGAATCGAAGCTCTAGCTCGTCCGTAAACTCGACGCCGGTCTTCTCCTTGCTCTTGCGTAAACTGAACTCGCCGAGCTTTTCCTTGCTCGATTTCGTTCCCTATATTGATCGCCGTGCTTCGCCGAATTTTGCAGGTCAAAGCTCGCCGCCAAACCTCGCCGACCGACGTCCAGCCGCCACCTCGGTCTCCATCTTCGATCTTGGTGAGGAGCCCTCGCTCTTCTCGTTCGGTTGGTACTGGTTTCGGGGTAAACCGTGATCCCTAGCTCGAGATTCATCTGCATCGCCGAGCTTTGCTCGCCGCTGGCCATGGCGCCGCCGCGCCGGTCATCTTCTCCGGCCGGGTCGCCTCCTCACTCAAGCCCGATCTAATCTGGGCCGTTCAGATTAGATCCATTGGCCACAGTTGGCCGATACCTCTTCGCGGGTCAGCTTTGCAGAAAAGCCCTCGGCTTTCCTCTGATTCAATTAAGAGCCCTTTGCGCACTGCTCTGTTTATGCTTTCGTCTCTGGAAAGCGTAATCTGCTCTGTTCAGATTCAAAATACGTTTTCAATTATTTACAGAATTGCCATCCAGATTTAATTGCTCATATCTTCTACGTTCTAGCTCCGATTTAGATGATCTTTATATCCATGTGCTCGTAGTGATGCATAGAATATTTATATGAACTCTTTTTAATCTTTTTATTCTGTTTGTTGTACTGTTCTAATAGAATTATATGTTTGCTTCGTGTATGTATGATCGGATGCTTGATTGTTGGTGCTTGTTGGTCGCGGTTGCGTTCAGACGGTGAGGGTTTCGTTGAAGGCCCGGTTTTCCATCAAGACCAGCAGGAACCTCAGGAGCATTTGGATCAAGGCAAGTATAGTAGGACCATCCTTGTGTCCTATTCATAAATCCACTAAAGTTCATATGCATGTGTCTTGCTATCCTACTAGTTTTACCTAGTGATTGATTACCGTTGCCTTGACGACTTGGGTTATGCATTATGGGTAGTGATGCTAGTGCTTTTACCATGATCTTGCAACATGATTAATTAATTATGCAACTTTGATTAAGATGACTTACCTGTAAGCGATCATCCGGGACTTAACGTGCCACTGTGGGAGCTACATGGCTCTGGCTCTAGTTGTGCCTAGGACCTTTTCTAGCAAGATTAGAGGATTGCGAGTTGGGTATAGGGCGGCTTCTCCATGGTATGTATAGCCGGGTAGGTATTGTGCTACTTTGGGAGGAGGGATTCCCTACATCCGATGACCCTGCGGCCCTATCTTGTTAGACGAACCTATGCATAACTTTATAGTGAACCCTGCCGGTTTTCCTTGGTAGAGAACTAAGAGGCTGATCCTCTCGGGCGAAAGGGCAAATCACGACTCACAGGGAAAGGGTACACCTCTGCGCAGAGTTAAATCGATATGTCGTCCGTGCCCACGGTCAGGGCGGCCAAGGGATTCTTACTGAATAAGTTGTCATCACCGTTACTTATGATTTATGCTATAATGATGATTAAGTTACCTTTATCATGTGGATATGGGAAAACTACCTTGATGCTAATTGCTAAAATATGACATACACTAAAAGCTAATGCAGTTAACCAGTGTCAGCCTTTTGAGCTTCATATACCCCCTGCTATGCTTGCTAAGTACGTTGTACTTACACTTGTTTTACTTCATTACTTGGAAAATCCCGGATGGGTAACAGATGAGGATTGGATTGAGAGCTATCGCCATGATTACTAGCTTGAGTCAACCAGTCGACGTGTCCCTGTGTTGCAGCTTCCGCTATTGAGAGTCTACCATCGTTTGAGAGTTTATTAGAGTTGAGAGTTTACCATTAGTTTGAGAGTTTAATAAAGTCGAGAGTCTATCTTCGTTTTCATCTATTTATGTAAAGACTATGTGATATTTATTCATTCGTGATGTAATAAACTTTGAGATGGTACAATTTATTCGATTTGTCAACTTATGTGGATGACTTCTGGGGATTCACATAAGGCTTGGATACGCCTCATTCTTGTCCTTAAAAATGGGCGTGACAGATTGGTACCAGCTCCTTGTTGACTGTAGGACGCAAGCCTAGTTAGAATGGTCGTTCTAGCTCTCTTGTTTCACTTAATTCTTGCTTTCCATCTCAATCTTGTTAATTTATAAATTTTTATGCTTTTCTATCTTATCTATTGTGAAAATCTTGTTTCTAATCTAAATCCCTCTAATTCTGTAGATGACTCGTGACCACAAGACTGCTCGCATCTCCACTGGAGGATATTACCCACCTCGCGCGGAACCTGAGGACGGTGCAGTGTCAGATTGGGATAGTGAATATGAGAGAGATGTCCATCCAGCACCGGTGCAGGCGCCAGTTCAATTGCCATCTCCTACCCCTGCGCTTGAAGAAGAAGAAGAAGATCCCGAAGAAATAGAGCCAGTGGAAGAGGATGAAGAGGAGACGGTGCCTGTGATTGACATCAGTAGTGATGAAGAGGAAGCCCAAGAAGAAGATGTACATGTTGGTGTGCAGCATGGAAGCTCACCTTCGCCTGGGGGTTCGCCGTCTTATGGGAGTTCGCACCCTCAAGGAAGCTCTGGTGGAGAAGGAGGTCCAAATCCACCAATGGGATGGATTATGAAAGATCACTTTCCCGATCCTACTACCATCTACTCCAAGTTTCATTACCGCTTGGTGAGATTGCTCGTGAAACATTATTCTGATTGGGAAGCTGGTCTGCTGTACGTTTGTACAGAGTACCGCCATCCTTTGCAAGCAACTTATTGGAGGGCGATGGTGATTGTCACTTCAAAGACAGCAGTAGGAAAAGCAGCTGAGATGGAATTCTTTCATCCTGCATCATGCGCCACCATGAGAGAAAGCATTGATGAAGCCGCTTTCGGAGCTTGGCTGTATCTCCGGGGTTATCGCCCGGAAGCCAGGGAGGATGAAGTCGATCGCTACTTACCTGTTGGGAAGCAACACGAAGAAGGTTGGACTATGGAGAATGCTGGGGGTTTAGTGGAACCCGCTGCTCGACAGGTGGGCGATCTAGCTCTCGACTTGATGTACAAGTGTGATCATCTTCGTGAAAAGCTACATGACACTGAGGAGGCGCTCAAGAAGATGATGACAGAGGAGGATGATAAAAGGGAAGCTAGGGGAGAAGCAAGACTTTATGACAAGTTTGAAGCCCCATCTCGTCCATAGGACTAGGATCATCCCATTATTCCTGTCGCTAGTTTTGTTTAGTCTAGTCTTTTCAGAGTCATTTGTGTTAAGTGAACATTGGTGTGCTCGTTGAATTGTTTTTATGAATTTTGTGTGAGTTGGAATTTTTGTAATGAGTGCTGGAAAGTTATGGGCCTGTCCATAACGTTCCCTAGTAAACATATTAGCATTTGGGGTCCTTTAATAAAGTTATTTTGGGTCTATCTCGATTCTGTCCTTTGCTGAAAGTTCTGAGCAGTCTGCAATGTTTCTGTCATATCTCGAAATCGGCTACAGCAAATCTGGTGAAATTTTTATAAGCAATAACTAGACTTCTGTAGCTTTCCAATGGTGTAAAAATCACGTTAATATCTATCCTGAGTTGTGAGATTCATTGGTCACAAGTTGAGGTTTCTGCGCAGTCTGGAAGTCAGAAACAGTTTCTGTTGCGACCTCTTTTTGGCAATTTTAATCACCGAATCTGTAAAAATGTTCTGAATAAAAGTCATATCTAACTTCATAAGCTTTCCAACCATATAAAGTTTGCCTGAATTGGATATCTGGAACGTCAGTTATGGTTGTTTTTCTGAACAGTTGTTACTGCATCTCGCCCAGAAAATTTCAGAATCATTATCTTATGACAGATTTGTGGTAATGATGGTTTCTATATGAATTGGAATGCAGATGCCGCCAAGGAGAGCCGCCAACCCGCCACCAATGACTCAGGAGGAGATGATGGCCATGCATGGACAGTTGCTGCAGACCATGACCGCCTACTTTCAGAATCAGCAAGCAGGAGGAGGGCAAGTGCAAGTTAACCATCCTCCGAGGGATAAGCGCAAGGAGTTCATGTATGGACATCCACCATTCTTCTCTCATCCTATCCAACCTCTGGATGCGGATGATTGGGTGCGTGCTGTGGAGAAGCAACTGGAGCTTGCTCAGTGCAATGATCAGGAGAAGGTGCTCTTCGCGTCCGGACAGCTGCAAGGAGGAGCACAAACATGGTGGGATTCCTACAGAGCTTCTCGTCCCCACAACGCTCCTGCCATCACTTGGGATGAGTTTGTCAGAGACTTCAAGGCGCATCACATTCCAGATGGGCTAATTGAAGAGAAGCAAGAGGAGTTCAGGAACCTCAGGATGGGCAACATGACCATGAGCGAGTATCACACCAAGTTCAATGAGCTTGCTCGCTATGCGCCCAATGAAGTGAGAGAAGAAGCTGACAAGAGGCGCCACTTTCTCAATGGCATATACTATGAGCTGAGGTTGCAGTTGGCTGGTCAGAAGCATGCCTCTTTCTAGGAACTGGTGAATAGCGCTATTGTGCTTGACAATATGCGCAGGGATAAGGATAGGAAGAGGCGGATGGAAGGACAGGGATATGGGAGCAACACTCGCTCCCGTTCCAACTATCAAGGCCACCAGCAGAGGTACCAGGGACCAGTGAGTCAGTGGAACCGTGGTCAGAACCAGCAAGGGAACCGATATCCACCACGTCAGCAGTATGGGAGCCAGCAGAACAATGGGAACCAGCAACAGAATGGGAATCAGCGCACACCGCAGCAGCAGGGTAACCAGACACCTCGTCTGAGTGCTCCTAACAACATTCCTGTCAAGACTGGGACTCCAGGCACACCTCTAGTGTGTTACTGCTGTGGACAGCCTGGTCATTATGCTAACAATTGCCCCAACCCACCGAAGCAACAGACGCCTCTGAAGCAGAGTGGCAATGCTAGGTCCTATGCCACATATGGGAATGTCAACCATGTGTCTACTGAGTCAGCACAAGAGGCAACTGCTCAGGAAGCGCCAGAGATAATGCTGGGTATGTTTAGCATCAACTCTATCCCTGCTACTATTCTTTTTGATTCTGGAGCTTCGCATACTTTCATATCACAAGCATTTGTTAGAACACATAGTATACCCCTACTTGCCATGAAAGAAATGCTAGTGAATTCACCGGGAGGCGGTATATCAGCTTCTTTATATTGTCCTTCGGTTAGTATCTCCTTAAGGGGGGTAGACTTCACTGCCAGTCCGATCGTGTTGAGTGCCTGCGGAATTGATCTTATTCTCGGGGATTGGATTGGATGAAGCAACATGGAGTGGTTATACGGTGTAAAGAGAAGGTTGTGGTTCTAACAACACCAAAAGGGGATCGTATAAGTGTTCTTTGTAGTGGAGAAGACACCTCTTTGTGGCGGTTGTGAATCGGTAGAAGAAGATGCTACACCTCGAGAACCAGATCGTGGTGGAGTTTGCGAGATGTTTTTCCCCGATGATTTGCCGGGTATGCCACCCGACCGTGACATTGAGTTTATTATTGAGTTATTACACTGGCACGCACCTATTGCTAAGCGTCCATATAGAATGGGGGTTGATGAATTAGAAGAACTTAAGAAACAGTTGAAGGAGTTGCTGGATAAAGGCTTCATACGTCCTAGTGCATCTCCATGGGGCGCTCCAGTGATCTTTGTGGAGAAAAAGGACGGGACTCAGCGTATGTGTGTTGACTATCGCTCTCTCAATGAGGTAACCATCAAGAACAAGTATCCATTGCCTAGAATTGAAGACTTGTTTGATCAACTAAGAGGTGCCTGTGTGTTCTCCAAGATCGATCTACGTTCTGGGTATCATCAATTGAAGATCCATAGCTCAGATATACCGAAGACAGCGTTCACTACAAGGTATGGGCTATATGAGTATACAGTTATGTCCTTTGGATTGACCAATGCACCTGCCTACTTCATGTATATGATGAATAAGGTGTTCATGGAGTATCTCGACAAGTTCGTAGTGGTTTTTATTGATGACATTTTGGTGTTCTCCAAGAATGAAGAGGAGCATGCTGAGCATCTGAGGTTAGTACTACAGAAGCTGAGGGAACATCAGTTGTATGCTAAGAAGAGCAAGTGTGAGTTCTGGCTGAAGCAAGTTTCGTTTCTGGGTCATGTTATTTCCAATGGAGGCATAGCAGTGGATCCAAAGAAGGTGAAGGACGTTCTTGATTGGCAACCGCCTATTGATGTGGGTCAGATTCGCAGCTTTCTTGGCATGGCTGGTTACTACATGAGATTTATTGAAGGGTTCTCCAAGATAGCTAAACCTTTGACAGCGTTGCTAGAGAAGAATGCTAAGTTTGTGTGGTCAGATAAGTGCCAAGCCAGTTTTGAGAAGTTAAAGGAGAAGTTGACTACAGCCCCTGTCTTGACATTCCCTGATTTGAGCAAGAAGTTCTCTATATATTGTGATGCATCACGTCTTGGTTTGGGTTGTGTGTTGATGCAAGAAGGGAGAGTTGTTGCATATGCATCAAGGCAGTTGAGGAAGCATGAGTTAAATTATCCTACTCATGACTTGGAGTTAGCAGCTGTGGTTCATGCTCTGAAGATCTGGAGGCACTATCTAATTGGGCATAAGTGTGATGTCTACACTGATCACAAGAGTTTGAAGTACATATTCACTCAGTCAGATCTGAATTTGAGACAGCGTCGTTGGTTGGAGTTGATCAAGGACTATGATCTGGAAGTGCATTATCACCCCGGGAAGGCGAACGTTGTAGCCGATGCTCTTAGTAGGAAGAGTTACAACGAGCTTCGGACGACAACTATGACCGAAGAGTTGTGTGCTGAATTTAACTACTTGAATCTTGGGTTGGTCATTAACAGTGTTGAGGTAGAGGTGACACCTACACTAGAGCAAGAGATATACAAAGGTCAACTAGAAGATGAGAAGTTAAAGGAAATAGCTGGGAATGTAGTCATTGGCAAGGCGCCTGGATTCCATTTGGATGAGAATGGTATACTATGGTTCGGGAAAAGGATTTGTGTGCCTGAGGTGAAGACCATTAGAGACACAATTCTGCGAGAAGCACATGAATCAGCCTACTCTATTCATCCTGGGAGTACTAAGATGTACTTAGATCTTAAAGAGAAGTACTGGTGGTATGGCTTAAAGAGGGATGTAGCTGAGTATGTCGCTCTGTGTGACACATGTCAACGTGTGAAGGCAGAACATCAGAGGCCAGCTGGATTGTTGCAACCAATGAAGATACCTGAGTGGAAGTGGGAAGAAGTTGGGATGGACTTCATAGTGGGATTGCCATGTACTAAGAGTGGTTATGATTCTATATGGGTGATTGTGGGTCGTTTGACTAAGGTTGCACATTTTATACCTGTCAAGACCACTTACCATGGACCAAAGTTGGCCGAGCTATATATGGAAAGGATCATGTGTTTGCATGGTGTGCCAAAGAAGATTGTGTCTGATAGAGGTACACAGTTCACATCTCACTTTTGGGAGCAGATACACACTTCACTGGGGACTAAGCTAAATTTCAGTACTGCTTATCATCCTCAGACAGATGGTCAGACTGAAAGGATTAACCAGATATTGGAGGATATGTTGAGAGCCTGTGCTTTGCAGTATGGTACTAGTTGGGACAAGAGTTTGCCTTATGCAGAGTTCTCATACAACAACAGCTATCAACAGAGTCTCAAGATGGCACCGTTTGAAGCTTTGTATGGTCGTAAGTGCAGAACTCCTCTATTCTGGAATCAGACTGGTGAAACACAAGTGTTTGGACCTAATGTGCTTAGAGATGCTGAGGACCAAGTCAGGATGAATAGAGAGAATCTGAGAGTGGCTCAGTCTCGTCAGAAGAGCTATGCAGATACCCGCAGACGTGAGCTAGTTTTCCAAGAAGGTGATCATGTATACTTGAAGGTGTCACCTATGAGAAGTGTGAAGCGGTTCAACATGAAAGGGAAGTTAGCTCCAAGGTATGTTGGTCCATTCAAGGTGCTTAGTAGACGTGGTGAAGTGGCTTATCAGTTGGAGTTACCTGAGAAACTGGCTGGTGTGCATGATGTGTTCCATGTGTCTCAACTCAAAAAGTGTTTGCGTGTGCTGGAGGTAGAGAAAATACCTCTAGAGGAACTTACAGTTCAGGAGGATCTCACTTATGAAGAGTTTCCGGTAAAGGTTTTGGAGACAGCAGAAAGGGTTACTAGGAGTCGGACTATCAAGATGATGAAGGTTCAGTGGAATCGGTATTCTGAGGCAGAGGCAACTTGGGATAGAGAAGAGGAATTGAGGAAAGCATATCCGTGGTTCTTTGAGTAAGCAGCTCAATCTCGAGGACGAGATTTCTTTTAAGGGGGGTAGAGTTGTAACACCCAAAAATTTGCATAATTTTAAAATAGTTAAATTGATTTATTTATGCAATTTTGTGAGCATTAAACATAGGCCAAATAATAATTTTATAAAATTAAAACTGATCATAGGTCAAGAAGCATGTGTGAGCATTCATGCTGGTGCATTGTTTTATTGTTTGCAGTTGGATTTTTGGTTTGAATCAAAACTGAATTTGAAAAAGCTTTTCAAAACTCCTTTTGAAAAGGTTTAAACAAAAGAAAAAGGAAAACTCTTCCTTCCTTCCTATCTGGCCCGAGTGGCCATTTCCTTGGTCTCGGCCCACTCGGCCCTTTTCCTTTCCTCCCCAGGCCGCGGGCCTTTCTTTCTTGCTGGCGACCGAGGCCCCTGTGGCCTTTCATCTTGGGCCGGCCCAGCTAGCAGCAGGCCGCCTCCCTTCTTCCTCTCTGTGACCGACAGCCGGGGCCCGCATGTCAGCGTCCACCTCCTACTCGTCCTCGACGAGGACTCTGCTCGAGTCCGACCCGAGCCGCCTCGCTACTTCGCGTGCGCTCCACGCCGCCCCGCGCATAAATAGCATGCTTCGCGCCACCTCGCGCACCCGCAAAACCCTAGCGCAAGCATTCGCCCTCGCCCGAGCTCGCAGCGCCGCCATCAATTTCCGCCGCCGCCAAGCTCGTTTCCCATCTTGACGAATCGAAGCTCTAGCTCGTCCGTAAACTCGACGCCGGTCTTCTCCTTGCTCTTGCGAACTCGCCGAGCTTTTCCTTGCTCGATTTCATTCCCTATATTGATCGCCGTGCTTCGCCGAATTTTGCAGGTCAAAGCTCGCCGCCAAACCTCGCCGACCGACGTTCAGCCGCCACCTCGGTCTCCATCTTCGATCTTGGTGAGGAGCCCTCGCTCTTCTCGTTCGGTTGGTACTGGTTTCGGGGTAAACCGTGATCCCTAGCTCGAGATTCATCTGCGCCGCCGAGCTTTGCTCGCCGCCGGCCATGGCGCCGCCGCGCCGGTCATCTTCTCCGGCCGGGTCGCCTCCTCACTCAAGCCCGATCTAATCTGGGCCGTTCAGATTAGATCCATCGGCCACAGTTGGCCGATACCTCTTCGCGGGTCAGCTTTGCAGAAAAGCCCTCGGCTTTTCTCTGATTCAATTAAGAGCCCTTTGCGCACTGCTCTGTTTACGCTTTCGTCTCTGGAAAGCGTAATCTGCTCTGTTCAGATTCAAAATACGTTTTCAATTATTTACAGAATTGCCATCCAGATTTAATTGCTCATATCTTCTACGTTCTAGCTCCGATTTAGATGATCTTTATATCCATGTGCTCGTAGTGACGCACAGAATATTTATATGAACTCTTTTTAATCTTTTTATTCTGTTTGTTGTACTGTTCTAATAGAATTATATGTTTGCTTCGTGTATGTATGATCGGATGCTTGATTGTTGGTGCTTGTTGGTCGCGGTTGCGTTCAGACGGTGAGGGTTTCGTTGAAGGCCCGGTTTTCCATCAAGACCAGCAGGAACCTCAGGAGCATTTGGATCAAGGCAAGTATAGTAGGACCATCCTTGTGTCCTATTCATAAATCCACTAAAGTTCATATGCATGTGTCTTGCTATCCTACTAGTTTTACCTAGTGATTGATTACCGTTGCCTTGACGACTTGGGTTATGCATTATGGGTAGTGATGCTAGTGCTTTTACCATGATCTTGCAACATGATTAATTAATTATGCAACTTTGATTAAGATGACTTACCGTAAGCGATCATCAGGGACTTAACGTGCCCTTTGTGGGAGCTACATGGCTCTGGCTCTAGTTGTGCCTAGGACCTTTTCTAGCAAGATTAGAGGATTGCGAGTTGGGTATAGGGCGGCTTCTCCATGGTATGTATAGCCGGGTAGGTATTGTGCTACTTTGGGAGGAGGGATTCCCTACATCCGATGACCCTGCGGCCCTATCTTGTTAGACAAACCTATGCATAACTTTATAGTGAACCCTGCCGGTTTTCCTTGGTAGAGAACTAAGAGGCTGATCCCCTCGGGCGAAAGGGCAAATCACGACTCACAGGGAAAGGGTACACCTCTGCGCAGAGTTAAATCGATATGTCGTCCGTGCCCACGGTCAGGGCGGCCAAGGGATTCTTACTGAATAAGTTGTCATCACCGTTACTTATGATTTATGCTATAATGATGATTAAGTTACCTTTATCATGTTTACTTGATCATGTGGATATGGGAAAACTACCTTGATGCTAATTGCTAAAATATGACATACACTAAAAGCTAATGCAGTTAACCAGTGTCAGCCTTTTGAGCTTCATATACCCCCTGCTATGCTTGCTAAGTACGTTGTACTTACACTTGTTTTACTTCATTGCTTGGAAAATCCCGGATGGGTAACAGATGAGGATTGGATTGAGAGCTATCACCATGATTACTAGCTTGAGTCAACCAGTCGACGTGTCCCTGTGTTGCAGCTTCCGCTATTGAGAGTCTACCATCGTTTGAGAGTTTATTAGAGTTGAGAGTTTACCATTAGTTTGAGAGTTTAATAAAGTCGAGAGTCTATCTTCGTTTTCTTCTATTTATGTAAAGACTATGTGATATTTATTCATTCGTGATGTAATAAACTTTGAGATGGTACAATTTATTCGATTTGTCAACTTATGTGGATGACTTCTGGGGATTCACATAAGGCTTGGATACGCCTCATTCTTGAACTTAAAAATGGGCGTGACAAGAGTTATGTTGTGTAAAATCCCAAGTCCGGTAAGAGCAGACCGTGGTCCTACTCTAAAGGATTTGACTGTTGGAGTACGTGGTTTTTTTCCCAAACAAATGAATGCGTAGGATTTTGACATGATGTTTGTTCCAACAGTGGGATTATACAGAACATCCATCCAATCTCCTTGGATTTTGCATCAAAGGGTTGAGGAAGGGGCATGAATCTAGATTTCTTCAGGTGAGAGCTCTCCTTCCGCTACCCATTCTGAGCTCATGATAGCGGTCAACTTCTTAACGGATTCTCTCGAGAAATAATTCATCAAGAGGATCGCTAGGAGTGACGAGAGATTGGTGGTCTCCTATGACATTTGTATTTCGAGGTGTTTCCGAAATCTTCGAAAAGTTCGTCCTCGAATACGGGAAGTTCCATTTGATTGGAAACTTCCTCTATGGCCTCTCGGTTCGGGAGAGGTAGTCTCTATCACGGGTTCGGCAATAGCTGAAGAGGCTTCCTCGCAAGCGGCTCGGACTCGAACCGGATGGGTTCTAGCGGGGAGTGTTCTCTAGAATACGATTTAGGAGAGCTTCTCCTTCATTTCGTGGTTTTATGTATAAAAGATCCATCGGCAGATGCATCGAGCAACAGGGCAGACTCTTTACCTAATCCTAGCCAAAAGTGTTGTAACAACACATGGCTTGGAATAGATAGGTCGAGGACGACACAGTCGAGAGTCAAGAATCGGTCCCAAGCTGCTCCTGTAGTTTCGTTTTCTAATTGTCGGAAGTTGAGAATCTCAGACCACAGGGAAGCGATTCGAGATATAGGGAAGAATGCAACGCAAAAACTATCGCGAAGTTCTTCCCAATCTCCATTTACCTTTCCTACGGTTTGGTTGTACCATTGTTTCGCCCTCTCATTGAGTCGAAGGGAAACAACTTCCAACGCAACGTTTCTTGTGACATGCCACAAATGGTTAGGCATTCACGAGTTGCTCAAACTCCCTTAGATGATGATATGGATTTTCATAATCCAAGCCTAAAAAGACTTGGTCCTGAACCATGGCTATGAGGCCGGGGTGGAGCTCATAACTAGAAGCTGTGATTGGCTTCGATGATTGTGGCTTTTTAATGAGCTCGCCCTTAGGAGCAGACAGTTTGGCAATGGTTGGTAGCTCCATTTTGTCAGATGAAAAGAAATGTAAAATAGAAGCAAAGGTAGAACAAGGTACACGGGCAACTAGGTTCGGAGATAAACTTGACAACCGTTCCCCGGCAACGGCGCCGAAATGCTTGTTGGTATTTCTTAGCGAAAGCAGTAAATTCCACAAGCGCACGGAAAGACCGTTGTAGCACTTCACCCGGTGATGAACAGGGTATCGTAAACTTCATGAAGAACGGTATGGTCAGGTTTAGGTCTTAGCTAGGTTACCCAGAGGAGAGAGTAGGTAACTGGGAAAGTGAGGTTTTCTATAAGACGAATCTTTAGAGAAAGATAACTCTACCGCTGAAATGCTTGCTTCGGGCACCGGATCGCACCTGGACTCCCAGGTGATGCCGGCCTGTAGCTCTACGCCGTACTCGGACGTGGGGGATTACAAAGGACGGACAGGGCTGTCACCACCTGCCGCCTACCACCTCAACCGTGGAGTACGAGGCAAACGAAGGTAACTAATTAGCTTAGACACCACGTCTACGCCAACGTTACAGTTCTAGCGTCGGCCAGGAACATCCGCCTTTATCAGGAGTCCTCTACTAGAACTACCGCCACAAGGACGGTCGACGAACCCGCAAGCAAACAACGATAAAGATAACTTTGCAAGAAGGAGCGTACGAATAGATAAACACGAACCTCTTACTTCAAGCGTAAGAAGTCGCCGAGATACAAGTGAGGAGGGAGCTGACAAATCCGGCACTCCACCTCGTGGAAGACTAGCCTCCGGGAGTACTCAAAAAGAGTTACTCCGCTCTTGACCTCTCTCACTCTCCTACTTCTATTCTAGCTAGAAGCTAGGTATAATGGCTCTACTCTTCCTCTACTGTAGGCTTGTGGAAGTGGAGAGGGAGGAATGAAGAATGAAGAATGAAAATTGGATATGTGAAATGAAAGAGAGAAGGGCTTTTATATGTGGACATGGTCGGTTTCCGCACGCCCAAATGACCAAAACACCCCCGCACCGCCCTCTGGAGCATTGAATGCACCGCCTCCAGGAAGGTGGGCCCGGGCGGCCAGTTCCTTGGTGCGCTCGCGCCAGGTGGACCGCCTCCGGCCACCGACCTTGGCTGGTGGGCTTGGTTCTGGCCTGGTGTTGGCCCATGTGGTGTTTTGTCACGTTGGTACGTCGGTTTGCCCTTTCTCTTCTTTTCTTCTTGTCTTGCCTTTGGGTTAATTTTATAATTCAAATATTTATTCTCTTTTCTCTAGCTTTTGGCCCAAGATACATGTTTTCCATGAATGCTCCTGCAAAACAAGTGTTCACCAAAACTATGGAGTTTTGTTAGTATAAACCTCCTATCTAGGTGGTTTTTGGTGAACTATGAACCTAAGTTGGCGGGGTTAGATATGCAATAAGGACCGCCAACAACTGTCCTGAAACCCGTGAAGAAGCAGCATATATCAACAACGGGTACCGCCAACAACAAGGAGGAAGCAGTGGCTATTCTCGACCACCATTCCAAGGTAATTCGAATTATAACTCCAATTATAATTCGAATCAGCCTTCATTCAAAGATCTAGTCCTTGGGCAAGCCAAGATCAATGAAAATTTGACCAAAAAGATGCTTGACAATGACAAAATTCTTGGAAGCATCAATGATAAGATAGAAGGCTTATCTTCTGCTGTTAGAGATCAGCTGGGCTTCAACAAAATGATAGAAACCCAGTTAGCCCAGATAGCTGCATCTCTCCCAAACAATAGTGGCCCAGGAGGAATACCCGGGCAGCCCGAGATCTCACTAGAAACAGTTAACATGATCTCAACATGGCCTGGTAAGCCGTGTCCCAGTTGGGGCTCTGTCCTGGAAAAGAAGGGAGACCCTGGCCGCCCAACTATCACCATCGCAATAGGCCCACATATCATTGATAATGCCTATTGCGACCTCGGAGCAAGTGTGAATATGATGTCCAAGGCGACATATGAAAAATTGTTGGGAGGACCCATGTCCCCTCCAGCATTCATGATGCAAATGGCAGATCGGACTATCACACGGCCCGAGGGGATAGCAAAAGATATCCTAATCAGGATCCAGGATGAGTATGTCCCAGTGGACTTCGTCGTCCTCAACACAGGAGATACAGACGAGGGACCACTCATCCTTGGGCGACCATTCCTCTACACTACCAAGGCAGCAATTTATGTTGGGAAGGGAATAGCCAGTTTCCACTTCAACGCGAAGGTGATCAACCTTCGATTCAATGGCTATCCCAAACCGGCAGAAGCGAAGAAGAACCCGCCAAAGAAGCGGCAACCCAAGGCGAAGAAATCTGGACCCAATTCTCCCGGGCCAGGTGAATCATCAAACGAGAAATTGATGAGGGAGAAAGTCCGCTCAACGGACTTAAAATTGGTGAGCCCTAACCGACAGGTAAACCGGTAGTTATCGAAAAAATCTTCCTTTATTTACAAAATATTTATTTATTTTATAAAAGTATTTTCTCTCGCACTCACTTTTTGTGAGCAAATAAAATATTTTTTATTTTCAAAACCTTTTGTCCCAAAAATTCCGGAAATTAGTTAGTTAGAAGGAATAAAATTTTTCGTTATTAAAAATTATTTTTAAAATAATTTTTGAAAAATGTTTTTTATCAAAATTTGTTGGAAAATTGAAAAGTTGGGGAAATATTGGGCTAGGAAGCCAACCCCCAACGGCCACATTTTTGAAATGGCCATTGGGGGACCGCCAAAGGGCGGTGGCGGCGGGCCCCGGCCGCGCGCGCGCCGAGGGCGCGGCCGCACCAGCTGAGGCGGCTCTGCCACCCGGCCAGGGTGCCAACGGCTAGGAGCCGTTGCTCCCTCCCCCTTGGGCCGGTGCTTGGCCTATAAATAGGAGAGGAGCCGGCGAGGAAGAGGTGGCGCCGGAAGCGCCACAAGAGCAAGTCATGGATGAGGAGGACAAGCTGTACCTCGACCTGGAAGAAGGTCGGGAAATGCAAGCCTACTTCCACCTCAAGGATCGTCTCTTCCTCCACACGCAGGTCTACGACTCCAACCTCCTCCACCGCATAGGTATGGATGATGAATTCGATCTTGTGTGGAGGTCTGTTGGTTGGGAGGATGTTGAACCCATCGAGGAACAAGGTTCACGCCTCCTAACCATACAGTTCCTAAGCACTCTGCTAGAAACCGACGATGGTGTGATTTTTCGCTTATTCAACGAGGAGCATGAGCTTACTTGGAAAGAACTTACTGTTCATTTGGGTTTTAACCGAAGATGCTTCCTCGATCTTGATTTCGCCACCATCGGTTTTGATCAAAACAAGTTTTGGGAAGAGATTTCTGGGAGGGTTGAGTTTCGATCTTTCAAACCCCAGAACACCCAAATCCATCATCCTACCTTGAGATTTATGCATCGTTGGATGTCCATGGTTTTCTTTCCCACTAGTGTGGTTAGATGGGTGCGCACGGCCGAACTTAAGTTGCTCTATGCCATTGTCAAGAAAATCAAGGTATCACCCGTAAGGGAGATCGTTCGTCATTGGCAAGACATAGTTCGCAACAAGTACCCGGTTTTGTGCACCTCTCTGGTCACTCGTGTTGCCAACTCGATGGGTATTTTAGAGGGTGAGGTTGTTGAGTATATTCCTATTCCTCGACCCATCTGCGACTTGACCACCTTGCTCCAAGGGCACACGTTGACCACCCACGGCACAAAGGATGAGCTCTATTTCTTTTTCCCTGGCTACGAAAATAGGATCCGGTTACCTAACCCGGATTACTATTTGCGTGATTGCCAGTCACTAACCTTTGTGCTCAAGACTGCTGAAGATATTCGCAGGGAAGAACTTACTAGCAGGACACGACGAGGCAGGGCGGAGAACGAAGCAGGCCCCAGTTCCTTGCAACCTGAGCAACAATGGACCCCCTACCAGGACTACATGGGGTATGCTCCACAGGGTAGCGGGAGCTGGGACCAGTTTGTGCCTCCTGCACCGACCACAGAGGCGTGGGCCGAGGTAGGCATGGACGAGTAGGAGCGCCACAGGCAGCAGTACGAGGATATTCCACCACCCGTCCAGCCATGACACAACCCCGACATAGAGGCCCTCGGCACCCGCATCGGAGAGCTGCAGATTCAGACAGGTGAAATACAGCACTCTCTCACCTCTTTTGTGCAGGAGACCCACGAGTGGCAGGCACACATGGACCAGAGGTGGGACAACTTGAGTGCACAGATGCAGCAAGACTAGGCTCAACATGAGGAGTTCTGGAGGTTCATGGGATATCCCCCTGGACAATGAGCTTCGTACAAGCTTGGGGGAGGACCCCCAAAGGTACCGTGCATTGCATATTTAATTTTCCAAGTAATTTTATTTTTTTTAGCATGTTTAATTCTTGTTCTCATGCATTTAAAAAAACCCAAAAATATTTTTTATCCCTGTGCCTCTTAGTATGTGCTGTAAAAATGTGTAGTTCACCCTTGTTGAAATGATGAGGTTGCTCTGTCTCTTGTTTCTTTGTACCCTAGTTATAAACATTGTTTTCTCTAGATTTGGGTTTATCGGCTAGAAATGTCTCATCCGAAAACTTGCTTTTTAGTGGGAGCACTTGTGTTTTCTTGTCTAAGTTATTGCCGGGTATGATATAGTACTATAGCCACCGCTATGACTTTGCTCTAGAGTACGACTTGACTTCCGGAGTTTTCATTTGCAAAATATTCAAAAAAAATGAAAAGTTCCTCAATGATTATGAAATACCCACCAGAGCCATACAATTTATCTGTAGTACAAAACCTTCATACGCTGCTTGTTCGTACATTGAGTTCGGTCGGATCGGTACCGACGCGAGATTATGACCTTACACCCACGATTGAGATTTCACTTGCACCCACCAAATAAAATGCCGACTCTTACACTGAGAAGTCGCGCACAACATGCACCCCTTTTCCATCCGCCAACTCCTACACTGGGAGTTGCGCACCATCTTTCCACCAAATAAAAATGCCGATACTTATCCTGAGGATCGCGCATTCATTAGCCACCAAAAAGTACTCCTTGCATTTTCATCATGACGTCTCTCTCCATTTTCATTAATCATTCGTCAGAGATGGGCTATTCATTCATTCAAAAAAAAAGCAAAGGAAAGAAAGAAGGATAGGATAGTGCAATAAATCAACGGGAAAATCTTTAGATCCCCGTTCAAAAAAAATAAAAAAAAAGAGAGAAGAGAGAAGAAAAAAAAAGTTGTTCCATTCATAGCCCATACTCTTCCTTTATCATCATCATCATCCAAATAAAAGAGAGACACAATGCATGGAGTACACAAAAATATCCAAAAGTTAGGAACCATTTCTTCCATCCCACACACTTGCACAATCTCAATCAAGGTGTATGGCTTAATCTCCGTAAGGTTCGATCCTTGACCTTACAATATATGTGATACAAGTATGCCCACTTACATACCTACCCAAAACTCCACTCTCAGCTTTTTAGTGGTAGGTAGAAGGCAAGTCAAAATGCCTTTGGTGAGGTTGCTATACACATTGAGTGATCGAGAGAATCATTCGAGGAACTTGGGATTTATTTTTTAAAAATTTTCAAAACCTCCGGAAGAATGGTCAAACTTTGGACGAATGATAAGCACAGGCCGTGGTGCTGTTCTACCTTGCAATCGCCCAAGACTTGGGAGCCAAAAAGCCCCATTAGAGCGAGATAATAAAAGGGTGGATAGAAATGCCGGTTTATTCAAATTCAGTGGAGAACATGCGTATAACTATGGTATATTAGAAATACGATCGACATAGAAGCAGCTCCTGATCAACAACCCAAAAAGCCCAGCTTTGCTCGGGACGAGCAAAGGGTAAGCTTGGGGGATCTTGTTGGCGGTCCTTATCGACACATTTTAACCGCCAACTTAAGATAGAAAAGGGAGAATTACATGTTCTTACACGCATATACTTGTGCTATTAACCGAATTCCACTTGTACCTGGAGATTTGCAACGTTTACAGGAAATACACCAAGTACAGGGGATTTTACAGAGAAAAGGCGCTTTCCGGCAAAGCGTAAAAGAGGCACAAGGAGGAAGACAGGCCCATCCAAAGCCACAATGGGCCAAAACACCACACCACCTCGACACATCTGACAGGAGAGGCCCACCAGCCAAGGTCGGTTGGGGGGAGGCGTCACCCTGGCGCGGCCGCGCCAGGGGCGCGCTCGCGCCCCCCAGCCTGACAGGTGGGGCAGCTTCCTGGAGGCGGTACATTAATGACAAAGGAGGGCGGTGCGCTGGTGTTCTTGCCATGTATAGCTTCAAACCGACCTGCTCAACATATAAAAGGGGAAATCCAAGCATTTCCAACACACACATTCATTTGAGCCATTCTCCTCTACTCTTGTTCTCTAGCCTAGTCTAGTAGCTTAGGAGCTAGGTTGAGCTATCAAGGAGGGCTTGTCTCCTAGGAAGAAGATCATCACTTGGTAATATACTATGGAGTGTTCTTCCTACTTCAAGTTCTTATTCTTATTATGTAGCCTTGTTCTTGAACTAGAGTATAGTTGCGTTCTTGCTAGACCTGATTCATATGAACTAGACCAAAGTTCTTATGATCATTTCTTAGCATGTTCTTCGTTGTTCTTCAACGTTCATATGATTTATAGGAGTAGAGATCTTGATGAGAATGGGGTAACGGTTCGTTGTTCCTTCGGGTTTGCCTAAGTTCTAGCTCGTCCATCCGTAGGGTGGGAGTCCGCGGGGGATGTAGGTAGTTCTCAAATATGCGGGCGTGGTGTCCGGATACGAGAGAGCCTTCGGATATGATGGCATGCCACGGTTGAGGGGTAGGCGGCGGGTGGTGACAGCCCCTGTCCGTCCCTTGTAATCCCCACGTCCGTATGTCGTGTAGGAGTTCGTAAATGCCTCTATCGGCCGGGCCGACCAGCCGCGGGGTCTCCCTGTTGCCTTAGGCTCTGATCTTTCTCTAACCCTGTAGATTATATGACTTAGCTGTTCATGACATTGCTACAATTGACCTACCTGCTCCGCTTAGGTTTATTCTTTATTCGTTCATTCGTTTATTCTTTCTTTTATTCTTTATCCTTGAGTTTGGCCAAATGTGTGTCCACTATCTTGCAAACCATTTATACTTACCCCTGTATAGTACTAGAGTCTCATTTCAATGACATGAAGTCAATCATCCATATCCATGTTTAGACACCTCTATACCATGCCTTCCTAGGGAAATATAAATAACGATACCCTGAGAATACTCCCCGGGTGAAATGCTACAATGATAGATCCGTGCGCTTGCGGATAATTATATCTTTAGAACACGTTTCTTGGCGTGACCACTGGGATGTAACAATTCTAGTGATTGCGTTAAGAAATGCCAACATGCACCCTATTGGCCGATTCGTGTGGTAGATCGCGGAAGTGTGTAAGGTCGAGATGGCGGACTAGAGGGGGGTGAATAGTCCTTTTTAAAACTAATCGCTCCGGCTAACCGATATAAGTGCGGAATTAAATCTATCGGCCTAGCCAAGACTTCACCCCTCTATCTATGTCTCTAGATGCACCTTGTAAAAGATCCTAAACAAGAAGACAAGGTGCCAATCTAGCTAGCTAGTGCACACTAAACAAGTCTAGCTTACAAGCTCACAGAATCCTAAGCAACTAGTACTTTAGCAACCGGGTGTGCACCTACACAATTCTAATGAGCAAAAGCACAAAGCCAACCTAAGCTCACTAGTTGCTCAAGGACAAAGCTACACAAGCTAAACCCAAGAGCTCAAACTTACTTAACTACACAAGCTAAGCAAGACAACTTACTCTACTTCTAGCTACACAAAGCAAGAAGGTGATTAACAAGCTACTCAAGCTAACTAGCCACAAGAGCAACTACACAAGCTATACAAGAATGTAAGAAATGTAAATACAAAGCTTGTTAAAGAGATTGCAAACCACCGCGAAGTGTGGACACAAGATGACTCGGCGATTTTTCACCAGGTTCACTTGGTTGCCCCCAAGCTACATCCTGTTGTGTCGACCAACACCTTCGGTGGTTCGTCCGGTCTTTTCACCTAGATGGCTCTTCGGTGTGACCCTCAAGTCACTTGCCCCTCAAGGCACGCCCCGCAAGGCACCGCAAGACACCACTCTCAAGTGAGCCCCTCAAGGCACCGAGCAAACCCACACACGCAAGCGTGGTAACTCAATGACACGCACAATTCAATAAGGCTACTCTTCGCGATCCCCGCGAGGTGAGCACCGAACCTCTCACAATCTCTTCTCCGGAGCACCGTATCTCCATGCGTGCTACCACGGAGCCTCTTGCCACCAAGCCGTCTAGGAGGTGGCAATCCTCCAAGAGTAACAAGCTCTCCCGCTTGCAACACAACCACCTAGTGCCACTCGATGCAATCTCGCAAAGCAATGCACTAGAAATCACTCTCTCACACTATCGGATGGTCTCTACCAAGCATATGTGAGTAGAAGGGCTTCCAAGCACCACAACACAAGCTACCAAAGCTTAGGTGTGCTCAGCAACCAGCCACAGCCGGCCAAACCATGTATTTATAGACCCACGGTCTCAAACTAGCCGTTGCCACCTCGGGCACACAAGTCAACTGCGCCGGACGCGTCCTACGCCCAGCGCCGGACGTGTCCGGCGCCGTTCACCACGTGCCCGCGCCGACCGTTCCAGCCACCTCACTTGAAATCTCCACAGCGCCGGACGCATCCTAGGCCCAGCGCCGGACACGTGCTACGCGTGCACCACCAAACCGAGATTCAAAATAAACTAGCCATTAGAGGGGTTTCGGACAGCGCCGGACGCTCATTTCGTGAGCGCCGGACGCGTCCTACGCACGCCGGACGCTGTCCAGAAAGTGTTTTCTCATGTCCCACCGCCGGACGCCCATTTACACAGCGCCGGACGCGTCCTACACGCGCCGGACGCGTCCGGCGTCAGCGTCCGTCGCTCTCCAGGACAGCAGACCACCTCTCACTCAAACGGGCATATCTCTTAGCTCCGAACTCCGTTTTCGATGTTCTTGGGCTCGTTGGAAAGCTTACTCAGAGGACTATGCAACCAACATATCCTCATGATCCCAAACATTATGGATCAAATCAGTTTTCCAACCCAAGAACCACCAACTCTCATTTCCAACACAAGAGTTCACGGAACCTTCTCCAACTTCTTCTCTTTTCTCAACTCCTTTGCAAATGTGCCGACACCACCAAGTGTACATCACCATGTCCTTGTGTGTTAGCATTTTCACAATCATTTTCAAAGGATTTTCTCTTCAACTTACCACGCCACTCGATCCTAGCACATCGCAATGTTTGATCACTCAAGTGGCACTAGATGACCGATATGCAAACAAGATTACCCCTCTTGATAGTACGGCCATCTATCCTAAATCCGGTCAAGCACTTCTCTACTCAACCTTATACCGGTGAAATGAAATGCCTTAGGTTGTACCTTTGCCTTGCGCATTTCCATCTCCACCGTCTTCCTCCATTGTGCCAATGCAACAACATGCACCGACATGATCACCAAATGATATGATCCACTTCATATCATCATGTGACACTCTTGGTCCATCGATCTTGACCTTACTTTCTCTTCACCGTTGCGTTGGTCCATCGGCGCCAAGTCTTGCCCAAGCTTCACCATCGCATGGTCCTTCGCTTCGCAGCCTCAACTTGCCCTTCACACTTGCAACCGGTCCATCAAGCCAAGCCTCATCTTGATCTTCACCTCTTGGTCACATGACTCCATGTCATGTCTCATTTGCAGTGAGCTCCTCCATCAACTCATGTGTTGAGCCTCACAACATTTTTCAAGCCATTTCCACCATGGCATATGTTGCTCACACACATGTAACTGTGAACTAACTCCTGTGTATCTCAACCATCACACATGTTAGTCCACCTAAAGTTGTCACTCAATTATCAAAACCAAACAAGAGCCTTTCAATCTCCCCCTTTTTGGTAATTGATGACAACTCTACAAAGATATGGAATTTAAGAATATTTGGACTTTATGTCACTTATCCAACATTTAAGCTCAATGTTGTGATTTGGATAAGTACCACAAAGTCAACTTGGTAGTGATAGCTCCCCCTACATGTGTGCTCAAATGGTTTGGTTTCAAGCTTGCACACATGCATAAGTATGGAAATTTTGGGAAAGTTAGCACTACTAAGTGATGCTAAGGTATATAGGATAAACCTTTGAAGCGTGATACCAATCGGAGTTGCACCATTGAAGTTCACCCTTAGCATCATGGTTAGCTAGATATCACATGAAACAAAACACTAGATACCTCATGAGATCAACATTATAAGCAAGGTTCTAATACCACTTGTAAAGCACATGTGACTAGCTTAACCATCCTACACATGCTAGCTTTTCAAATCATCAATCAAGTTTTATAACTAGCATTCACCACGCAAGCATTGCATATCAAAAATAAAAACTTATGCAAATGCAAGCAAGCACATGAATATGCACATCTCAAATGCAACCAATCAAGTTCATGAGCTTGCTCCCCCTACTTGTGTGCTCCTATTGTCCAAGAATTTTTGATCCTCCTCCATTCTTCAATGTTGTTCCCTCTTGGTCCATGTCCATTTTCTACTCCCCTTTGTATGCCTCTTGCATAGATCTTCGTTCCACTCATATCTTTGTTCCATATTTCTCCCCTTTGTCATCAATAACCATAAAGATATGTAGCAATACCACTTGAAGATACCATATGTAAGATACCACTTATAAAATAATCCTCTTGATGCAAAGGGTTGGAACTAGGGGTTGATGGTTGAGTCTTGAAGCTTCGTTTTTTATGGACATCACCATATGTTGGAATGACACCACTTGTAAAATCCACATGTAGTTGCATGAAATCCACTTGTAACTATGCATTGGGCACTCCCCCTTTGTCATAGCACCAAAGATACTACATGTAGGTCACTTGAAGTTTCTTTGTCTCTAATACCGATGAAGTGGGGCTCCTCCCCCTATGACAAAGCATGGGTCAAACCAATCCATAAATACCTTCTTTATTGGTGAGGGTAGCTTCTCTTGATTTGAATTGATCACTTAAAGTTGAGGATCACTTGTGGAACCATCTTCTTGATGTACAAGATATCACTTGAATGAAAACCATGTGTACCATACCACTTGTAGGAACACCACTTGTAAAGATAGTGATAAACTAGACATTTCTTACAAGAACTAGCATTATAGTAACCACTTATTGGATTTGTCATGAATATCCAATTCTTGAACTTGATAAACTTCATGAGCTTCTTTCTCTTTGACTTGAGCCAATATGAATCACTTATAAACACCCAAGTCCGGTTTGAACCAATGACAAGCTTCTTCACACCTCACTAGAAGGGTTATCTTGACAATGTTGTACTTGAAACTTATATGCAATTCAAACTAGATCAAGTACTTGGGTTCACTAGCTCATGAACAAACTCATATTCATACCACTAGATAAATCAAACATTCAAGCAATAGTGGTAGACTATGAATTTAAAACATTTCATTATTATGCATGATCCTAATAAGCATGTACTATATGCACTAACCGCATACTAGTAAGGGATGAAATGATCATGCACATTACAATGATACCTTTGCTATGTTGGAGTAGAGGATAGTCACATAGATTCCAATTTCATTACTCCAATAGCAATGTGAAGTCCATTTATAAGCTTGATGAAGCTAAAAGATACCATGATTGAACATTATGCTTCATCCATGTGAAATGATAACCACTTAAGATCAAGTGCACTTTTCTTGTTGTGGTTGGCTTGCTTCTTTTCTTGATTTTTTTTCTTGCATGAGAGAATACCACTTGGATGGGTACCACCTGTATACCACTTGTATTATTTCTTGACTTGTCATGTATTGCTCTCTATTTTGGGTGTTGCTTGCTTTCTTGATCAACCCTTTTGATTGCTTCAACCGAGCATCTCCAATAATCCTTAGATCGTCACTTCCATGTTAGTCTTCCAAGTATCCCCACTTGGTTTACCCACTCATGGGCGGCAAGCCCCCCGCAAGGGAGAAGTGATCTCTCACCAAGAACTATCCATGACACTCACTTGAATTGCCTTTGTTGATTGATCCTTGGACTTCATATGATGATTAAGCTTGAAGTCTTCTCTAAGTCCTTTTCTTTCTTGTTTAAGTTCTTTTCTTTCTACCAAATGATCTTCAATTGTCACTAGAACTTAAACTCTATCTTCATCTTGAGTTTGATCTTGATCTTCGATTTGAGTACCAAACTGTGTAACAAATACACTTCACAATCAAATGACCTTGTACTCATTATTCTTCATGCTTGTAGACCAATTCAAAACCAAACTTAGGTTCCTCAACCACTTGTACACAAGAAACCAACTTGAGGACCTTTCAATTTGAGTGACTCTTGATATAACCAATGATAGTCACTTTTCTGGCAGATTCTGTACTCTTCAAAGAATAATTCATATCTCACAATGCACAGCTCCAAACTCCATGAAATTTGGTGGAGATGTGCAACACTGAGTATACCAGTAGCTATAAAAATTTGAGCTTCATTGGCCTTATAGATTGCTACCAGATTTCACATCTTCACTTACTGTTGCATGCTGAAAACTGATGCACTATAGCTGACAAGATATACTTCAAAACTGAAGCAATTCTTATCCAATCTTCATGAAATTTGTACAGCATATTATACCATAAGTGTCGAGCATGCATACCAAATTTCAAGCCAATCCAATAAGATTTGATCTATCAAACTCAGACTTGACCACAGCCAGCTCAAATTTCAGATTTTGGACAGAGTTAAGCAATTGAGCTATGCTTCTTCAAATTGAATCAAACTTGATATCAACTTGTTTGAATACCAACACAAGACATATAACCACACTTATTAAGAGTCATCTTGTGATCATATCCAACCAAACTAATTCAAATTTGACTACTAAGCAATTAATCCATTCAATCATCTCATAGCAAGCAACATATGCATATATATCCAATTCAATCAACTCATATGCACCCAAATGAATAGATCAACTAGGAATATACCTTTGATATCTCATGATCATCCACTAGCAAGCTTCAACTCAAATACTTTGCAAGCCTTCGAATACAATAGATTACCACAACTTGATTATTGCACTTGTATGTTGTAGCACATTGGACTTCACTTGTCATGACTTGGCATTGGGAAAGGAATAGCACTAAGCTTCAATACTTGATTCAATCAAATGATGAATGAAATGAACTCAATTGAATCAAGTCTCCAATGCCATGGTACCTACAAATAATCATCCACTTTTTGATGGTACCCAAACATGTTTGGGTCCTCTTAAGTTAGGAGCCACATACTTAGGCAAAGCCTTAGTATGGATAGCGGGATGTTTTGCAATAGAGACCGTAGAGGTACCATTACCATCCTTTCTAAGCATATTATTTGTATCAATTGAAATAGACTTAGAATTGTTACCTAGGGGACATGAATAAGCCATGTGTCCCCTTTCCGGCATGAATAACATCTTCTCTTTAGTTGAGCCTTTTCTTCATTGCTCATGTGATGCTCTTCATTGCCTTGCCTCTTTTGAGTTGCTTGAGCCTTCTTCTCAAGCTTGGTAGGACACCCCGAGGCATAGTGTCCCATCTCTACACATTCAAAGCACTTGATGTGAGCTAAATTTCTTTTCTTTTGAATCTTGCTCATCATCATGTCGGCATCTTGGATAGGAGTTGGACTCCTTGCTCTTCCACCCCTTCTTGTCTTCTTCTTCATCATCTTTAAGTTATCAACTTTATCTTCATGGTTGATCTTGACTTGATCTTGGGGTGTCTTCTCTTGCTCAACTTGTGGCTTTGGTTGAGGCTTCTCTTGTTGCTTCACCAATTGCTTGGTTGGGCACATTGAGGTGAGATGACCCCGAATGTGACACTTGAAGCACTTCACATGCATAAGCCTCTCTTCTTCCTTCTTCAACTTGAGCTTATCAACATTTGGGCAAGTGAAATGAAGGTGTCCCGCTTCATGGCATCGATAGCACATGGAATGGGATAGCTTCAATTGTTGAAGCTTTTTCATCTTCTTTTCTCTTTTCCTATCGCCCCTTGTCATGCTCTTGTTGAAGCCAAGGCCACACTTGTCACCATAGTATCTTTGAGTCTTCAATATATGCTCAAAGGTGACTTTTGAGTTGTAGCACCTCTCTAGCTTGTTGCTCAATTTCTTCACTTGTTCATGAAGCTCATTGTTCTTCTTCAAAAGGTTAGTCTCACAAGACATAGAAGTTGAACAAGCATATAATTGTGAAGAATATGGCATATCAAATAAATCATAGCTAGAGGTGGATACATGCTTCTTCCCTACATCACAAGGGTTAGTAACATATGATTGATCATTTGAACCATGTGATGAGCTCTCACTAGTTTTAATTTCTTCATTGTAAAACTTGTTAGTGAGAAAAGCATGTTCTTTCAACAAGTTGTCATGAGTAACACAAAGTTCCTCATGAGTCAATTTTAGCACATCATGTGAACAAGTAGTAACAAAAAGTAGATGCTTTTGTTGTTCACATGTTGTCTTTAGAAATGAATTTTCATTTTTGAGTTTCATTGTTTTAATTTTCTCATTTTCCAAAGACATGGTTATGCTAGCAAGTCTACTAACAAGCTCATCATATGAATCATGATCAATCACATTGCAACTTGATACCTTAGTGTCACCTTGTGACATGAAGCAATATGATGATGTTGGAGAGCTTGTAGTAGCATCATCATTGGAGCATGAACCATCATCGCCGTCAAGTGTGCTTGGGGTAGAATCATCACTTGCATCACTTGAGGCATCATCCTTCATCTTGTCAAGTGAGCTTGAGGTAGATCGATCATCTTCCTCGCTTGACCATGAGGTGGAGCAATCTTTCACAACAACCTTGTTGTGATCATGCTCAACACACTCATGTAGCATTATCGTGACTTCCTCGACCTCATACTTGCCATCATCCCATGTGGAGGCATCACCATAGATGTGCTTGATGAAATCCCACGCCATACGTGCGGTTCCTCGATGATTCACCTTCTTAAACACATCAAAACTCAAAGCAAGCATTAGAAAGCAAAGAGCTTTATCATTAAGATCATAAAGAGCTTGTTGAGCTTCGGTAAGGTTCTCATTATCCATCATGCGAGTGAGACCCTTTGTGACAACCCACCAAACCTTAGGTCCCGATGCACGAAAATGATCAAGCATATGGTGTTTCCACCTTGCAAAGTTCGTGCCATCAAAAATGTGTGTGTCACAAGAGCACTCAACATCTAGCCCATAAGCCGCCATCCTCTCGGGTCGGTTAAGACCACAAAAATGAGAGACCCGGCTCTGATACCACTTGTAAGGTCGAGATGGCGGACTAGAGGGGGGTGAATAGTCCTTTTTAAAACTAATCACTCCGGCTAACCGATATAAGTGCGGAATTAAATCTATCGGCCTAGCCAAGACTTCACCCCTCTATCTATGTCTCTAGATGCACCTTGTAAAAGATCCTAAACAAGAAGACAAGGTGCCAATCTAGCTAGCTAGTGCACACTAAACAAGTCTAGCTTGCAAGGTCACACAATCCTAAGCAACTAGTACTTTAGCAACCGGGTGTGCACCTACACAATTCTAATGAGCAAAAGCACAAAGCTAACCTAAGCTCACTAGTTGCTCAAGGACAAAGCTACACAAGCTAAACCCAAGAGCTCAAACTTACTTAACTACACAAGCTAAGCAAGACAACTTACTCTACTTCTAGCTACACAAAGCAAGAAGGTGATTAACAAGCTACTCAAGCTAACTAGCCACAAGAGCAACTACACAAGCTATACAAGAATGTAAGAAATGTAAATACAAAGCTTGTGAAAGAGATTGCAAACCACCGTGAAGTGTGGACACAAGATGACTCAGCGATTTTTCACCAGGTTCACTTGGTTGCCCCCAAGCTACGTCCTGTTGTGTCGACCAACACCTTCGGAGGTTCCTCCGGTCTTTTCACCTAGATGGTTCTTCGGTGTGACCCTCAAGTCACTTGCCCCTCAAGGCACGCCCCGCAAGGCACCGCAAGACACCACTCTCAAGTGAGCCCCTCAAGGCACCGAGCAAACCCACACACGCAAGGGTGGTAACTCAATGACACGCGCAATCCAATAAGGCTACTCTTCGCGATCCCCGCGAGGTGAGCACCGAACCTCTCACAATCTCTTCTCCGGAGCACCGTATCTCCACGCGTGCTACCACGGAGCCTCTTGCCACCAAGCCGTCTAGGAGGTGGCAATCCTCCAAGAGTAACAAGCTCTCCCGCTTGAAACACAACCACCTAGTGCCACTCGATGCAATCTCGCAAAGCAATGCACTAGAAATCACTCTCTCACACTATCGGATGGTCTCTACCAAGCATATGTGAGTAGAAGGGCTTCCAAGCACCACAACACAAGCTACCAAAGCTTGGGTGTGCTCAGCAACCAGCCACAGCCGGCCAAACCACGTATTTATAGACCCACGGTCTCAAACTAGCCGTTGCCACCTCGGGCACACAAGTCAACAGCGCCGGACGCGTCCGGCGCTGTTCACCACGCGCCCGCGCCGACCGTTGCAGCCACCTCGTTTGAAATCTCCACAGCGCCGGACGCGTCCTACGCCCAGCGCCGGACGCGTCCTACGCGTGCACCACCAAACCGAGATTCAAAACTAGCCGTTAGAGGGGTTTCGGACAGCGCCGGACGCTCATTTCATGAGCGCTGGACGCGTCCTACACACGCCGGACGCTGTCCAGAAAGTGTTTTCTCGCGTCCCACCGCCGGACGCCCATTTACACAGCGCCGGACGCGTCCTACGCGCGCCGGACGCGTCCGGCGTCAGCGTCCGTCGCTCTCCAGGACAGCAGACCACCTCTCACTCAAACGGACATATCTCTTAGCTCCGAACTCCATTTTCGATGTTCTTAGGCTCATTGGAAAGCTTACTCAGAGGAATATGCAACCAACATATCCTCATGATCCCAAACATTATGGATCAAATCAGTTTTCCAACCCAAGAACCACCAACTCTCATTTCCAACACAAGAGTTCACGGAACCTTCTCCAACTTCTTCTCTTTTCTCAACTCCTTGGCAAATGTGCCAACACCACCAAGTGTACATCACCATGTGCTTGTGTGTTAGCATTTTCACAATCATTTTCAAAGGATTTTCTCTTCAACTTACCACGCCACTCGATCCTAGCACATCACAATGTTAGATCACTCAAGTGGCACTAGATGACCGATATGCAAACAAGATTACCCCTCTTGATAGTACGGCCATCTATCCTAAATCCGGCCAAGCACTTCTCTACTCAACCTTATACCGGTGAAATGAAATGCCCTAGGTTATACCTTTGCCTTGTGCATTTCCATCTCCACCGTCTTCCTCCATTGTGCCAATGCAACAACATGCACCGACATGATCACCAAATGATATGATCCACTTCATATCATCATGTGACACTCTTGGTCTATCGATCTTGACCTTACTTTCTCTTCACCGTTGCGTTGGTCCATCGGCGCCAAGTCTTGCCCAAGCTTCACCATCGCATGGTCCTTCGCTTCGCAGCCTCAACTTGCCCTTCACACTTGCAACCGGTCCATCAAGCCAAGCCTCATCTTGATCTTCACCTCTTGGTCACATGACTCCATGTCATGTCTCATTTGCAGTGAGTTCCTCCATCAACTCATGTGTTGAGCCTCACAACATTTTTCAAGCCATTTCCACCATGGCATATGTTGCTCACACACATGTACCTGTGAACTAACTCATGTATATCTCAACCATCACACATGTTAGTCCACCTAAAGTTGTCACTCAATTATCAAAACCAAACAAGAGCCTTTCAAAGTGACAGTTCCGTTGAGTCCTTTGTATTCCATCCCCCGTTGGTAGGTCTAGCAGAACCAAAGTTGCGTAGTAAGTCCTGCTATGTCTTGGCTTGTTATAGCAATGATCCTTATACATAGATGAAGAGTCTTTTGTGCTATATGTGATAGTGTAGCGTTAGAGTAGATGAATGACTTAGTAGATTATTATATAGGATTTCTATTTCTTGTGCTAATCAGATGTCAACCTACCTTTTGTGAGTAGTCTATATCTAATCTATGTGTGATTTATACCCTGAGCTTTATACTTTATATTCCCTTATTTATCATGGTTTACCCCTCTGCCAAAGTATGTGACAGTGCAATCAATCACTCATAAGTAGTCGTGTTTAGCAAGTTCATCTCATTGTTTAAGTCCTTAGTTCTTTCCCTTGAGCTAAATATAAATTACGATACCTGGAATACTTCCCGGTAAAATGCTACGATGGTGTATTATCTGTTCGCTTGCGAATCCCATATTTTTCTTGACTAGAGGAGCAGTTTCTATACCCACACTTCTGGCGCCATGCTAGGGATGACAACTTAGCGTGTGTGGTGTTAGAGGTGTCAACAGTTATGATATAATATTGATTGCTTCTACCTTAAAATGATGAAGTAGTTGTAGGTGCTAATGTAGTAATGGCAGGATCCAACTTAATTGGATAAGCTAGAGAGTCCTTTGTCACTAAATGATTATTAATAAGCTCATCTTTTGGCAAAGAAAAGGAGTCGGCTAACCCACTATAAAGCCTGGCATCCACCAAAGAGTCTTTATTTTCTTTTAGTCGGGTAAGTCTTGCTGAGTACAATGTACTCAGGGTGCAATTCCCAATGTTGTTGTAGGTTTTGGAGATTACTGCCGTGGCGACACGGTGGACTTATATCCCGCTACGGGAGGACTAGACTTCGGGCAAGTCAACTCTTATACCTCATCTACCTGCTGTTGATGGAGTCGACCCTGAGCTGGCACTGTATTTAAAAGTCTAGGTGTGAGTGGGTTTTATCAAAAGTGTTTTCTTCCGCTTTTATTTATGATTTGGATTGTAATAATCCTATGTGCGAAATGTAAATAAAACAGGTGAATGGTAACTGCTGAACTGTGGATTCAGGTTTATTGTAGAGTGGTTTGAAATCCTTCGAGATTTCACGGACTACCGGGCTGGTTTGTTTACTAAGTTCTAATTAAGTTGCCACGTCAGCTTGATAAGTGCTTCGTAATTAAATTAGTTGGTCGGTTCCGCTACAAGACCCAAATGGAGCAGGCTGACAGCCGTCTTTCCACTCTATCCATCAGTGGAGTGAGGTCCTCTAGGCATGGTTTGGTTGTGCCCATAGGCAAGTCAAGCTAGGTAGGTGAACAACATCACTCCTATGTCACAGCCAAAGATGCGCGCAAGCCGGATCAACTTATCTTGTGGCATATTGATAGGATACATTTGTGATTTCCTGTAATTAACTTGCAGTCCCATTGATTCTGTGAAGGCAAGAGAGCTTTGAGGAAAACCAACTTCAAGGTCAGATATTGAACACTTTTTGTGATCTACATATCTTATAAAGATAAACCCCACTAACTATTTCTCTTGCCATGCAAAGTGTTCACATCAGCATCTACTCAACATCCTGCTAGCACATTTTATGTAGCCATATATGTGAAGTGTCCATGTCATCATCCACTAAATATCCAACTAACACAGGCTATTATGATTCACTAAATTAAATCTATTAGTGAACCACACCATCTACTAAACTTATGTACCATAAATCTTGCTCTTTTGTTTTAAAAGAAACTAAGAAAGAAATACAAAATGATTAGAAAGTCAAATATTCAATCTTTTTTGTTGAATAAATATGTTTAACTAGATATTGAAACTCTTTGTTTGAATTTTTGAATTTAAGTAACTAAACCCATTCTTAATTTTGGAATATTTTAGTGTGAGAAATTTGAAAAATCTAGAATTTCAGTTTTTTTCTTCTTCTTATTTCGTTTCTCCTTTAGAAAGAGATAAGAAAAGGTTTGGTGAATCGGTAATAATTTTATTTACTATAATTTTGAAGTGAAAATTGCCTTTTCTTTTTTATAGAATTAGTAAACGTTATTTTTTCTGAAAGTGAGAAAGATAATTTTATTTTGGGATGGATGTAGTAACAAGCTAAACTACTGCCTAAATGCTAGAAGTTGCGCATGCACACCGCACGCAAGCCCCTGCACACCCGCATGACACACAACCTTATCCCCTCCCCGCGCCAACTCCTTCTCTCACCGCACGACCCTCGCATTATTTTACTTAAAAGTTTCAAATATATGTTGTTCTTATAATACTTACAACATGTCAAATCTTGACGCTAAGACAATACAAAAGTAATTAAGCAACGAACGGACCTATGTTCTACTGAAAAACATCATTCTCCTAGTATTATTTGAAATGAAAGTCTTCAATTATATCTCCATACTTGATCATCTCCAAGATGTTTGAGCGATGGCCGCGATGCCGTGCCGAACTGCTCCGTTTAGGTTTAGCAGCGGCGCGGCGGCAATTTCTTTTTATAATGGTGCGGCGACGATTTGATATGCGGCAAAAGTTTTTTTTTTTTAGTTCAAGGGCCTCACCCCGTCCTTTCGATTAAAATGGCAAATGTTGTTAAAAAAAACTAAAACGGCAAAAGAAAATGAAACGTCGTCGGCTAGGATGATCGAACGGAAAATGAGTTATGGCCTATCTGTATGTATGGGCAAGCCCATGGCCTATCTGTACGTATGGGCAAGCCAAGGAGAGTCGGATGGCCCATGGGCTGATGGGCCAAAGGAGTCACACAGCATGGCTCGGTATACTCCTATGGTACTTATTTTACATATCAAGACCATGGAGACGGAGAATGTCTATGTTCTCATGAAGCTCCTCTCGACGCTTCACCGAGTGCACTCTCTCTCTCTCTCTCTCTCTCTCTCTCTCTCTCTCTCTCTCTCTCCATATCGCCGCGGGGCGGTGGATCGCTAGATTCGCGCAAGGTAGGGAGATCTAGATTGGATGCTCCTTTCCGGCCTAATCTGATCAAGATCCGGTGGCGGCGAGCACGGATCCGGCCCAGGTAGGTCTCTACCTCCCTCCTCTCTCTCTCTCTCTCTCTCTCTCTCTCTCTCTCTCTCTCTCTCCGCCCCCAATTGTGGTGACGTAGAGTTCCGGCGAGCTCACCCCCATCTTCTCCAACTCCGGTGGGGTATAGATTATCGGCCAGTTGGGGAGGGGGAGGAAGGGAAAACATGCGGTGGGGAGTGGGGATGCAGGCAGGTAGGGATGAAAACGGATCGGATCGGAGCGGATAATGGCTTTCCCATATCCTAATTCTATTTTTTTAATCGGATTCGGAGCGGAGCGGATATTACACAGATTCGGATGCGAATACGGATTTTTTAGGATGTCTGAAATGGTGTGGGTTCGGACCGTTATCGGAGCGGAAGCGGACTTTTCTAAGTCGGATAATATATGCTTACATATAGGTTTTTATGATAAGAAACAATTAATTAACCAAAGTAATAAAACAATCATACAATTTGAAATAATCACTATCAATCCACGACTTCGATTTAGGAGCTCACAAAACTAACATAAGTTCTCAGTTTATATTTAAGAGTATAATAACGCAAGCATGTAAAAGAAATATTTATTTTTAGTTAAGCAAATAAAGCTTCGTCTCCACTCATGCTGCTGTACAGTTGCGTGCAATTCCCTCAACGCGCAACTCCCTCAATTCCCATTTTCATCGACCCCATTGCTTATTACTTGTGATTAGCAAATACCAACCACACCAATTAGGCAAATAGGCAATCACGTAGTTACCATTCTATATACAATGAATAGATACTTAAATTAGTGTAAATAGTTGACGTGGGGTACAATATAATAATGGGTCGGGCTGACTTGTATTTTTGCTGTTTGGGATCTTTACAATTCGGATTATCCTATTTAAAGTATTGGATAATCCATGTTTAATTATCGGATAATCCATATCCGCCGGATTTCGACAATACCACATCCTACACCCATATGATCGGATTCGGATTATCCATATCCGCACGGATATTAAAAACATTTCTCTACATCCTTAAAATTCGGATTCGGAGCGGATCGGAGCGGAGAATTATCCGTACCACTTTCATCCCTACAGGCGGGCGCCTCAGGGAGTCCTGGCGACGGGAGATGGTGGTTGGGCCAGGTCTAGGACGGGGGAGGCTCGACGGAGATGGAGTTCATTGCGGTGGCAAACTCACGTGAGCTGAAGAAGAAGGCAGTGATGGGGTAGGGAGGGGGAGGGCGGCCGCTACGGGGGCTAGGTCTCACCAGAGCTCCGGTGACACCCTAGCCCCCATGGCGGGGCGGTGACCGGCAGTGGGGGCGAGGGTGCCGGAGTCGATGACGAACAGATCGGTCGGGGTATTTTTTTCCTTTTTTTGCAACTACGGTAACTTGTTTTAAAAATGGAGTGTGCATCCGAAAATCTTATTTCGTGCACGCGCAGGCCATAGTAAAGTCTAAACTACTGTACTAGAATTGATATAAGACAGAAAATTCTCATGTTAGCTGACCATAATTAACCACAATGGGAGATGCCTCTGCACTCGGGGCACGCGACACCCTAGCTAAACCACGGCCGTGGCCCGTGGGGTAGCAGTGCGCGTGTGTGCCGGTGCTGTTGAACTTGTGCAGGGCTACAAACAGCTTGAGCTCTACTCCTACCTAGGCACTTGGGGAGTGGTGTGTCCTGTCTACGGCTACAGCTACATGTACACCGGCGCCTGTGTACCGTGTACGAGCGTGTCGACAGCTGCATGCAGTATTGGCAGTGGCACAGGCTACCGTGGCATCGTCGTTTGCGTGTGCCGCAGCCAAAGCCCCAGTGTCATTTTTGCCGTAGCTCGATGCCTGTCATCTGATCGAAAACCTGTTTTCCGCCTACGCTGTGCCGTCCCATCATTTACTGCAGTGGACTCCCCTCATTCTTCCATCGGAAGCCACTCACCCTCCTTCCACCGTAAGCCACTCACGCCGAGATTCTTCCACTACAAGCCTCTCAATCTCAAGTAAAAATTCATAACTTTATTTATTGTGTATGTGGAGTAATATTAAGCAGGTGAATTTACCCATAACCGCGTATAATCAAATGACATACATATGTGCGGTTATGTGTTAATTTATTTGCTTAATATTACTCTAGATATACAACAAACAAACCAAATTCTGCATTTTGTATTTTTCATCAGGCGTATCCTCTTGGATTAACAGCGTCAACAATGTTACTGTATTAGCAATTTAATCTTATCATTATAATTACAAAATACTAATATAACATAATAATAATAATCCTTAGTTATTTAGTAATTACAAAGATTAGAAAATACGGATGAGCCAATAATTAGTGGTTACGATAGGCTAGGAGAAGGCATAGGGAGGCCGACAGACGGGTTCAGAAGATAAAATGACTTCCTCCAGTGCTCTCTTCATTCACTGCAGTGGGTGCTTGTGCTTTCCGCTCTTTCCATTGTAGCCTCCTTCGTGTTACAGTCAACACGCCACACAGCCGCCGCGCCATGGCCGCCCCAGACACCTTCCGGTACATCGATGCAGTTGTAATGGCCGCCGTGGAAGCCAACCTCCCCGCGCTCAAGGGTAACAACAACACTCATACGGTCCTCCGGCCTCTCTTCCTGACTACTGTGCGTGCTATCTGATCTGATGATATCCCTCTCCTCGATCTCCATTGCATTTCTGTGTGTTTGGTAGAAGCTGAAGCGGCGAGCGGCATGGACTTGAAGAGACTGAGTGGGGGCAAGGGCCGGAACCTGCTCCACCACGCGGTGGTGGGAGCGTGCGCCACGAGGCGGCTGGACGTCTGCAGATACCTGGTGGAGGAGAAGGGCTTCGACGCCAAATCCACCTCCGAATTTGGTACGTAATGCCATCCCTGTGCTCTGGCCTCCTCGCCGGTCGAGGACTGAGGTGCTAGCTCCAATCTCCATCTCCATCTCCACTTGCAGGCGAGACGACAATCTTCGTCGCCACCGACACCCCTGTGATGATGAACGGGCCCGGCCCCGCTGACGCCGCCGTCGTCCCTCTTTTGAACTACTTTCTTGCCCGCGGCGTCGACCCGGCTAAGCCCGACTCCAAGGGTTGCACGCCGCTGCACCAGGTCGCTGCGACCGGTGGGTTCTTGATAGTAATTCCTCGCACTGCATTATTTTGCTTGCGTTCTTGGAATGATGAATAATGATCATTTTGTCCATCAGTGTAGTTAGTTAATGATGCTATTTACATTTTGCTCTAATTATTTCCATCCGAATTTTACTCTCTAGATGATCTGTAGAGTTACTTTAGTAAAACATTCAGTTTCTAGATCTTTGTACCTTTCTATATATTGCACACACTCTATAAAAGATTCAGTTTCTAGATCTTTGTATCAAGAAACTATAGTATAATAATTAGTAATACTTCTTTGAGAGATCCAATTAAAGAGTCTGTTGGAGTTTTTTTTATACACTTTTTCTGGATGTGCACTTCGGAGTGACTCTAATACAAAATCGGTTTGAATGCTCGGTTTCAATTCCCTTTAATCTGTACCCTCCAGGGAACTATGAGGCTATGGTACTGCTGCTGTCCAGGGGTGTTCCTGTGGATCCTTTCAACTTTAATGGGACGCCGCTGCTCTTGGCTGCAAAGAATGGCCATGCCCAGGCTGTCAAGATCCTGCTACAGCATGGTGCTGATGTAAACAATTAGAAAGACACCAGCTAAAATTCTCTATCCTCCTAATATATCACCGCTTAAACTGTATTGTTCCAGATATATTGTAATTGTATTGTTCACTTCCCTTTGCAGCCCAATATAGTTCTTAATCGTTTTTATTCTCCACTTGTGTCGGCATGCATTGGTGGCCACTCCTTGGAATGTGTTAAGCTATTGGTTGAGGTCCTCTTATTCACTTAAACTTGTTAGTGATGCCATGCTTATGTTCATGTTCATTAAAGCTAACTTGTACATATTCTGCAATTCTGTAGGCTGGCGCTGATGTGAACTTCAAACCATCCAGGATGACTATGGCATTAGCTGCAGTTGCCAGTCGCTCAGTGGGCATTGTCAATTTCTTGCTAGAGGCCGGAGCTGACCCTAATATTCATGATGGGGTATTTTATATTAATGACTCTTTCCTTGTCTGCGCTACCTGTTTATTTGCTCTTTAAATAATCCGAGGAAATAAAAACAACTTGAACAGTTGATATCCTTGTTAGCTTTCATGCGATTATATATATATGGTATATCCCCATTTCAATCTTTGCAATTATCATGCAGTATGGGAGATACCCAATCATGCAAGCAGCTATATTTGAGCGACATGATCTTGTACAAATTCTACTCCCTCAGACAAACCCCATTCCTTCCCTTCCAGACTGGAGTGTTGGTGGGATTATTGGTACCATGAAAACTCTACCTCGGGTATGTTAGCACACTTCTCCAAAGCTTTTAATTTCCTATTTATTCAATATAGATAGAGGAAACATCCTATGATTCCATGATTTCAATGTAGGAAGAAATTAAAAGTTGTGCTAATTGCGTGCCTGTGTCATATCTTACTGCCGGAACTCTTATCATGCTTCATGTGTCATCCATGGAACTCAACATGTGCTACCTTTTCTTAGGAGCTGTATGGAGAACCAGTTGCTCATGCCAAGTCTGAAGGGAAGGAAGCGTTTGCAAATGGTGACTACGGTTATGCAGTGCACTGTTTTATGATGGTAAGTATAGATATGTTTGAACGTACCATATAATATATATCATGTGCTTTGGGGTTATTTGAAATGTTGCATGATTGCATATCACATACTCCTAATTAAAGAGATGTGAAGGATTGGATTGACTTCCATTTTGAGATTGCAGCAGAGTAATGAATTAAGCTAATGCTGAATAATCTTATTAATTTACTCCAGTTATAGCGAATCATGCAGGCAAGTGCCATTGACCCGTCACCTGTCTCTTGTTCATGCAGGCTGGTGTCATTGACCCAGATGATGCCACCATAGAGGCTAACCTGAGCCTATGCTTTCTGAAGCTGAAAGAAGGGATTCAAGCTGCGGCGCATGCACAAAATTGTCAATTGTTGCGTCCTCGTTGGGCCAAAGCGTGGTTCCGCGAGGGTGAGGCTCTCATCTTGTTGCAGGTACCTCTCACGTTGCATCGAACAATATAACCTCTGCACTTATAGTGATCACGCTGTAATCTCGATGTACAGAAGCATAGATCTCTGCATCTCTAAAGATCCCACATTACATAATCTGATCTATGCAATCTGTAAAGATCTCACTGCAATAGTAATTATCAATCTCGATTTACAGAAGTACAGAACAGCGGTTACCGCATTCCAGGAAGCACTGAAACTTGACCCTGCCAATGTTGAGATTAAGAACAAGTTGAGGTATTATCAATTCATCGCACTGCATTATCAATTTTGTTAGTTGCATAATTTCACTGGTCAATTCATCCATGAGTTATTAGGTTCCTAGTTGGTACATCTGAACAACTGCTAGCTCTTGCATATATACATGCTTTTGTGGTGTGTGACCGGCTTTTTGATTCTTTATGAAAAACCTGCAGAGAGGCCGAGGAGGCATTGAGGAAGAAGTACCAGCATTTGAGCTAGCTGCTTTGCTTCGCATATCATCTCATCGCGCATTCGCAGTCGTCCTCCAATCCTCATCATATTAATTAAAGACTAGTTTTATCTGCTCCTTGCACTCTCTACATAACTTTGTGGCTTCATGTTAGCTAGCTTGTCAGGCAGGAACTCTTTATATCTATGTTCATGTAAAATAAGGTATGGACTTGGCGTTTTGTATCACACTTCACTGGCAAGCTTATCGATCTATCCAACTGTCCAAGCTTTGGTTTTGATGTCTATCCTACTATCATTTCTTGGGTATATGCACATATTGCGGTAGTCCTTTTGTTTCCCCTCTGAGAACAGCAGGGAATCTGACGAGTGATGACTGTTCTTGTATCTTGTCCAAGCTAAGCAGCTCATCTGCGGACAAAGCTTTGCTTGTCGAGGGCTGGGCTGTATTTGCCTTGTTTGATCCAGCCCAGCATGTCCGCGTGTACATGGCGGACCACTACTTTGCATTTCCATTTTTTCTTTTCTTATATAATCAACTCAAATGCGGTATATTCCATGATTAATCTAGTGATACTTATTAAGTATCATAAATATTGCATTGTCTGTTCCAATTATAATAATGTCTCGTTTCACACATCTCCTCTTTACTCGCGAAGCTAGTTTTTCTGCTTTATCTCCACAAATAGCTTTCCTCTAGAGCTCAGGGCTATTTTCGTGACTTTTTAGCAAAACAGATTCTTTTGGTAGACCAAAGATATGAAATGACTATAATACCCAACTTTTCGTAACATATCTCGTGTTTCCTTCTATTCCCTCGATGTCGTTTGCGGCCATGTGAACCTAGGACGCAAGCTCCACGCCGCTAGGCCTCGACGAGGCCGCCTCGTGAGCCACATGCGGTTGTGCGCTCCCGCCAGTGACGGAACCAGCGATCATGATTAAGGGGGGGCGAACAAATGTGATGACATTTTTTACTATGATAAAATATACATAATAATACGTTTCAATATTTTTTTAAAAAAATACACTATTTTTAACTAGAGTCATAGTTTTTCAATTAAAAATGAGTAAAAAAGATGAGTTTTTTTAACTAAAATTGAGTAAAAAATTGAGTTTTTTTAACTAAAAATAGTAAACCTTCCATGCATTGGGGGGGGGGGGGGCACGGCCCCCGCCGGCCCCCCTAGTTCCGTCACTGGCTCCCCCGCCGCGTGCCCCGACGACAAAATTGTTAGGATTAAGTTTGGATTTAGTCCCTCAACTATCATGAGAGTTTAAAATTGATCCCGAACTATAAAACCATCTATTTCTAGCACCCGACTAGTTAATATGGTTCATCTTTAGCACCTCATATCATGAAAGGTTGTTTTCTCTGACGTGGACCAGCGTTGACCGCACGACGCTAGTGGACTCAAGAGCGAGCAAAGGTCACCGGCACCCCTCATTGTCCGCCGCCGGCGCCTCAGATGCCGTGGAGTTGGTCGGTGCTCTCCCTGTGGCGCACTCCCCTGCGAAGTGTGACCTTGCTGTCCTTCTTCGCTGCCTCGGCGGCTGCGGCCTCGCTTCCACCCTCTCCTCCCTTCTGGCCCTGGTTCCTGCTGCCTCGGCCATGTGCCGTGGCGGTGGACTGACGACAGCGGCTAGCAGGAAGCTCGGAGGCGTTGATGCCACTTGGTGTGCCTCCCGATGGTGCACTCTTCCCCAATAGCATGGGCGACTGTAACTTCACCCCATCCCCTTCGACCCGTGGCCACGCCGACAACCCCTCTCCAACCAGCGACGTTCCTCCTGCGTGGTGGCATCCTACATCGCAACGGCGCGGCCCAGTCCCCATGAACGGCTAGGCAATTGCGCATCTCGCTGGTGTGGGTGGCGATCCTGGTGGTGGCGTCACCTACTCGCGTGGACAAAGCTCCAAACAACGGCGGTGGTGAGGCATGCTCGTGTGGGCGGCGCTCCCGGTGGAAAATGCATCACCCCAGAGCCTCGCGACCGTGTCCCGACCCGTGAATGGCTACTCCCAGCGCGCCGCTAGGAGCTGGAGCGCTAGTAGCACGGTGGTCGGCGTCTGATAGCGCTAGAATCACAACCACATAGCTTTGATTAGTGGCTATAACCTAAGAATTCGGGAGATCAAAGAGATCGAACACGAAGAACGCGGGGCGAGAGCGCGCGGCGGGGCTGCGAGCGCTGCCGGATTCGCGCGACTCGCACGGCGGGGCGGCTGCTAGCGCAGGGCGAGAGCGCGCGGCGGGGCTGCGAGCGCTGGCCGGGCTGCGAGCGCTGCCGGATACGCGCGGTGTAGGCGCGCGGATCTTTACGCGCGCGGAGGGGCTTTTTTCCCAAGTTGCTATTTTACCAAGTGGATATACCAAGTTGTTGGAGATGAGATTTTGTGTTTTTGTCAAAAAATATAGAATATCAAGTTGATATTGGGAGTTGTTGGAGATGCTCTAATACATGTGTTGGTTCAAAGTAAAACACACTCACACACACAGAGATACAATGCGCTGTCAGCGCAACTGACGCTCGACACCGGCGTCGTGGGCGCACTCACCACGTCGCTGGTTTCACCTTGAGTTTGAATCCACGCCTTCCCGCTCTCTGCTGATCTGGCTACACCACCTGACTCAGCGACTCTGTGCACAGGCTAGATTAACCCAACAGCGTGTCAGCGTCAGCTGGCCATGACCGCCCTCACCAACGAACACGGAGGAGGTGTCCTGGCCGACATTCCAGCTTGATTTCATGGACAAAAAATTGAATCAATCAATAAGCTAGATCTGGAGTAGGGATTGAATCGACAGTTCGACCAAGAAGAGTAGCATGGATGCAGTGTACTTGACAAGCAGGAGCATGCAGTAGAAGTTGTTCCACCTCCGCGTAGCGCGCGCCGTGGACTGGGGCATCTTCCTCTTTGGCCTCGTCTTTGCCACACATGATCTGTACGTCGTTCAACAGAGCAACAAGCAACGGTAGTTAGACGCGGGCACTGCGCGGGGGCCCGCCGCTAAACCACAGACATGTCGTGCAGCCATATATACGTGCGGTGCCGAATGTGTGCGTGTTGGCCAGCCCGCGTGGTGTCGTGCACTCGTGCGCCCGTACACTGCGACGAGTTGCACGAAAACGTGACACGCGGCGTGCTCGGGGAGGCGGCAGGCAAAATTGTACAACTCGATGTAATCTATAAATTTATCCTTGACAAATGATAATTTATCATTTGAAATATTTTAGACGATCATATATTCATTTTAAGTTATTAGATTCTAAAATGATATTTTGTTAAATTTTCAAACGAACTATAAAGTTGATATGATCTCTTCCGAAGTATTAGATCTCAATGCAATCTACATCTTGGCCGTTAGAAGTTTTTTTTATTTAAAACACTAAAAAGATTACATATTCATTTTATGTTTTTAGATGTTGAAATTTTTTATTTTATTTAACTAACTTTTAATGTTGACATGGTCTAAACTAAAATTGTAGCTCTTAATTTATAATCTGTTGTTGACATCTTCCTTATTTCAGATTGTTTAATTACAGGTTCAAGTGACCTTGGATGTTGAAATGTTCCAATTTTTGTAACGACCTCGTCTGTTGAACATGTCCATATACCAAAATTGTAGTTCTCAATCCGTTTATATCACTTTATATTTCAAAACCTTTTTATTTAAGTTTGTTTAAATGTCTAAATATTTGTTTTAAGTTCTCTATTATGATTTTTTTCTTTTTAAAGGATCTCGGACGATTATTACCACTGGTCAGAATGTTTTTTGCATTTTACAATATAATTCTTATATACAAGATAGGCGGTCAAATTTTGAAAGACATATAAGTTTAATGTCAATTTCAATAACATAAAGACATTAGACCAAACATTAGCGGTTAGGGGTAACTGAAAGAAACTAACAAGATTCTTGGAGGTAGGATTTTATTTTATTTTATTTTTGTTTATCTTGTTGGAGTGTAAGTTTAGGTGGGAAGAAAAATATACTCCGGAGCTATGTCGGGGACTCTGACTCTTCGCTTCTGACTCGTTAACCAGAGAAGACCAAGAACCCGTGGGCCCGCTCTGCCGGCATCGTCTTCTCCGGCACTCATCACCGCGTACCGCCACCGCCATGCGGCCATGCCCCCCAGCCCCCTCGGTGTCGCCATCCGGGCCGCCGTCGCTGGCGACCTCCGCCTCATCAAGGGTAATCTCTCTCTTCCGCTTCCTCCTCTCTCTATCTCGACCATGCACTTTGATTTGATCCTCTGTTCCTCCCGTCTCCCCTGTTCACTGGTGTAGAAATGGCGACCACAATGGACCTGCGGCGATGCAGGGGCAGGAACGGCCGCAGCATGCTCCACTCCTCGGCGGCCGTGGGGGGCGCTGGACCTCTGCAGGTTCCTCGTCGAGGAGGCCGGCTTCGATCCCAACTCCCATGCTCTGCCTGCAGGGCACGCCGAGGTTGTTAGACTGCTGCTGTCCAGGGGTGTACCAGCTAAACTGTTGGTTTATCTTAGGCTAGCAGAATACAATAAATAATTGTTCATTGATCATTGGCAATTTGTCACGAAATTGTTTCATTGTCTTAGCTTTAGCAGTTTTTTTTTTTTTTTTTTTTTTTTTTTTTGGTAATCCGATGGGAAGGGAGAGAATCCCTGATTGATATATTACTTGATTTGGCTCTCAAATAGCCCGAGGTTTACAACATTCTGCAGCAGAATATATTCTCAATGGTCGCATTTTACATATTAGTGAACAGTGATGTGACTGGCTGTTGTAACTGTTACCTCATTTCTCATTGCAGCCCAATAGAGTTGACACTCATATATTTTCACCGCTCTTCATGGCATGCTTTGGTCACTCCAAATGCTTGAAGCTATTAGTCAAGGTCCAGTTACTCATTGGCTTAAACTTCTTGACAGATTTTATAAATTATGTTTCACTGAAGCTACTTGTATTCTATACTCTGTAGGCTGGTGCTGATGTGAATTTTGACTGGGCGAACTGTGTTGTTCGATGTAGTTGAAGATGGCGTAATCGACTTTGTCAAGTTCGATATTCCTGATGAGGTAATCATGGCTCTTTCTTTCTTTCTGCTGTTTATTTGCTTTGTAAGTTTAATATGAGGTGTACAATCTCATTGCCCTTTGCATATCCGATAGCTGGGCAGTAGAATAAAACCCTGGTCTGTCAGATTCCAAGTAGTTTCACTCCCCTTTAAAAATCTTTCATGCTGTTTTTATGTATTCTCAACAATCAGTCATTAGCTTTTGTTTTCTGATCGTGAAAGCATAAGTGGTTCCAGTATGTAGGTCCAGAGCATATTGGAAATTATTCTGCTATTTGAAATACTTGTCTAGGGACATGTACTATAATTTCCAGCACTTGATTACTGACTGGATCTTAGGGGGGAGTAATTTGTATTCAACGATATATAGGACTTTCATTGACATTGAATGTCTTATTTTTTTTCCAAAAGAAGTTATGAGGGAAAAAATACAGTTGATATCCTTTTATCACCTTTTATGATGGAATATATTACCAATTCCATTTTTGCCATTTTGATGCAGAATGGTAGACTCCCAATCATGCTAGCAGCTACTCGTGAGAAAAGTGAGCTTGTTGAGATTCTACTTCCTTAGACAAAGCCAATTCCATCTGTGCCAGACTGGAGTGTTGATGGGATTATCATAGCTATGGAATTGATATGGTTGTCCGAGCCTTGGGTATGTTAGCGCATTTATCTAAAGCTTTCTTCGTTAACAGACAAACACATACATGATTATGAGCTCATGATTCCGTGATTTGAATATAGGAGTAAAATTTTACGGACTGTACTATTTATCATGCTGTTGGAACCTCTTATATGTAACTGAACATGTGGCATCATGTTTAAGAGTTGGTGGAAAAACGATTAGCTGATGCCAAGTCACAAGGAAAGGAAGCGTTTGCAGATGGGCACTATATGGCTGCCACCTACTACTATATGCAGGTATTTCCTTGAACCAAAATATCTTATCATTTGCTTGTTGGGATAACTGTTGCACTGTAGATATTGTAGTTCTGAAATGTCACAATGCTCAGGAAAAATGGAGCCTCTTTTCATTTTTAATTTTGCCTTGAAATGAAATGGCAGAGCAATCAAACTAGTGCTGACATGCAAACGAACCCTGGGATAACTTCAGTTCTCAACAATTGTTCATGCAGGCAAAAGAGATTGATCCGCATGACGCCACCCTGTTCTCCAACCTGAGTCTATGATTGTTGCTGCAGAGAGAAGGAAAAGAAGCTTTGGCATACGCTCGGCAATGCAAAGCGTTGCGTCCTGATGGCCAAGGCATGGTACATCGAGGCCATGGAATGAACCTAATTTAGCTAGTCTCTGCATCTGTAACAATTGCTGCATTGTCAATCTTGATACACAGAACTTCACAGGAGCAATCAGTGCGCTCCATGAAGCATTGAAGCTTGACCCTACAAGCAATGAGATCAAGAAAGCATTAAGGTAGGTAGTGGCGCTCTCATTTGGCACCATCTGTTACATGTTCTTTTTCCTTCCAGTGATTACCCTAAGCGAAAGTCGGCATCCAGTGGGGCAGGGACATTTGAACCCCAGGCCTTGGTTACAGCTTTTGTGGCGTGTGAATGGCACTCTTACTAATCTTTTGATTGATTGTTGAAACCTGCAGAGAGACCATAGAGGCACAGTTGAGCTCCATGCACTATGGAGAAGACCCTTGAGCGGCGGCTTCCCTTCACATATCGATGGTGCATTCATAATCCTCAACACTCTATGGGGCTGGTACTGAATGTTGCCAAAATGTGCTGCAGCATGGACCAACTCGTTTAGCTTTATTTGCTCGTTTGCTAGATCATTTTGTGGCTTTCAGAGCCAGGAAGCTTGCATATTGATGGACTGGATCGTTGATCTTGCACCCTACGTATACACATGTTGTAGAATGTATGTAGATGTGTTCCAGGAATATGGACTTATTAGAGGTTATGGGCGTTATTTCGTTGAAATTGGTTGGGTGACACATTTGCAGGCCTGTCGATCAACGACAAGCTTCTGATGTGGTCTTTTCTTTGCATACAGTAAGTAGGTTTTGGAGTATGCAAACTGCAAATTTTCCTTTTGTTTTCCGCTTGAGAACAACATTATCTGGGTTGCTTTGAATGTTGGCTAAGGTAGCACGATTCCACGAGGGCCTATTCGGGTTGGGTTGGATTGGGTTGTGCTGGGCTAGGCTATTAGGCTGGCTGTACTTGAGGACCGGGCCGAGCCAAGCAAATCTACGTTGGCCTGGCAGTCCAACTCCTCGCGTTCCCACCCATTCCTGTATCCCAAATGAAGAAAATTCCTAACCCGTGTCGCAGACGCAGAATTTTGTCCTATTTTTCATTTGAGATGAGGCTCAACCTCAAATATTAGTTTTGAGTTGTCAGACTTAAAAATAGTTTTTGTTAAATTTCAAACGCCCTACGAAGTTGAGATGGTCTCTACCGAAATTATAGATTACAATGCAATCAACATCTTGGTCGTTGAAAGCTTTTTTATATCTAAGAACAACTTAGAGGGGTAAACATTCATTTTGTTCTTAGATGTTTTTTTTACTCAGCAGACTTTGAATGTTGAAATGATGTATGCCAAATTTATAGCTCTCACTGTAATCTATAACTTTATTGTTGACAGAATCTTATTTTCGTAACATCCTCATATGTTGGACATGGTCTATACCAAAATATTCAAATTCTCAATGCGTTTTCATAACTTTATGTTTGGAAACTTTTTTATTTGAGATTATTTAGAGGTCTAAATATAAATAGTTATTTTAAGTTCTCTATTACGAAATTCAAATATTTTTATTTTTAGAAAATGACCTCAGACTATCTATCACATCAACAATCCACTAGAACTTGCAATTATAGATAACAAGTACATGTAATTATGATAGTTATCTCTTCTTTCATTAACATGTGCATTTAATCATCCACATCGATGTGTCAAACAATTCATCAAAATTAATTTAAGTGTTCCATTCATATAACTATAATTATAAATAATCTAATTTCTTTTTGAATTATCTAAAATAGTCTAATATAAATAGACTAATTTTATATAACTTTATTCGCCTAGTTATAATAAAGTTCCTTTCATAGGATGTCACGATATTTTTTATTTTTATTTTCATTTTGCCACCAATCCAATTTATCCCCCTCTAGGCGACATCTTGCTCCTTGCAGGAGCCTCCATAAGACCAATTTATATAATTTAATCTAAATAACACCCAGCAAATCTGGTTTCGACTCTCTGTAAGAGTGAATTTAAACATGTCTCGTATTATTAAAAAAATTAAAAAAATAGGCTTGAGTTTCCCTTGCTGACTTTAGGTCAAAAAAGTTATATAATTAAATTATTATTATCTCAACATGGTTGATTATTATAATAAAAATTTTTCTTTATCATGATTCCATAATCTAGGTGAGACATGATTTTAGAGGGTTATACATCTTGAATAATCATCTACTACTTCAATCCCAAAATAACAGTCATTTTTCCCGTGATGTAGGTTTGACTAGATTTATACAAAAATATGTGTAACTTTTAAAATAAATTTAAATATAGATTTAATGATCTATCTAATAATAATTATTACGTATAGTAATATAGCTCTTTTATTTAATAGGAAGAAACACAAAAATGATCAGAAAGTTAAATTGTTCAATCCTTTTTTACTTTAATAATTGTTTTTAAACTAATAATAAGATACTGAAATTCTTCCATAGACTTTTTGAATTTAAGTAACTAAACTGATTGTTAATTTTTGGATTGTTTTAGTGAGACAGATTTGAAAAATCTAGAATTCCAATATTTATATTTTTCTTATTTTACTTTTTTAGTTACTCTAGAAAGAGGTAGGATAGCTTTGGTGAATCAAAAATAACTTTATTTTATAGAAAAATTAAACTATAAATTTAAGTAAGCACTTATATTTCTTTTTATATGAAATTAGTCAAAGTTATTTTTCAGGAAATGAGGAAGACAATTATTTTAGGATGGAGTGACTAATATGCTAAACTACTGTAGTAGAATTTATATTTTTCTCGAATACGCAAAAGACTTGCACATCTTTGAATTAAATCGAAGAGTTTTTACAACAATGCCTTCACGACTTTTGGAATTGAAGATATTCAATGAAACGATGCTCTCGCACCAGACAACCTAAGCAGATTACTCACGAGTTAGACAACCTAGATTGCGCACACCTACTTCGATCCATTGTCGGTGGTGGCACTCATGCGTGGCTGTCGCATCGCCGGTGAGGCCGTCATGGGCGTGCGCCATTAGGGAAGATCTCCTGCATCGCCTCGGTGTCAGAAGATGGTGGGTCATCGCGAAACATGACCTCGTACTCCTGCATGGCCTACTCCTTTGTTCTTCCTTGGAGCAGCCCCAGGCGCAACATGACTAGGGCCTCCCCGCGCTTGGCGACCGGTATCTTAGCGAGCGGTTGTGATGCTATGCATGTGCTTCAGAGGGGAATGTTGGTTGCGAAGTCGTAGACCCTGGTATGCAGTAGGGGTGTGGCAGCCTTCTTGAGCACCCGCTGGGCGAACCTCTTGATACGCCCGCTGAGCGATGAAGAACGGTGCACATTGGTTGCAGAATCATTGCACAGCGCGTCCCATTCGACAACGACAACATGCAGTGGGGTGAGAAACTACTCCTCGGTCTCGCCCCCGATGAGGCTGCATGCATGACCTCTTAGAGGGTATGGCTTCGCCCACCTTGCCGTCTCGCCCACTAGATCGGCCGGCTGGTAGGTGGCTACCAGCGCCCCCCCCCCTTCGGATGAGAGTCGTGTCCGCTACTAGGGCGACCGGCACGCGGCTGGTCAACGGCGCAGCCTCATCCTCCAGTACATCCACGCCCACCGCCGGCTTCGAAAGTGGGAGTGTCATTGTCGATCCGTCATGTACACCCCACCGCCTGCTTCGAAAGTGGGGGTGTCATCACCGATCTGTCATGTACATCCTAGTGAGCTTGGCTGGAGCTGAAATCGTCCTAAGCTCGAGCTTGGCACTAGGAAGGGTAGGGCTGGTCCCCTCCATCGTTTCCCCCCGCGCTAGTGCTCTGCCATCTACAGAGGTGGTCGGCATAGACGATGCTGACGAGGGGGCCCTCTCCATTGTGGCCTCAAAGGAGAGCAGTGGCCTCTCCAGGACCGCGGCCCAGGAGGACTCCAACGAAACGCATGGTGAAACTACCTCTTGCCTCGGCATGGCCCTGGCTGTGTCCTGTGGCAAGATGGGTGGCTCTGCGGTTGCTAGGAGGGCCACAACAGCCAAATTAGGCGTGTCCGATGAAGCCTGAGGAGGCGGCATGGCTTGCGATGAAGTCGGTGCTCCCCCCGCACCATTCACTTGCGACTAGCGAGCCCGAGGGCGCCAGACCCCAAACTTGCCTCCTGTGGCCATGCGGCCTCGAGGAAGGACCGCCGCCGCACAGGTCATATATCGGATCTCCCAACTGGCTACTCGGGTACAGCCGACCTCGTGCAGCATCGGTCCAGACGTGGCCGCCTTGGTCGTTGTCGTTGGTAGCGTATAGCTTCAACGCCCCCTACGGTAGCAGTTCACGCCCTAGTGCCTCCATTAGCCGCGGAGCAACTGGCCGCCGGACGAGGGCCTGTTTAGTGCCAAATGATGATCCCCTCGAGCTAGATCCCTGCCGCGGCAGCGACTGCCGAGCATGCGTCCTCAACCAGGATGTCGGAAGACCCGCCCGTGGCCTGCAACACCACGCAGGCCCATCTCCGCGACATTCAGGGTCGCGTCACACTTGATGTCATGCGGATTCTGCCCGCCGGCACCAGACGGGGTCCCATGGCTGCGCATGCGACTCTGACAGACAAAGCAACCATTGTTCACAGCTTGCGGCGGCGATGCCCATAGCTAAAGATGGCAACGGGTACCCGAAACCCGAGTACCGACGGGTTTTACCCGATAAAGTGATGGGTATGGGAGGAATTTTGTACCCGTGGGTACGTTATTGGGCACAATCTTGTACCCATCGGGTATGGCGGGTACGAGTGTGGGTGTATACTACCCATACCCGTGTACCCGCGGGTAAAAAAAAACCCGTCGAAGTAAGTCAATAACTAGCCAATCTAGACACATTTTAGCCCACATGGCCCATAAATTTGACCTATATTTCTATGCTAATGTGTGTTACTCTTTTTAGTTTGTTGCAATTATGTCATTATATGAATGTTTATTAAATTGTAACATGCTAGAAGCTTGGAGTGATTTATTTTTGCATGTGAATGTTTGATCATATATATGTAATTTTTGGATATGTTGTCAGGTACGGGTTACCCATCAGGTAGAATTTACCCGCCAGGTGCGGGTATGGAACCATTTTCCTACCCGTCTGCGGGTATAGGTGCGGGTACGGACAAGACCTAGCGGGTGCGGATATGGGTGAGCACTACCCGTCGGGTACGTACCGTTGCCATCTTTACCCGCAGCCACTTGCAATCGTGGGCAAAGTGGTTCGGCCCATGGCAGGCAGAAGCAGCGCGGGGATAGGTGGCAGGTGGAGACGCGATGGCCGGTCACGAGACAGTTGAGGCAACGACCATCTGTGTCCTAGGGCCGATTCCTCGGTCTTCCCGGGCGAACAATTCATATAAGACGGAAAAATTTTAATTTAGCTTACCATAATGAACCACAATATGTCATTGAAGGTCTGCACTCTGCAGGCCTACAAACAGCTTGGAGCTCTAATCCTACCTTAGCACTTGGGGAGTGGTGTGTCCTGTCTACAGCTACCTACATGTACACCGGCTGGCCGCGTCGCGTGTGTAGCGTATACTAGAGTGTATCGGTCATCACTGATCCCCGGCACACACGGCTACCGTGGCATCGTCTTGCCGAGCTCGATCGAAAACCTGAAACTTCATGTTGTGCCGTCGCATCATTTACTGCAGTGGACTGGGACTGGGTGCTCCCTGCAAGCCTATTCCCACTCCACTGCAAGCCTCACTCTTAAGTAAGGCCTTGTTTAGATCCCAAAATTAGGAGTTTAAATTCAGGCGTTTACACACTGTAGCAATTTCGTTTGTATTTGTGAAATATTGTCTAAATATTGATAAATTATACTCAAAAAATTCGTCTCACAAAGTACAACAAAACTGTACAATTAGTTTTTAATTTCATCTATATTTAGTACTCCATGCATGTACCACAAATTTGATGTGATGGGGAATCTTCTTTTTGCATAGTGTCAAAGTTGGGAGTTTTGGGGTGAACTAAACAGGGCCTAAAAATTCAGGCTCCAGAGTGTTCCCACTGCAGGCCTCTCACCAGAGTCTTCCCACTGCAGGCCTCTCAAGTAACCTGTTTTCCACCCTACTGTACCACGTTGTGCCTTCCACCCTAAGTAACCTGTTTTCCACCCTACTGTACCACGTTGTGCCGTGGCTTCCTACAATCCTACCGTGCTCTGTTTATTCACTGCTACACTGTGCTCTGTTTATTCACTGCAGTGGGTTCTTGTGCTTTTCGCTCTTCCATTGCAAGCCGCTCCAGCCGCTCTTCCATTGCAAGCCTCTCCGGCCGTCCCCCAGCCCTTGCGCCTCCTTCGTGTCGTGTCACAGCAACACGCCATACCGCCGCCGCGCTATGGCCGCCCCATCCTTGTTGCGGTACATCGATGCAGTGGATAGGACCTCGGCTGGAGCTGCCCTTCTAGCAGCCGCCTTGGATGCCAACCTCACCGCGCTCAAGGGTAACAACAACACACCCGGCCCCTCCTGCCTGAGCTCTTTCTGCTACTCAGCTATTGTGCGTGCTATTTGATGATCCTCCCCTCTCCATTTGCATCCCTTTTGGTAGAAGCTGCAGCGGCGAGCGGTACAATGGACTTGCGGAGACTGAGTGGGTTCAAGGGCCGGAACCTACTCCACCACGCAGTGGTGGGGGCGTGCACCACGGGGCGGCTGGAGGTCTGCAGGTACCTGGTGGAGGAGAAGGTATTCGATGTCAACTCCACCTCCGACGAAGGTACGTCATCCCATTCACATGCTCCAGCCTCCTGGCCGGCCGAGGGCTGAGGTGCTAGCTCCAATCTCCATCTCCACTTGCAGGCGAGACTACAATCTTCGTCGCCACCGACACCGCACAGGTGATGAACGGGCCCGGGGCCGGGCCAGGGAGGCCCGCTGATGCCACCGTCGTCCCTCTTCTGAACTACTTTCTCGCCCGCGGCGTCGACCCGGCAGCGCCGGACGTCAGGGGGTGCACGCCGCTGCTCTGTGTCGCTGTGATCGGTGCGTTGTTGATTAGTTCCTGGCACTGCATTTTTTTCACTTGCTTTCATGGATGATGAATAATGAAAATGAATCATTCTGACCATCAGTGCAGTTAGTGAATGATGCCATTTACATTTTGCTTTACCCAAAATAATTAGTATACTTTTTGAGATATCTAGTTAAATAGTCTGTTGGAGTTTTTTAAAAAAAAATCTGTTGGAGTTTTTTTGGTACACTTATATTTGGAAGATCTAATACAAAATCAGTTTGCATACTCGGTTTAAATTCTCTTTAATCTATATATACCCTCCAGGGCACTATGAGGCTATAGTACTGCTACTGTCCAGGGGTGTTCCCGTGGATCCTTCTTACCATAACGGGACGCCACTGCTCTTGGCTGCAAAGAACGGCCATGCCCAGGCTGTCAAGATCCTGCTACAGCATGGTGCTCAGGTGCTGATGTAAACAATTAGAAAGACACCAGCTAAAAATTATGTGTCCTCCTAATATGTCGCCGCTTAAGCAGTATTGATCTATATATGTTTTAACTGTATTATTCACTTCCCTTTGCAGCCCAATAAAGTTTTTCATCGTGTTTATTCTCCACTTGTGATGGCATGCCTTGGTGCCGGCTCCTTGGAATGTGTTAAGCTATTGGTTGAGGTCATTCACTTAAACTTGTTATCGATGCCATGCTTATTTTCATGTTCACTGAAGCTAACTTGTACATATTCTGCAATTTTGTAGGCTGGCGCTGATGTGAACTTCCAATCACCCAGGATGACTATGGCATTAGCTGCAGCTGCAAGTGGCTCATCAGCCATTGTCAATTTCTTGCTAGAGGCCGGAGCTGACCCTAATATTCATGATGGGGTATTATATATTAATGACTCTTTCTACCTGTTTATTTGCTCTATAAATAATATGAGCAAATAAAAAGAATATCCTTGTCAGCTTTCATGCTGGACTATATATATGGTATTATCCCTATTTCAATCTTAATTTGAAATTTTGATGTAGTTTGGAACATACCCGATCATGCAAGCAGCTATAAATGAGCGACATGAACTTGTAGAAATTCTTCTCCCTCGGACAAACCCTATTCCTTCCCTGCCAGATTGGAGTGTAGGTGGGATTATTAGTACCATGAAAACTCTACCTCAGGTAACGGGATGTTTTGATGAATGTGTTAGTCTATCATCTTCTTACTCCTTACATTTTCTTTCTTTGGTTTATGAAAAGGAATGAGTTCATTCATTGTCACTTCATTTCTTACAGAGCTAATAATTAATACAAGTATGTGGAATAGAAATGAGGTTATTATTGCATCAAATTTGAAGAATGGTTTCAAGTGGACAACCTAATCTAGGATGGGGCAATTCCACACACCAAACACCCCATTAATTTCATATTTATTTAATAGGTAGAGGAAAGATCCATAAGTATGATTCCATGATATTGTTGGTCCCTAGGATTCCTGCACAGGTGAGCAGCAAGCTCACTAGCACACCCACACACTCACTTACTACGGCTAGAGGTAGAATAAGAGGGTGTATGAAATGAAACCAGGGTGGTGTGCTGCTGAATAGAGGTAGTAGGATAAGCCTGCCATATTTACTAGCTAAAGGACACAATAGCCTACTAAAAATTATGTGTTCTCACTACAGCTTGACTGTTGTTCAAACATTTCAGACTTGGTCTTCAATTTCACATTCCTAGTCACCAAGCTATAGTGATATTGGTCTGCATTTGCATATGCAAGACCAACAACAAATTATTCAACAAATATCAATATATTGGAATGGATTTCATTTTTTGTGAAAATGAATGAATTTAAATTTGTGCTAAATGCTTGTATCATTTAGTATCACCGCAACTTTTTTTTTTTTTTTTTTTGCGCATACCGCAACTCTTTGCATGCATCACGTGTCATGCATGGAACTCAACATGTGCTACCTTTTCTAGAAGGTGTTTGTAGAACCATTTGCTCATGTCTTGTGTGAAGGGAGGGAAGCGTTTGCAAATGGCGACTACGGTTATGCAATCTACTGTTTTGCACGGGTAAGTGAAAATATCTTTAATTTGAACGTGCGGAGATAATATATCATGTGCTTTTGGGTAATTTTGAAATGTTGCGGGATTTTCATATATCACAGTGCTAATTAAAGAGGTGTGAAGGATTGTATTGACCCCTATTTTGAGATTGCAGCAGAGCAATAAATTAAGCTAATGCTGATGGGACCAGCTGCTAAATAATCTTATTCAAGCGAACCATGCAGACAAGTGCTATTGACACGTCACTTGTCTGTTGTTCATGCAGGCAAGTTCCCTTCACCCGGATGATGCCACCGTACATGCTAACCTGAGCCTATGCTGTCTGAAGCTGAGAGAAGGGAATGAAGCAGTGAAGCATGCTCAAAACTGCCAAAGGTTGCGTCATCGTTGGGCCAAAGGGTGGTTCCGCGAGGGCGCGGCTCTCAGCTTGTTGCAGGTATATATAGTTAGCTATCACGTTGCATTGAATTAATTAGTAGCCTTGCAGTGAACCTAAACTGACCTCAATGAATATATATTCTCGATTTACAGTTGTACAACCTAGCTGTTAATGCTTTTGAGCAAGCTCTGAAGCTTGACCCTGGGAGTGAGAAGATCAAGAAAGCGTTGAGGTATATAGTGGCACTCTCATTCAGTTTGGCTCCAGCTGTTGACCATGCTACCTAGCTCTTGTATACAGCTTTGTTTTGTTGTTTGTGTACTTCACTCTTACTATAGGCTTTTGATTCTTGATGAAAAAAAACTGCAGAGAAGCCAGGGTGGCAGCATTGAGCAGGAAACTAGCTTAAGCAGGACTCATCCATTGAGCAGCTTGCTGCTTTTCTTAACATGTCATCTCGCATTCCGTAATCCTTTTCTGATCCTCAGCGCAGTGGGGCTGATCGTTATGCTAAATCAACTTGTCAATTGTGATGTGGCAGCACATTAAAGACTAGCTTTATTTGCTCCTTGAACTCTTTAGATCATTTTGTGGCTTCCAGTAAGCTTATCTGTTAGGAACTCTTTACATCTATGTTAATGTTAATGTAAGAACGAAAATATATGGCTTGACATTGGCGGTTGTGTTAATGCTCGTGTTTAAGTTCGTTGAAATTGTCAATCCATTGAATCAAATCAAAGCTTCTCTGAATCGATCCTAATGGAGCTTTCCTCACTGAATATCGTACGTCCCGCTTGAGCTTTCCTGCCGTAGAATCATGCTTTCCTCGGTTCTTACCATCAGATTGAGCATTTCTTGCTTGGATTCAGCTGGTTGTCCTACGAATCTGAGTTGCTTCCATGAACTACAGCATCTTCCGTAGAGGTAGGAAACATATCCCCCGCGTTCTCGGCTGCACGCCGTAGAGAAGGCAAGGCAGCCTTCCATGGATAGCGTGGATAGCGTCGAGATGGGTATGCTTGTGTTCAACCATTTCTTATAGCGCCGGATTTCATATATCTCTACTTGTAACCATGTTTTTCGTTTTTCTCGCGAGAGGAGCACCACCCCACCGGCCGCCCATCAACGAGTACATGGGGTGGGCCCTTGCTCACAAGGGCCCGGCGAAAGCGCCCTCCACCACGTACGGCTCTTCGGACGGGCCGAGAGAAATACACCAGCCCGGTCGTGTACGACAAGCTCACCAAGTACGCCGCCGCAGCTCGAGAGGCCCATGGCGACACCTACGACGTCACCGCCGAGCCCATAGACCCTAAGCTCGTGATGAGGTTGGGAGGAGGGAAGCAGCACGGCCGGTTCTATATGGCCCACGGCGCCATTGACCCATCCTCTCGTCCCGACGGCCGACCGAGATCCGCAAGGAAGACCGGCGTGGGGGCGCACCGCTGGTCCCCATAGCGCCTCGCGGCCCGGCGGTGCGCGGCGGCATCGCGGGTCTTCGGGTAAGTGGAGTTTCATTCGTCGTTCGACCGTTTCACAAATAATGTACCTTGCCTTCAAATACAATCCACCATGCTCGTGTAATATTGCGGGCCACGGTCCAGAGGTGCTAGCCAACCGGGCAGATGGCGCTTGCCTATCGAGCACGCGGCCTCGATTGCGCTCGCACTACCGAGACGGCGTGGTCGCAGATGTCCCAAAGACATGCGTGCCATGGGAATGGGTGAGCCTCCGGCCCGCTTTCTTCGCTCCACCACCGGTACCTCCACCGCCGCCTTTTCTTGCACCTCGTCCGGTGAGTCCCTACATTGCCTATCGCTTTAGCTTGTGATGCCATCCGCAGTACTAATTCCATCACTTGGTCTTTGCGAACACGTCGGAGGGTTCGAACCCAACTGTGTGCTAGCCCTCCAGCGGGTGCTTCTCCACAGTTCCTCCTCCACGGCCCGGTTGGGGTCCTTTCCAGCCTCCTCACGCGGCCGTTCGTCCCGACACCTCCACCGACGCGGGGGTACTCGTGGCCGCCGCAGGGGCAGCCCGGCCGTCTCGTTCCCCCCACGCAGCCGGGGTACTCGTGGACGGCGCAGCCGCAGCCCGGGCCGTCTCGGTTCCTCTCAGCGGCTCGGCCACCTGGCAAGTGCACTCGTGGCGGAAGCAGAAGACGGCCCGCAGCCGCGGGGGAGTTGGCTGCGTGGGAGGGGGCTTCGGGGGCTCGGGGACCCAAGGGGACGGCGCCACGAGCTAGGTAGCTTCTATTCCTTATTTTGGACCTTGTTGTGTCACGTCGGACATGTTTGGCCGATGTAGGACTTGTATGGATGCATTTGGACTTGTCATATGGATTTGTAGGCATGGACATGGATTTGATGCTATATTATGTTTGAAATGGCGTATTCTTGCGCATATATGTGATGAATGTTCTATATATTGCTTGTGATAACATGCTCGTGATTAAATGTCTTTGGGAATGGAAGAAAACGGGGAAAAAAGGAAAAAAAAATTTCCCATTTGCCGATGGCCGCCCATCGGCAAACCCGGGGGAATCTCCGGGGGAACAAGGAACACCAGATTTGCCGATGGCCGAGGCCATCGGCAAAATGACAAAAAAAATAAACGGCCGTGCCATCGGCAAACTCTTTTCCGATGGCTTATATGGTTTTGCCGATGGTTGACCCTGGATGAACTATTAAAACGGTCACTTTGGCCCTTAATCTTATGATTTTCGACTCAATCTCATCCATCGCCCGTTTTGCTTGACACGTGGACACATGAACACGCAAAGAGTCGATCTTGCCCCTCCCTAATTTCTTTTCCTACTGGTCGGTCATTGGCGTTTCTCTCCGTTCTTTCTTCTTCTTGTAATCTACACGTGGACAAAGGAGGAGGTGCAGGTTTCCAATATTTGGCATACGCTCGGCAAAGCAAAGTGTTTTTTTTTTTTTTTTTTTTGAGAGCACGCTTATGCGCGTATTTTATTAAGACGAAAGAGATCAAGTTACAACCAAGGAGACTTGTCCAACAAACGTGAAAACAGAGCCCTACACCTACTGGATCCTGATGAAACGATTACATTGCAAACAATTTTGCGACTAAGAGAAACCATGAACGGGAAGCTACACCTCCTCCAGCCCATCCAGGTCCAACGCCATGGATGAGAAGTCTATCCCCTGTTCAGGTAGAGCTACAAGGCATGCTTCTTCTTATCCAGGCAAAGCAAAGTGTTTCGTCTTGATTGGGCCAAGGCATGGTACCGTGAGGCCATGGCTCTCAGCTTGTTCGAGGTAATAAATAGCTCACAATATGTCGAATTCAGCCTTGGAATGAACCTAATCTAGCTATTCTTTGCATCTGTAACAATTGCTGCATTGTCAATCTTAATATACAGAACTTCACAGGAGCAATCAGTGCGCTCCATGAAGCGTTGAAACTTGACCCTACAAGCAATGAGATCAGGAAAGCATTAAGGTAGCTAGTGGCACTCTCCATTGGCACCATCTGTTACATGTTCCCTTCCAGTGGTGTGTGAATGGCACTCTTATTAGTCTTTTGATTGATTGTTAAAACCTGCAGAGAGGCCATGGAGGCACAGTTGAGCTCCATGCGCTATGGAGAGGACCCTTGAGCGGCGGCTTCCCTTCACATATCCATGGTGCATTCATAATCCTCAACACTGTATGGGGCTGGTACTGAATGTTGCCAAAAATGTGCTGCAGCATGGTTCAACTCGTTTAGCTTTGCTCGTTTGCAGGATCATTTTGTGGCTTTCAGTACGTAAAGCTAGCTTATTAGCCTTGCATATCGATGGACTGGATCGTGGATCTTGCACTGTGTTCCAGGAATATGGACTTATTAGCGGTTATGGCCGTTATTTCGTTGAAATTAGTTGGGTGACACATTTGCAGGCTTGTGGATCAACGTACAAGCTTCTGATGTGGTCTTTTCTTTGCATACAGTAAGTAGGTTTTGGGAGTATGCAAACTGCATATTTTCCTTTTGTTTTCCCCTTGAGAACAACATCAGCTTATAGGTTACAATTTATTGGAAACACCTGCATCCTCAACTGCCGAGCTCATATGGAAGACCAAACACTACTACAGCAGGGCACTGTAGGGGCGGCTACTGTAGAACTGTAGGGGCGGTTACTGTAGCCACCCCTACGCCCCCGATTTTACAGTGGCCACCCACTGTAAGGGCGGTTCAACACCAACCGCCCCTACAGTGGGTCACTGTAAGGGCGGCTAGAACACCAACCGCCCTTACAGTGACCACCACTGTAAGGGCGGCTGGTGTTCCAGCCGCCCCTATAGTGGCACACTGTAAGGGCGGCTCAATCTAGAGCCGCCCCTACAGTTTATTTTCAGAACAAAAAAAATATAAATTCAAATCCAAATCTGACCACAGCAATTCGAATTCAAATTGAAATCTGACCACCACATATAGATATATATGTTTACAAACACACGAGCACAGTTTAAATCATCATTACAAGCCACTATCTCCCTAAGTCATAAATCAAGATAAGTTATACATTTCTTGATATGAAGCTACTATCTCCCTAAGTTATAAATCAAAGGCAACATGAGCTACTGCTTCCTAAATGGAGAAATGTTTGTGGCACAACGAAGATACTCTACATTTTAGATGGCAGCAGCTAGCCAGGGTACCTTTCATCTTGTCAACATCCTCTGCTGAAAGCATGGCTGCCTAAGGGAATTAAGCATCACAGACTGCTTTAACCTTCATGCCACCTGCCAAAAGATTTTAAACCCGCAAATGTAGATTAATCAAATAACACCAGTGCTATATAAATATTGCACTATACTCTGTGCTCTATCCAATAACAGCAAGGTCATAAACAATTTAAATCTCCAAATTTGTTCTCTAAGTATCTAACAGGACCAATAACATTTGAATTGCATATGCAGGCACTTAGTTAACACAGGCAACAGTCTTCCTTTGGATATCTACATTATATATCAAAGTAAAATAGTTGGTTCAAGATAGTACTGCATTTCATTTGTCCAAGATTTTATTCAAACTAGAGAAGCTACTAGCCTTTTCTCGATTGTTTCACATGTCGGATAGCCTAGCTAAATTATTACAAGAATTGGATTGTGGAACTGCTATTATATTTACTATGCAAAGGAAGTACCCCAAATATGCCGAGCAGAATTAATAGGACAAGCAGTAGACTAAAGCAATGAATGAACCTGAGATGGTGGTGGCGTGGTAACTCCCTTCAGTTTCAGCCTCTAGATCTGCCACTTCACTGGAGAACGATGATGAGAATCCTCTCACTCAGGGTACCTAGTGCAACAAGCCATAACTCACAAGTTAGGATTTCAAGTAGTTTGACATACACTGGCTATTTACTGCTATGCCATCTGGAGAAAACAACTATCTACCAGTAATGTGTATGGCAGCATGAGCTGTTGAATGATATTTAGTCAGAGTCTAACCTCACCAACTCCATATCTGTCCATCTGAAGTAAGAGCCATTGTGAAGAATCCACCACAAGCCACAGCAGCAACTGGAACAGGCAATGCATTCACCTTGGAAGGAACACTGAGGGATCCAGCTTCACCTGGACCACCTCCACTCCCAAGCCCCAGCCTACCATCACCTTCATCACGACCCCAAGTGTAAAGTTGACCTGTTAGCAAAGTGCAACGATCAGAGACAAGTAGTTTTATTTGCAGCAAAGACCATAATGGAATGACTAGAGGTATTACCACCATATGATTGCAAAGGAAGGTATCAGATGATTCAAAACTATAGTTTACAATGAGTGGATCAGACCGACCTGAGTCGGTGATTGCTGCAGTATGCGCTCCACTGGTGGAAATGTGTGTTATCTTCCCTTCCCAAGGGCCCTTCACTTGCCTTGGCAAAAGCTCCCTATGGTATACATAGTGCCCCAGAGCTCCAAATCCACCATAACCCCTGCAGACTGTAAACTGAGTGATGCAGCAGCCAGAACAATCAAAATGCAATCCACTAGTCGTAAATTTGATTCATGGAGTAACAAGAGACTTCTAATTAACCATGTAGTAATCACATGAAGTATACATACTAAACTTTTCAAAAGCAATCTTCAAATCAGCAGTTTCCTCACCAGGTGAAGACGTCACCGGAGGTGGTCAGCGCAGCGGAGTGGATGCCGCCGAGCACGAGGAGGCGGAGATCGCGGAGGTTGGGGTTAGCGCGGGGCACGAAGGCGGAAGACTCGTCGCCGAGGCCGAGGCGGCCTCCGTCGCCCAGGCGCCTCCTTCGACGAGGAGCGCGGAGTGGAAGAGCCAGCAGGACATCCCAACCTCCACTCCAGACACCTCCCCCGCAGAGGGAAGCCGTCCGGGGGTGGGCGCGAGGCGTGGGTCCGATTCGGGGAGAAGAAGGTGGGCGACGGGGGATGGGTACAGGCGGCGCCCCTCCTTGCCGCCGCCGAGCTGTCCGGACGCGCCACGGCCCCACGAGAGGAGCGAGAATGGGACGGTTCCGTCGGAGTAGAGCGTCGGGGTGGTGGAGTTGGATGCGGACGCGGACGCGGTGGAGAAGTGGCGGCGGTGGGGGAGCCGTTGGCGGCCGGGAAGGTCGGATCTGGGGAGCCGCCGGGCTGTGCGCCGCGGCCCTCTCTCGCCCGCCTGGGATTAAAAAGACCGAGGAGGCCGCCTGTGGTTGTGGTAGCGGATAGCTGCGGGGCGGCGGAGGCGGAACTCGAGGTGGGCGGCGGCGGCGGCTTCGCCATGGCTGCGGGGGAAGGGAGTAGCGGAGCGGCTGCGGGAGGGAGACGGAAACGAGAAACGAGAGAGAGGGAGGAAGGGAATATATAGTCTAGGGTTTTTTGTTGGGCCGACTTGGGCCAAAGGTCTTCGTGGGCTCGATCCATATACAATATAAATGAAAAACAATATAACTAAATATTCCTATTTCCTTTTATTTCAGAATGAAAATGCTACAACTTAAACTACATGTCTTATTTAGCAATGTCAAAAAAGCATATTTATTTATATAAAATAGATTTATATAAATATAAATTCTAAAAAAAATTACATAAAAACTTCTAATCATTTCAAACTTTAAAAAATTTAGACATACAAATGTGTAGTTTCTTCTTTAAATAAATAAAAACGTATCTTTAAAAAATAAATTTTTACTTTTGAAACTTTAAATGTATATATTGCTGAGTTCTAACACCCATGTATTCAAAAGTTCTTCATTTGACGTCATTTAGGGCCTCGTTTGACCTAGGTTGACCAAGTCAAACCTCCGTTTTTTCAGAAAATATGCGTTGACCGGACCCTAGATGGCCTCAGATGCAAAAGTGATGAACAGCAAGTTTTCTCCACTCATCACGATACACATTTCTTCCAATGGTCACCTTTTCATCTGAGATTGTTTGGACCACTCAAACTTTGAAACTTCAGTTTTTCGCGGCTAGACGCGGGTTTTCGACCCCCTAGACGGGCCCACCTCGAAAAGTCATGAACATCAAGTTTGATCCACTCATCAAGGCGAACAATTCATACAAAGGTCATTTTTGCATTTGACGAAGCGTTGCGAAAGTGTAGTTCTAAATCCACTCGTCCCGCATGAACTTTCATTAAGTATGTGTGGGATTCAAGAATTTGTAACTAGAGTTTACCAACACTTCCTCAAATGAAAAAATGGTCTATCTATGAAATATGTATCTTGATGAGATAAAACTATCTTGTATTCAAAAGTTTTTCATTTGAGGTCATTTGGTACCTCGTTTGACTAGGATTGACCATGTCTCGCCTTGGATTTTCAAACCTTGTGAGAAGAGTTTACTAAAATTTTTCCAAATGCAAAAGTGTTCTATGTATGAAATGAGTATCTTGATGAGATGTAACTATCTTGTATTCAAAAGTTTTTCATTTGAGGTCATTCAGGGTCTCGATTGACCTAGGTTGACCAAGTCAAACTTCTGTTTTTTCAGAAAATACACGTTGACCGGACCCTAGATGGCCTCAGATGCAAAAGTGATGAACAGCAAGTTTGATCCACTCATCAAGATACATATTTTCTCTAATGGTCACCTTTTCATCTGGGATTGTTTGGACCACTCAAACTTTGAAACTTCAGTTTTTCGCGGCTAGACGCTGGTTTTCGACCCCCTAGACGAGCCCACCTCGAAAAGTCATTAACATCAAGTTTGATCCACTCATCAAGGCGAACAATTCATACAAAGGTCTTTTTTGCATTTGACGAAGCGTTGCGAAAGTGTAGTTCTAAATCCACTCGTCCCGCATGAACTTTCATTAAGTGTGTGTGTGATTCAAGAATTTGGGACTAGAGTTTACCAACACTTCCTCAAATGAAAAAATGGTCTATCTATGAAATATGTATCTTGATGAGATGTAACTATCTTGTTTTCAAAAGTTTTTCATTTGAGGTCATTTGGTACCTCGTTTGACTAGGGTTGACCAAGTCTCGCCTTGGATTTTCAAACCCTGTGAGAAGATTTTACTAAAACTTTTCCAAATGCAAAAATATTCTATGTATGAAATATGTATCTTGATGAGATAAAACTATCTTCTATTCAAAAGTTTTTCATTTGAGGTCATTTGGTACCTCGTTTGACTAGAGTTGACCAAGTCTCGCCTTGGATTTACAAACCCTGTGAGAAGAGTTTACTAAAACTTTTTCAAATGCAAAAGTGTTCTATGTATGAAATATGTATCTTGATGAGACAAAACTATCTTCTATTCAAAAGTTTTTTATTTGAGGTCATTCAGAGGCTCTTTTTAACTAATTTTGTGGAAAACCACTGTAGGGGCGGCTGGATCACCAGCCGCCCTTACAGTGGCCTGTAGTAAGGGCGGCTGGATCACCAGCCGCCCCTACAGTACATTAGCAGGGGCGGCTGGTGATCTGGCCGCTAGCCACCTAGCGCCAGCCACTGTAGGGGCGGCTGCATCACAAGCCGCTCCTACTACAAATGGGCAAGCGCTCTTACATTGCCTTTTTCACGTAGTGAAAGCCCCACCAAAATGCAAATTCTTCACTAGGCTTATGTTGCAAAATAGGATGTGGACAGCTGCTCGGCTACAGATTAGGGGCTGGCCTAATCAGTATTTCTGCCCACCTTGCGTGCACAATCTTGAAACCATACAGCACCTAATGCAGGAATGTGACTACACCAAAATGATCTGGGAACAAGTGGGAGCTTGGACCTCGGCAGTTGCCCTGCTACCTGCAAATTGGGGACAGACTGATGATCTAGGACAGTGGTCCACTGACCTGGGGAATAGTGGGTGTGGATCAAGAAAGAAGGGGATGAGATCGATCACAATACTCATGACCTGGATGATCGGAAGGAAAGGAACAACAGGGTTTTCAACAGGGCCTCAAGAACACCTGACCAAGTTTTCAATGCAATCAGAGAGGAAGCTAGTTTATGGATCAGGGCAGGTAACGTTGGTCTTGAAATTGTGAGAGCGGGAGGAAGTCAGATAGCTGGGAACCGTTCCCAGCCCATAGTTCTCTAGTTTAGGCCTTGTTTAGTTCACCCCAAACTTTCAACTTTGGCACTATGCAAAAAGCTTAGTTATGTTGATTATTTCCCAATTCATGTAACCGGTCTGTAGAACTCTGAGGGGTGGTGGGGTGTATGGCGACACCGCACAAAACGGCGCATCTTGTGCCACGCCTTGTCTATAACATTCTCTCTACTTATTAATTAAAGCCAACAACAGATTTTTCGGGAAAAAAAGATACTTTTACTAAAATAACTCTCCAGGTCATTTAGAGAGTCAGATTTAGGTACAAATTAGCATGAAAAAGGACATCAAAGCAAAATGTAAATAGCATCATTCACTAACTACACTGATGGACAGAACAATTCATTATTCTCATCATTCCAAGAAAGCAAGTGAAAAAATGCAGTGCTAGGAATTAATCAACAACGCACCAGCCACGGCGACATTGTGCAGCGACGTGCAACCCCTGGCGTCAGGCGCAGCCGGATCGACGCCGCGGGCGAGAAAGTAGTTCAGAAGGGGGACAACGCCGGCGGGCCTGGGCACGGGCCAGTTCACCATCACAGGGGTTTCGGTGGCGACGAAGATTGTCGTCTCGCCTGCAAGTGGAGCGGAGATGGAGATGGAGATTGGAGCTAGCACCTCAGTCCTCGGCCGGCGAGGAGGCCGGAGCATGGGAATGGGATTGCGTACCGTCGTCGGAGGTGGAGTTGGCGTCGAAGCCCTTCTCCTCCACCAGGTACCGGCAGACGTCCAGCCGCCCCGTGGAGTATGCTCCCACCACCGCGTCGTGGAGCAGGTTCCGGCCCCTGCACCCGCTATACCTCTGCAAGTCCATGCCGCTCGCCGCTGCAGCTTCTACGAAACACCAGAAATGCAATGGAGAAGAGAGGGACATCATCAGATAGCACGCACAGCAATAGTCAGAAAGAGAGGCCGGAGGGCCGGATGCGTTCTTGTTACCCTTGAGAGCGGGGAGGTCGGCAGCCATGGCGGCTTCCGTAACTGCATCGATGTACCGGAAGGAGACCGGGGCGGCCGCCATGGCGCGGCGGCGGCGGCGGCGCAAGAATGTCGAGAGAAAAGGCTGGAACTTGAGAGCAGGTGTGAATGCATTTTGGGATCGGAATAAATATAATAAAATATCCATCTCCGCCTGTCCACGCGTCGGTACTGTTTAACATTTCTGTTTTGCTGTTCAGAAAATGCGTTAGTGTTTGCTTTGGCTATATAAATTTGACTATAAATACTGAGGATAATGATTTCTCATCCTTTCACTAAATTTGAAATATACTTGTCCATGTTTATAAATTTGTTTAAGTTGACTCCATAATAAAATCAATAACACTGAGTAAATCATTTCTAGAGTAATTTTGAATCAACACTTTTTATAGAGCAAAAATGTCTATGACACTATATGATCACTGGTATAAAGATATATTTTATGAATGTATTCAATGATACGAGTTATATAATCTTAACAATTTATTTATAAATTAGGAAAATTGGTTGTTAGAGACCGAAAGTGACCATCATTTTCTGTTGGACAATCAAACTGGATCAATTTGCTAGAAGACACCCTGGTCCTTAGACAAATTTTCTGTTGAAAGACGTCGCCCAATAAATATTCAATTTTTGTTTTCAGCGAGAGAGAAGCATGGTGCAATGTCCATTTTGCCCTCGCACGTTTCTTCTACCTTGGTCTCTTTCCTCTAGCCACAGTGACACGAGCCACGCATGTACCTGGCCAAGCTCATCGTGTCCTAGCGAGATCGTCCTAAGTCCTTGGCGACCTTGTCCCCGTCCTCACAAGCTCATCCCCTTCACAGGCAACCTTGTCCCCATCCCCACGACCCCGCCCCTAGGGGAGGTAGCCACACCGCCTAGTCGAGTCGCCCCCCACAGCGCCACCAACCATGGTGGCCATGTCGCCGCCTAGCCGCAAGCGGGAGCATGGTGGCCATGCCACTGCCTAGCCTCGAGGCCCTAGGTGGCCACGCCACCCTAGCAACGGCAGGCGTGGTGGTTATAGAGCTCGTCCAAGCGCTCGTGTCCAGTGCCTCCAGCAAGACGTCGCCAACAAGCTCGGACATTGAAGAGGCGAGGTTCATCATGTTCGCTTGTTCTATAACACTTAGCATTCAACCATTCAACATTGTTTTTCTCTCACAACAAGTCGGCATCAACAAGAATCCAGCGGACAGGGTGGTTAGCTTGAGTAGAGAAGGAGATGCGTGGAAGAAGAAAGAGCCGAGGGTAAAAAGGACATTCCACGGCTACAAATGATTTTTTTTTATTTAACTTGGTCTCTAATAGCAAATTTGACAATAATAACATCATCGTACATTGGTAAACTGCTTCATTGTTCATGTCTGCTACTCCCTCCATCTCAAAAAGAAAGACCTTCTCGCTTCCCAAGAAATAACCGCCGACAATTATATATTAAAATATATTAATATTTATGATAAGTGTTTAGTATTATCGGAAAAATCTTTAAATCTAGTTTTCTAACAAAATTATTTAGAGATATAAATATTGCATACATTTTTTATAAATTGAGTGAAACTTGAATTGAACTAGTAGGCCCGCTCCGCCGCATCATCTTCTCCGGCGCCCGCACCCATTCCATTTTTTCATCCCCTTCACCTCTCCGGCTCCCCCAACTCTTGACACCCCGCAAAACCCTCCTACACAGGTTACAAACTTACAACCACCAGAAAACCCCCCGTCACAGTGTCACGTGAAAGTTGGGTATTACCATCATTTTATACCTTTGGTCTACCAAAAGAATCTGTTTTGCCAAACGATCAATAAACAGCCCCCCGGCTCCATCGAGACAAGTTGTTTGTGGAACTAGAGCTGAAAAACAGTTTCATAGCTAAAGTGGAGTTGTGTCAAATGAAGCATTTTATTATAATCTCATGGAAAAAGCAATATATGTGATGCGTAAAAAGTACAACTAAATTAATCACACGGAATATAACTTGATTATTATATAAGAAAAGAAAAAAAAGGGAAAAGCAAAGTAGTGAGCCGCCATGTGCACGCGGACATGCTGGGCTGGGATCAAACAAGTCAAATACGGCCAGCCCTCGACAAGCAAAGCTTAGTCGGCAGATTGACTGCTGTTCTCAGAGGGGAAACAAAAGGACTACCTCAATATGTGCATATACTCAAGAAATGATAGTAGGATAGACATCAAAACCAAAGCTTGGACAGTTGGATGGATCGACAAGCTTGCAAATGGGAAAAAGGCTTGCAGAAGGAGAAATCACTTTTCGGATGGCTGTTTCGAGTTGCTTGTGCGGCAAGGGAGGCGACTCCGAGGGCGATTCCGACGGGGCGTTCACGCTGGTGATCCCCGCCGGCGAGGGCCCGAGCGGGCGCGCTCCCAGGCATCCGTGGGATGATCTGGGGCATTTCCGGCGGCCCAGCGCCGCGGAGGAGCGCGGGGGAGGCGCTTGGAGCGGGGGCGCAGAGAGGCCAACGAACCTGCCGCTGTTGATCGCCGGCGACAAGGAGGTCAATCACCGCCCGTGTCATCCATTGGAAGGGCTCGAAGGAGGTAATCCTGTTGATTCCCATTCCTTGGATCATGAGGTGGAGGTGAGAGCGAGCAGCAGCGATGCTCCTGGCTCCTGCCATGAGAGACGTTCTCGCTCGTCGGAGACTTCAGCGAGAGGTACGCAAGCTTTTCTGCACCCATGGAGCGGTTTGGGAGTCTCTCATCGTCGGCTTGATCAGAGTTGAGATAGGAGAGATTCAGAGTATTTTGTCAATCGGAACAATCTCGCTGATTCGCGCTTCTGTCATGAGAGATTTACTGAATCAATGATGAACTCAGAGTTAGATTTGCGAGGTTTTTTCCATCCATGGGGTGGGCTGGGAGGCGCTCAGCGCTTTTGCAGTGCTGATCATAGTTTGGGGAATAGTGGAAATTCAGAAAACTCTGTAAATTGGACTCAATTGGGAGAAAATCGAACTGACAGAGAACTCTGCAGTAATGAACCCCAAAGTGAGATAACAGATGTGAAGATGCTTTCACCGATTTGTGACAAAGGGAGGTCTGATCGGGGTTAGCAAAGTGAAAATCTGAAATGAAGTCCAATGAGTTTGAGATGCAGGGGGGACGTGGAGATGGAGCTTTCTCTCTTAGCGAGTACCTTGATCATGAAATCAAAAGGAAAGGGAAATTCGCGTTCTATGGTAAACAGAGAAGGAATCCAGCTGCTGAGTCCTTTGTCTCCAAGTATGTTCAGCTGGCTGATGATGAACAGAGACAGGATGACAAAGCCGAGGTTGATGAAGAGCAGAAGCAGGGGAGTGGATGCGGGTTTGGATGTAGCAACCCGACCCAAACACCAATTTGGAACCTGCATAGACGATGTCTATCAGTCTCGCTCGTGGACCGATACAGAGGGAGGGTTGGTTTTGGGTGCCTAAAAGCTCAGCGGTGAAAGCTCCGGTTTGGTTTTGGTAATTAATGACACTCAACGTTGCTAATTCTTTGCTCTAAATGTGGTTAGACACATAGCAACGTGACGGTGGATGATGGAGCATGGCGATCACGGTCATGAACATGATGGATGTGAAGTGATCGAGCTCCGACGGAGGCCTATGGAGATCAAGGCGAAGGTATACTTGATAGGGCTTTCCGGTTTAGTGGTCGAGACACTTAGCGAGTGTGACCACATTTAGGATCGATAACCGACTATCAAGAGGGGTTGCCTCGGTTCATTCGCGGTCCTAAGTGCCTCTAGTTGTGACTTTGCATGATGCATGAGAGGCTAACTAGAGAGCTAACCCTTGCACGATATTTCATGAGTGAAATACTAACTCCAAGGTTTGAGATTGGATCTACGCATGGTGGAGTTAGTGCACAAGGCAAGGGAACTTGTTTGGATCAATTTGGAGCAAATTGGACACATGAAATGACGAAGGACGCGGCACCGGACGCTGGGGCTGAGTCCGGCGGTGTTGGGCTTGGTCGCGCGCGCGGTCTGGGTTGCGTAGGCAGCGCCGAACGCGTCTCCTAGCGGGCGCCGGACGCCGGTCGGTGCGCCGGACCCAGTCCAGTAAGGTTGCTGGCTGGAGCGCTCGCCGGTCGCTGGGTGAGCCGAGCGCCGGACGCTCGCCGGTCGCTCATTGCCGGGCGTCCGGCGGTCGGGGTCTGCGCGCGCGGGCAGGCCGTTGCACTGTGCAGGACGCAGCTAGCGGTCACGCTGCGGACGCGGACTCAAGGAGGCTTGGCGTCCGGCGTGCACAAGGGCGCCACGTGGACGGGCCTTCGACGCGTGGGCAGCTAGGGCTTCGGCACCACGGCGCCGGACGCTCTGGGCGAGCCTCGCCGGACGCTGGCTGGCGCGCAAGACGCAGTCCAGTAATTAAGTTTCTGGCGTCGGACGCGGCGGAGGACGCATGTTGCTGGGCTTCGCCGGACGCAGAGGCGGACGCAAGGACGAGGCGACGTTCAAGTTCCAATGGTCGACTTGCGCTGAGGAAGGAAGCGCCGGACGCGTCCGGCGCGGCGCGTAGGACGCGTCCGGCGCAGTTGAATTGGCACCCCCGAGATGGCAACGGCTCTATTCTTTGGTGGAGTCTATAAATATAGGGTTGGCCGGTTGGGAGAGTCTCTCTTGCCCATTCTAACACTCTTGAGCATACTTTGAGCCAGAGACACTCCTCCCCACTCATCTCTTGGATAGGTTGATCATTCTTGAGAGAGATTTGAGTGAGAACAAGTGATTTGCATTGAGAGTTGCATCTAGAGGCACTTGTTCATCGAGTGAGCTGCGGATTCTTGTTACTCTTCGGTGATTCCCGTCACCGTAGATGGTTTGGAGCAGCGGGTGGTGGTTGAGCTCGACTTGGTGATTGTTCGAGGCCACACCGGGTTCTTGTGAGGGGTTCTTGATCCTTCCCCGCGGGAGTTCGTGAAAGGATACTCTAGTGGATTGCTCGTGGCTTATGGATCCTTGTCTTGTGTGGAGATTGCGGCTCCCCATTGGGGTCTTTGGCACCGAGCCAATTGAGCGGGCAACTCACCAAGCAAGTGCATCACCACAACGAGGACTAGCTTGCCGGGAAGCAAGTGAACCTCGGTAAAAAATCATTGTGTTGATTTGTGATTGCCGAGGCTTCGACCTCCTTGTGCTTGTGCTTGAGCTTTCTAGGTGATTGGCTACTACACCGGTGATTGGCCATCTTCTACTCTTCGCGGCGGTATAAACTTCCATCACCTTTTTACTTCCCGCAAAGTAGAATTGCTTGTTGTGGTCGGTCGGGAACCACTCATTGTGTAGAGTAAATCCCGTGGGTAGAATTGCTTGATCGGTATTGGTGAACCGACATTGTGTAGCTTGATCACCGTGGTTGTTTGTGCATTTTGTTTTGAGTAGCCTTGCTTGTTTAGGACGGCTTGCATAGAGTAGTCGAAGCTTTAGCTTTGCACATTTGCCGCCTTGCTAGCTAATCGGTTGTCTAGTTTTCTTGCTAGAAATTTTATTAGGCTATTCACCCCCCCTCTAGCCATTGTGACCTTTCACGTGGTATCGGAGCCGGGCACCATTTGTTTGAGTTGGATTAACATCCTACGGTGAAGCAATGGCATTGGTTATGCATATCAACAACACCAAGAAGGCACCATCGTTTCGTGGCGATGACTATGCCAAGTGGAAGCTTAAGATGAAGAGTCATCTCAAGTCAATCAACCTTGAGGTGTGGAAAGTGGTGGAAACCAAGTTTGATCTTGTTGAGGGTGCGGTGCCAACACCGGCCGAAGAGAAGAAGCAACAAGCCAATGATGTTGCCGTGAGTGCTTTCCATGAGGCACTTGATGATAAAGCTTTTGAGCTCATCAAGAACCTTGAGGTGGCTTATGACATTTGGAAGAAGCTAGAAGAAGCTTATGAGGGCACCGAAAGTGTGAAGACCGCAAGAGCTTACATGTTGCAAGAGAAGTTTGCAAGCTTCTCAATGAAGGAAGATGAGAGTGTGCCGGAGATGTTCCATAGGCTCCAAGTCATTGTCAATGAGCTTAAGGGACTTGGAAAAGAGATCAAGGATTCTCAATTCTCCACCAAGTTCATGAGGTGTCTTCCCAAGAGATTTGACATGTTGAAGACCGTCATGGTGAAGACAACTATGAAGGAGAAGCCAACACCCAACCAAGTCCTTCAAGAGATCATGGCCGATGATGAGTTTAGAGAAGATCATGAGAAGGAAGAGTTGGTGAAGAAGAAGAAGAAGGAAAATGGGAAGAAGGATGATGACAAGAAGAGTGTGGCATTCAAGGCCACATCATCCAAGAGCAAGGGCAAGAAGAAGAAAGAAGAGTCTTCAAGTGAAGATGAACCATGCTCTAGCTCAAGTGGACAAGAAGAAGAAGTGAGTGAACAAATGGCTCTCCATGTGAAGAGAATGGGGAAGCTTATGAAGAAGGGGTACCGGTCCAAGAGCAAGAGAAGCTCATCCAAGCCTAGTGACCATCCCATGAAGTGCTTCCGGTGCAATGGCAAGGATCATCTCATTGCCAAGTGTCCCTATGCAAGTGATGATGAAGATGCCATGAGAAAGGAGAGGAAGAAGCAAGAGAAGAAGAAGGAGGAGAAAGACTCCTCCCATCACAAGAAGAAGGGTGAATCTCATGTGGCAACTTGGGAGAGTGATTCATCTTCCTCAAGTGATGATGATGATGATTCCAAGAAGAAGAAGAAGAAGGGGCACGCAAGCATTGCCATTCAAGAGAAGCTTTCTCTATTTGGTGCTCCATCATCTTGCTTCATGGCCAAGGCTATAAAACCTCCACCCGATAGTGATGATGAGAGTGATAATGATGATGAGACTACAAAAGAAGAACTCTTTGTCATGCTTGAGGATTGCAAGGGTGCTTTCAATGACTCTAGAAAGGAATGTAGGGGCTTGCGCAAGGATAAACAAAACCTTGAGCAAGAACTTATGGAGTTGAGGGCTTCTTATGAGAGTCTAAAGGTAGAGCATGAGAAGCTAGAGATTGCTCACTCCAAGCTTGAAAAAGCTCATTCTTTTCTAGTTGAGAAGCAAGAGAAAGTGCAATCACAAGTGGTGATCATAGAGAAGAAAAGTGTGTCAACATCATGTGATTCACTTGATGACTCAATTGTTGTTGCATCACTTGGCCCTTCATGCTCTTATGCCTCTACTTCATCTAGTAGTGTTGGTCATGCATGTGATTCTACACTAGTAGTTGAGAATGAGTCTCTTAAGAAGGAAGTCAAGGAGCTCAATCACACCTTGGCTAAGGCTTATGGTGGTGAGGACCGCTTGCTTATGTGCTTGGGTAGCCAAAGAGCTTCTCTCTACAAAGAGAGATTGGGCTATACCCCCAAGAAAGGCAAGGCCGCTTTTGCTCCTCACAAGACTTGTTTTGTGAAGAACAATGGTAGCTATTGCAAGAGTTGCAAGTAAGTGGGTCATTTAGAGCATGCATGCAAGAACAAGAACACTAGTGCCTCCTCTTGCAAGTTGAATGCTTCTTATATGCTTGTGAAGAGTGAGTGTGGTGTGAGTGCTAGATTCATTGGTACACCATGGATGAGCTCAAAGAAGAAAGCTATTTGGGTGCCAAAGACTCTAGTGACTAACCTTCAAGGACCCAAGCAAAAGTGGGTACCTAAAGCTTGATGTCTTCTTGTAGGTGAATTACAAAGCCGGAGGGAGGCATTGGGTGCTTGATAGTGGTGCATCAAATCATATGACCGCAGAAGATAGTATGTTCAAATCACTTGACAAGAATGACAATGGTGGATTCAACTCCATCACATTTGGTGACAATAGCAAGGGTGATGTCATGGGGCTAGGAAAGGTTGCAATTTCCAATGACAAGGATCTCTCCAATGTGTTGCTAGTTGATACTTTGAACTTCAATCTTTTGTCGGTGGCACAATTGTGTGATCTTGGCTACAAGTGCATATTTGATGACAAGCATGTTGAGGTAGTGAGCAAGGATCAAGCAAATATCATCTTCAAGGGGTTTAGGCATGGAAGCTTGTACTTGGTTGATTTCAATGCTAGTGAAGCTCAACTTTCATCATGTTTGATTGGCAAGTCAAGCAAGGGGTGGCTATGGCATAGGCGCCTAGGTCATGTTGGCATGAAGCAATTGAACAAGTTGGTGAAGCATGATCTTGTGAGAGGCTTGAATGGTGTCACATTTGAGAAGGATAAACCTTGTAGTGCATGTCAAGCCGGCAAGCAACATGGGAACTCACATCCCAAGAAGAATGAGATGTCAACATCAAGAGCATTTGAGTTGTTGCATATGGACTTGTTTGGCCCAACTCACTATACATCAATTGGGGGCAACAAGTATGGATTTGTGATTGTGGATGATTACACAAGATACACATGGGTGTTCTTTCTCTATGACAAGAGTGAAGTCTATGATCTATTCAAGTCTTTTGTCAAGAGGGTGCAAAATGAGTTTGACACTACCATCAAGAAGATTAGAAGTGACAATGGGAGTGAATTCAAGAACACAAGAGTTGAAGAGTTGTGTGATGAGCTTGGAATTGTGCATCAATTCTCACCAACCTACACTCCCCAATCCAATGGTGTAGTTGAGAGGAAGAATAGGACCTTGATTGAGATGGCAAGAACTATGCTACTTGAGTACAATGTGAGTGAGAAGTTTTGGAGTGATGCTATCAACACGGCTTGCTACTGTAGCAACCGCTTCTATTGCCATGGGAAGTTAGAGAAGACTCCATATGAAATCTTGAATAGAAGAAAGCCCAACATTTCTTACTTCTGGGTCTTTGGTTGCAAGTGCTACATACTCAAGAAGGGGCAAAGACTTGGCAAGTTTGACAAGAGGTGTGATGAGGGATTTCTCCTTGGCTACTCTACTTCTAGCAAGGCCTATAGAGTGTGGAACTTGGCTAGTGGGCTAATGGAAGAGGTTCATGATGTTGAATTTGATGAAACCCAAGGCTCTCAAGTTGGAGATCAAAATCAAGAAGATGTGGGTGGAGATCAATTGAGCAATGCAATGAGATACATGGACATTGGTGACATTAGGCCAAGGCAAGTGGATGATGGTGATGAAGTGCAAGTGCCAACTCAAGTTATGATTGATGGCTCCAATGAGGCAAGCACAAGTGGTACTCAACATCAAGATCAAGATCAAGGTCAAGCAAGCAATGCAAATGAGCTAGTTCTTCAACCTTCAAACATTGCAAGAGATCATCCTCTAGATCGTATCATTGGTGACTTTCAAAGAGGTGTACAAACAAGATCAAGATTGGCTAGCATATGTGAGCACTACTCCTTTGTGTCATTCATTGAGCCAACTAAGATTGATGAAGCATTGAAGGATCCGGATTGGATAAATGCCATGCATGAGGAATTGAACAACTTCACTAGAAATGATGTGTGGGAGCTTGTTGAGAGGCCAAAGAAGCACAATGTGATTGGAACCAAGTGGGTTTTCAAGAACAAGCAAGATCAAGATGGTTTGGTAGTGAGGAACAAAGCAAGACTAGTGGCTCAAGGTTACACACAAGTTGAGGGTCTTGACTTTGGAGAAACATATGCACCGGTTGCAAGATTGGAGGCAATTAGAATCCTATTGGCCTATGCTTGTGCTCACAACATCAAGCTCTATCAAATGGATGTGAAGAGTGCATTTCTCAATGGGTTCATCAATGAGGAAGTGTATGTTGCACAACCTCCCGGTTTTGAGGATGACAAGAAGCCCAACCATGTCTACAAGCTCAAGAAGGCATTGTATGGCTTGAAGCAAGCTCCAAGGGCATGGTATGAAAGATTGAGGGATTTTCTCATATCCAAAGGCTTCAAGATGGACAAAGTTGACACCACTCTCTTCACCAAGAAGATAGAAGATGACTTGTTTGTGTTGCAAATCTATGTGGATGGTATCATCTTTGGATCAACAAATCAATTCTTTTGTGAAGAGTTTGCTAAGATGATGGCTAGTGAGTTTGAAATGTCAATGCTTGGAGAGTTGAGCTACTTCCTTGGTCTTCAAATCAAGCAAATGAAGAATGGCACCTTTGTGAGTCAAGGCAAGTACATCAAGGACATGATCAAGAAGTTTGGGTTGCAAGATGCTAAGGCCATTAGCACACCAATGGGAACCAATTGTGGCGTGGACATTGATGATAGTGGCAAAATGATTGAGCAAAAGCTATATAGATCAATGATTGGACGCTTGCTATATGTGACCGCTTCAAGGCCGGATGTCATGTTTAGTGTATGCATGTGTGCAAGATTTCAAGCTTCTCCAAGAGAGAGTCACTTGACGGCAACCAAGAGGGTGTTGAGATACTTAAAGGGCACTCAAGATGTTGGTCTATGGTATCCCAAGGGGTCAAGCTTTGAGTTGATTGGATATTCCGACTCCGACTATGCCGGTTGCAAGATTGATAGTTAGAGCACAAGTGGAACATGCCAAGTGCTAGGAAGATCTCTAGTGTCATGGTCTTCAAAGAAGCAAAATAGTGTGGCACTTTCCACCGTCGAAGCCGAATATATTAGTGCGGGGAATTGTTGTGCACAATTGCTATGGATGAAAGCCACCTTGAAGGACTATGGGATCAAATTCAAGCATGTGCCTTTGTTTTGTGACAATGAAAGTGCAATCAAGATGACAAACAATCCGGTTCAACATTCTAGAACCAAGAACATTGATGTGAGGCACCACTTCATTAGAGATCATTAACAAAAGGGAGATGTGAGCATTGAAAGCATTGGCACCGAAGATCAACTAGCCGACATATTCACCAAGCCTCTTGATGAGAAGAGATTTTGCAAGTTGAGGAATGAGTTGAACATACTTAGCTTCTCCAACATGGATTGATGCACCCCATATATGACATGCCTCTCCTCCAACATAGCAAGGTAAAGTTGGTTGTTGCATCTCATGCATCCTTTGCTAGTTGTGTAGACATGTATACATGTGCATCTTGCTAGGCTCATTCATTGCAAATCAAATGAATTTGAAGGATATATGGCATCACTATTGTTTCTATGCTTGATTTGATCTAGTGATGGCATATGACTTGTTTGTGAGCGTGTGAACCTAGTGTTGAATCTTTAGCACTTGCTCATGATGTGTATCTCAACATGGTCAAGATAACCCTTATTCTTATGAGGTGTGAAGAAGCTTGCCCTTGGTTCAAACCGAGATACATTTTCTAGGCATGTGGTTTAGATTTGGCCATAGTTGATTGACTTGTTTCTCTCATCTTATGCACCCTTGTTGGTGATTGTTGATAAAGGGGGAGAAATAAGTCACAAAGAGCAATGGAAGGGGATCAATTTTTATGATATGACCCAACCATGAGCACACAAATAGGGGGAGCAAGCTCATAGACTATTTGTTGCATATTGTGTGTGCATACATGATGATATGGAGCATTGCAAGCTAAATTCAATATTCTTGCTTGTTTGGTGTATTGCTAGTATAGAACTTGATTGATGAAATGAAGTACTAGAATGCATAGGTGGTTTCTAGACATAGAGTTTCTCTTGTTCAAAGTACCTTACTTATAATGTGATCTCATGAGGTATTTTGAGTTTTGATGGATGTCTAGATTCCCTTGGTGCTAAGGAAGGTTTATTATCGCACTCCGATTGGTATCACGCTTCAAAGGTCAATTCTATAAACCTTAGTACCATTTTGGTTGTGGTAACTCTCACACAAGTTTTATCTATGCATGTGTGCTTGAAAATCGACCAAACATTTGATGCACACATGTAGGGGGAGCTACCACTACCAAAACCGGAATTGAAATGCTTGTCCAATCCAAGATTCATGATCAAAATGTCTTGGGCAAGCAATTCAATTTCATATTAAATTCAATTTCCATATCTTTGTGAACTTTGTGAAGGGTTGTCATCAATTACCAAAAAGGGGGAGATTGAAAGCTCTGGTTTGGTTTTGGTAATTAATGACACTCAACGTTGCTAATGCTTTGCTCTAAGTGTGGTTAGATACATAGCAACGAGACGGTGGATGATGGAGCATGGCGATCACGGTGATGAACATGATGGATGTGAAGTGATCGAGCTCTGACGGAGGCCCATGGAGATCAAGGCGAAGGTATACTTGATAGGGCTTTCCGGTTTAGTGGTCGAGACACTTAGCGAGTGTGACCACATTTAGGATCGATAACCGAGTATCAAGAGGGGTTTCCTCGGTTCATTCGCGGTCTTAAGTGCCTCTAGTTGTGACTTTGCATGATGCATGAGAGGCTACCTAGAGAGCTAACCCTTGCACGATATTTCATGAGTGAAATACTAACTCCAAGGCTTGAGATTGGATCTACACATGGTGGAGTTAGTGCACAAGGCAAGGGAACTTGTTTGGATCAATTTGGAGCAAATTGGACACATGAAATGACGAAGGACGCGGCGCCGGACATTGGCGGCATGAGCACCGGACGCTGGGGCTGAGTCCGGCGGTGTTGGGCTTGGTCGTGTGCACGGTCTGGGTTGCGTAGGCAGCGCCGGACGCGTCTCCTAGCGGGCGCTGGACGCCGGTCGATGCGCCAGACCCAGTCCAGTAAGGTTGCTAGCTGGAGCGCTCGCCGGTCGTTGGGTGAGCCGAGCGCCGGACGCTCGCCGGTCGCTCGTTGCCGGGCGTCCGGCGGTCGGGGTCTGCGCGTGCGGGCAGGCCATTGCACTGCGCAGGACACAGCTGGCGGTCAAGCTGCGGACGCGGACTTAAGGAGGCTTGCCGTCCGGCGTGCACAAGGGCGCCACATGGACGGGCCTTCGACGCGTGGGCAGCTAGGGCTTCGGCACCACGGCGCCGAACGCTCTGGGCGAGCCTCGCCGGACGCTGGCTGGCGCGCAAGACGCAGTCCAGTAAGTTTCTGGTGCCGGACACGGCGGAGGACGCACGTTGCTGGGCTTCGCCGGACGCAGAGGCGGACGCAAGGACGAGGCGACGTTCAAGTTCCAACGGTCGACTTGCGCTGAGGAAGGAAGCGCCAGACTTGAATTGGCACCCCCGAGATGGCAATGGCTCTATTCTTTGGTGGAGTCTATAAATATGGGGTTGGCCGGTTGGGAGAGTCTCTCTTGCCCATTCTAACACTCTTGAGCATACTTTGAGCTAGAGACACTCCTCCCCACTCATCTCTTGGATAGGTTGATCATTCTTGAGAGAGATTTGAGTGAGAACAAGTGATTTGCATTGAGAGTTGCATCTAGAGGCACTTGTTCATTGAGTGAGCTGCGGATTCTTGTTACTCTTCGGTGATTCCCGTCACCGTAGACGGTTTGGAGCAGTGGGTGGTGGTTGAGCTCGACTTGGTGATTGTTCGAGGCCACACCGGGTTCTTGTGAGGGGTTCTTGATCCTTCCCCGCGGGAGTTCGTGAATGTAGGATCTCTGGAAGAGTAAATGGCCTAGAGGGGGGTGAATAGGCCTGTCAAAAATCAGCTCGAGCAGATGTCAGAAGCTCGGGCGGCACTACCGCTCAAACCGGGCGGCACTGTCGCCCGACAAATAATAATCTGCTGAACCTGAAACTTAACTGAGACAGACTACTCACAGTGCTTGGCTTACTGGTAGATTTCTAGCTATAAGTCCAGCTCGAAGACTAGCTCCCACAGAAAGAAGGTAACCTTGAGAATCTAAAGAAACAACCCTAAAACAACCTCAACAACAAGAACTGCAGTGAAGAGAACTGAAGCACGCGAGACAAGCTGATTAACCCGTGGTTCAGCTCGCCACAAAGGCTTGCCTACGTCCACGTTGTTGAGGTATCCACAAAAGGATTGGACGTCACCACAAAGGTTGGTCCTTCCCTCGATCTCAAGTCAAGAGAGTGAACTCTTGAGATGAGAGGGTAATTTCTTTGCTGAAGATTGAGGTTACAAACCTCCCAAGGTTGCCACACAGGTTGGCAACTCAAGGGCGACGCCTAGCCGTCTAGGAGCAAGCTCCAAGAGTAACAAACCCTAGGGTTCGTCGGCCAAACGTGCACCAAATGCTCTCAAACTTTGGGGATTAGTGGATCTTCTCTTGGATTGAAGTTTGCTGCCCTTTTTCTCAAGATTTGCTGGTGGGAATTGCAGATCGGCTTGAGGAAAGGTGGGAGCTTCAATGGAGGAAGAAGATGACCGTTGTGAGAGAGCTGCTGTATAAATACGGGCAGCTTCTGCAACGGTAACAGTGGGCGACACTGCCGCCCATTATGGGCGACACTTGTCGCCCACCAAAGAAGGCCGACTGAATATGAGTTTTGGTGGCTTCTTTGGTTAGGTATATGGATGTGTTTGGTAGACTTTGAGCACTTGGTTGCATACTTGATCAACTAACCTAGAATCCCCCTTGATAGTACGGCCTTTCATAAACTCAAGATTCGAAAGTAAAACGAATTAAACCTCTTGATCCGGCAAGCCGTCCTTGAAGATCCGAGGGGTACCGCAACCTTTGTTCACCAACATCCTTCGCATCTCCGCTTGTCAACTCGACAAATCTCATTAGTTCTCTAATTAAGTGATCATCAACACCAAAACCCACAAAGTGGCTTGATTGCACTTACAATCTCCCCCTTTTTGGTGATTGATGACAACCTAATTAGAGTTTACAAGACAAGTATAAACAACTGAAATTTTTCGACACATGGATGTAGAGGCCTCCCCCTGAAATTGTGAGTGGAGATTTGAATTCTCAGATTTGACTTAGGGTTGGTGAAGCCTCCCCCTACATCCATGCCAGCTGTGGGTGACTGAACAAACAACAGAAAATATGAGCTAAAACAAGCAGTTCAGTCAAAACAGAGGCAAATTTGGCTTCACAGGGGTTGGGCGACACTGCCGCCCAGGCAGGGCGACACTGCCGCCCAACAACAAACAGACAAAATGAAGCCAAATTTTCACAGCTCTAAGAATGCATCTAAAGCAGTAAAACCACACAGTATGACAAGCTAGAAAGTAACCTCTAATACAAGTTCAAATCCGAAGGAAACTTAAGTCAAAAGCTTAAACTTATTACAACTTAAAAGGTTCTCAAACGATCCTCACACAACCTAGAATCTACTCTCAACGGATCTGAACCTGAAGCACTGCAGCTGCGGGATATCCATCGTCGAAAAAGAATGACCCATCGTCGAAAAAGAATGACCCCTCTAATTTTCTCCCCCTTTGGCATCAACCACCAAAAAGAGTGGAGAAAAGAAGATAGAAGTCACTCGCTGTCACTGTCATGGTGTTGTGGCTGCTTGGAGGAACCTGGAGCATCCCTATGAGCTCTCCTGCTGTAGGTGCGAAACTGAGCAGCCTGAACATTTGGATCCTGCTCATGTCTTTGGAATCTACGAACCGAAGCGGTAGCATACCGTGGAGCCCGAGTGGATGACTCGGGGGATAGCCAAAATATGTAGATGGATCATAGTAATCATACCCCCGATCTTGCGCCGCTCCGGCTGCCAATAGGGCCGCGAGTCCTTCGGCCCTCTGTTCCTCATCCTCAGAATCAGTGTCAGACATGTGGGGAAGATTCACCTTAGGAGGAGACTGAATAGGTGGTAATGGTGGAAGACCAGCTGCTTCTCTAGCTGCCCTCTGCTCCTGTCTCCTCTCCATCCTGTCCTCATAAGCCATTTTGGACTGGTAAGAGCAATGAGTGAACATACCCTTCAGATAAGTTGCCATCTTGGACCATTTGGAGTCAATTTTCTTCTTTCTTTCAGCAGGCTGTGAAGGTCCCTGCTGTGGTTCCTGAGACTCCTCAGCTACTACCTTGCCTCCCTTCTTCTTCTTGATATCATAGGCTGTATGCACAGTATCTTTGGGATAGCAAATGCCTGTCACCCTCTCAATCATGTACATAATGTAAGGTGCATAGAGAATCTTCCTTCTACCATTATGAACTGCAATCCTCAGCTCATCCCAAATCCACCTAGAGACATTGAACATCTCACCATCTGGGAACCTGGACAACACATTAGTGATCAATCCATTTACATCTGTAGCATTGTCCTTTGGGTTGAGGGTAGTGGCAAACAGATTGTTCATGATGTAATAGTAGCTCTTCAGGTGAGTTCTAGTCCAATTTGGAACTGCCATATTCTGATTTTCCCACATGAAACTCACCTCAAATGGCTCAAGTCTCCTAACATGCTCACTATGGATCCTCTCATACCCAAGATGCTCATCACTGAGACCTAACAGCCTATGAAAAGTCACATAGTCAATCTTCCAGTGTTTGTCATCAGTCATCCAATGCATCTCATCCTTTACCAGATCACAGAAGTAAGTAGCATGAAACTGAGAGATGATTGTTCCAGTCATAGCTAAACTCCATGATATTTGCCAAGTCAAAGTTGTACATGGTTGTGATGGCTGCATTAAAATCTGGATCATTTCTGCTCTGCAACTCGGTGAGATCAATGTCTTGCATCTTGCATATTTTATCTTTGTCCCCCTTGGGGAGAATGAGTCTCATAATAATCAGCATGGAAGGCTATCGAACCCGTAATCAAGTCCTTCCTCTTGGGCATACTCATAGACATTTTCCCTTCTTGCCTCTTCAACCTCCCTAGTCGATTTGCATAGTTGATGACCCTCCTATTAACCGAATGCCTTTGGCTTTCTAAGATAGAAATCTTGGTTTCCTTCCTTAGCATCTCAACATCAAATTCTCCAAGAATCTCGAGGTACTGTGGAGGAAATCTGATAGTATACCCTGACTCTTGGTTGCCACCATCATCACCCTCTCTCATACCAACATATCCTCCTTTTCCTCTGCCTCTCTTCGGCTTTGCCTTTTCAGCTAGCTTCTTTCTCTTGCCACCACCAGCAGAACTTCCACCCCTTTTCTCCATCTATGCAAGCAAACACATCTTATTTAGAAACTGTTGCTATGGTGTGGTTACAGAGAATGATGACAACAGGGGTTAATTATAGAAAGTGAGTTGAAACCAACACTGCAAGACTTGCTGAGAGAAACTTCAGCATTGATGGGCGGCACTGCCGCCCCAACTGGGCGACACTGCCGCCCAGTAAAAATCTGCAGCATTGAGTTCAATCCAATTGCTATAGTTAAACCATGTTTCCATTTATCTCTATGCATCACCATCATCCCAGATTCTAATTCCAACTAAAAATGTGTATAAATTTAGGTATGGTTCAATTTGCTAGAGAAGGAAGATATGATTTTGAATCAATTTCAGTTTGTGAATCGATTTGATTCTGTTTTTCATCAACTAAACACACCTAGGGCAGTGGTTTGAATCCACTTGGAGCCTTTAAAACAGCCCCTAAAGAGGATGCTTCATCCTCCCCCTAGGTCACTTAATCGATGAACCCTAGAATCAAACAAACCCACTTCTAAAACTGATTCTAATCCACCTAATCTCATCATTGCAGTAAGGAACCATCTCCAAATCAACCACATGGCATAGATCGAAGGGGGATAGGGTTTCACCTTGAGAGCACCTCGTGGAGGGAGGAGGAGAGGAAAGCAAGCCCCTTGCCCAAGGGGATAGCACCAACTCGGCCGGGAGATGACTTGCCGAGGTGGAGCGGCACTGCCGGCCACCAATGGCGGCAGTGGGGCGCTGCCCTTCTTCTTCTCCAAGAGGGAGAGAGTTGGAGAGGAGGAAGAGGAGCTTGGGGAGAGGAAACTGAAGGAGGAAGGGGTGGCGGCACGGGTCAGCTCGGGATAAGATGGAGAGAGAGTGCACCCACGCGCCTGAGAAATCTGGGCCCGTTCTGACTTCAGAACAGTGGGCGGCACTGCCGCCCATAAGGGGCGACACTGTCGCCCAGCCCAGAAAGCTGGGAATAAGCTCAATCTTTTTCCTACAGTTTCCTTCAGACTTTAACAAGTAAACTACCAAGTTTCATGACCAGTAAGCATACAACATTTCAAACTATGGTCATGCCCCTTGTTAGAGATTTGCAAAGCGTTTTGAAAGACTTGAAACTGAAGGTTTCTGAAAGATTTTCCTAGCATACTAGTGGATCAAAACAGAGGCATGCTTAACTTCAAGCCAAGTCACTAGAATCCAAGATATTGAGTTCACCTCTAAGTTCACAAAATCTTGACTCACTTAAAGGCTTAGTGAAGATATCGGCTAGTTGTTTTTCGGTTCTCACATAGCGTAATTCGATATCTCCTTTGGCTTCGTGGTCTCTCAAGAAGTGATGTCGGATGTCTATGTGTTTTGTTCTTGCATGGTCTACAGGGTTGTTTGCAAGCTTTATGGCACTTTCATTGTCACACAAGAGTGGGATTTTGGTAAAGTGACATCCGAAATCTTGGAGGGTTTGCTTCATCCAAAGTAGTTGAGCACAACAAGCGCCGGCTGCAACATACTCGGCTTCAGCAGTGGAAATGGATACACAATTTTGCTTCTTAGAGCTCCAAGACACTAGGGACCGTCCAAGGAATTGACATGTCCCCGAAGTGCTTTTTCTCTCTACTGTGCAACCGGCATAATCAGAATCTGAATAGCCCAGTAGAGTGAACTTGGAGCCCATGGGATACCATAAGCCAAGATTTGGTGTGTGAACTAGATATCTTAGGATTCTTTTGACAGCTGTCAAATGACTTTCTTTCGGATTGGCTTGAAATCTAGCACACATGCACACACTAAACATTATGTCAGGCCTAGATGCACACAAATAAAGTAGAGAGACGATCATGGAACGATATACCTTAAGGTCCACGGCTTTCCCTTTAGTGTCAAGATCAAGATGTCCATTAGTTGGCATGGGAGTATTGATTGGCTTTGCATTCACCATGTCAAACTTTTTCAGCATATCTTGGGTGTTGTGGAGGTATAAACTCCATATACCCTCACGGCCTAGTTTGGGCCGACATGCTATCACCAGGCCGGCCCATCAAGCTCCAAGACCGATCGGCTCAGCCGGGTCGGACTGACCCTAAAACGGGCAATTATATCGAAGACCGACAAGGAGGACAAGACCTAGCGAGATAGGAAAGTTTAGACTTGTAAAGTATGTAAACTTAGTACCGAGATAGGCTAGTTCCGACTTGTAACCTTGCTCCCCGTAATATATAAGGAGAGCAAGGACCCCCATGCCGGGGACGGAATCCGGCATAACGCACGGACTCATACATCCACATCATAATCGAAAGCAGAGCGGGACGTAGGGTATTACGCTTCATAGCGGCCCGAACACGGGTAAACCTTGTGTGATTGCTCCTGTTTACATCTTGCTCGCAACCTCGGTGCGCCTTCCGCCAATCCATTACCGGTCGGGGCATACCCCTGGTCGGACTATCGCCGATATTTCGTCGACGGTGGCGCGCCGGGTAGGGGGTGCGCACCGAGATTTCATGTCGATCAAGATGGTTTCCTTCCGGCTTCCATGACTTTCGAAGCCGGCCTCACCTTCACCATTGGGACGATGACCTGGACAACCGCTCCAGACACCTCATACATCGAGAGTCCGCCCTCGATCTTAGCTCTACAAAGCAATGAAGATACAAATCCTTCGCCTCTTCGGTACGAGACATCATCATCAAAGCTCGAGTTATCAGAACTCCAGCCTTTTCTTCTAGGCACCAATCAACCACCAGACGAAAATTGGGCCGATCTGTTCGAAGCAACTCATGATCAACAGGATAGGCTCATGGAGTTTTTGCTCGGTTGGATCTATCCAAATTGAATCAAAGCAAGAATCACCCACTATCCTTCAACGAGACCGGCGCCAACAAAACACATCGGATTGCAAGATCCTAGATCCAAGGGTGGCATCACCGTTTCCATACGGGTTGCCAAACACCGCCGACCTATTCGGCTACCAACTTTTAGCAAACATTACCCCAAAGGCTATAACCGGATTCCTGATCCACATTCGGACATGATCAGCTACGCTTTCGACGCACCCGAAGGACATATTGTCAACCATGTGCACCTTGAAGAAGTCACGGATGACCAATCTCCAGAGAAAACACGTGACGTTACTCCAGACACGCCCAGACTCGACGATTACTACAATATCTTAGAACTCTCGGGATCTGCCCATACGATGGTCTATTCCGACAACGAAGAAGAAGTACAATCTGCAAACAACAACACCAAGCGTATCGACACTACTCCAGATCTACAACTTACCGTGTTCCGACCAGAGGAACATGAGGAAATTCAGTCAGAGATCCATGACCCGGCCAAATCCGCTCAAGAATTACAGCAATTCCCATCTTTCCCTCCCAGCTTAGGGAACGCGGTATGTCATGTTAGTGACAACGAGGTCACCATCAATGGAGAAACCGACGAACAAAGGCAACAGCGAGAGGGTCGAAACGCAGCCAGAGAACAACGAAGACAAAACGAAGCCGCAATCCAGTGGCCGCCGACCAAGATCGTATGGTCGACGACGCGGGGTTTTCGGCGCAATCTCGCCGACGATTTTGACCTTGTAAACGAAAGACAAGTTCACACAACCCCAAGCGCTAATCTGGCAGTTGCTATTGACCGCCTCAAGACGGCCAATATTCCTCAAACTCCCCAAATTGAGGAAGCGATTGATTTCCTAGTAGCCGCTAAAGCTCAAGTGAACCATATGAGAGAACAAGCGCGCCCAGCCGCATCTCTCATAAGCCACCGGCCGCGTAGTTTCTTCAGCAATCAAATCCCAGACTCTAGAGAAGGAGGTGCTAACGACAACAACTATGTAGACGATGGAGAAAGTTGTGGGAATTTTCCTCACAATAGATTTCACCGAGAGACACAATGATAGAAGACAGATCAACCACGAGATAACGAGAGATCATGATCAACCTTTCAATCACCATCATGGTGAACAATATGATGACAACGACCTCCGAGCGGTCATCAACAATCGATACCGAGCTCGTATGGATGCCGCGGGACCGAAGCCGTATTCGGTTTGCCCTACGAGAGGTAGTCGGCCTAAAAGTTTCAGGATACCGGATATCAAAACTTACGATGGCAAGGTCGATCCGAGCATTGGATCCTCTTATACGAAGTGGCCGTACGAGCGGCAGGAGGGGATGAACATGTCATGGCCAATTACCTTCCTATTGTACCCGACGGTGGGCCGAATAATTGGTTATTACGCCAACGAGAGGGGTCGATTCACAGTTGGCCCCAATTGCGACACCTCTTCATCGAAAATTACGGAACCACGTGCCGCAGCCGGGCACTAAATACGACCTAGCAAAGATCGTCGACTACCCAAATGAACCACTACGTCACTACATACGGCGCTTCTCAGAAGTCTGGACAACAATTCCAGACATTTCAGCAGTCGAAGTTGTGTCCTTATTCGTGCAAGGATTACGACAGCAAGGAAATATCGATCTACGAAAAGAACTCTTGAGAAGACAACCCACTACAACCGACGAGATGTTCGAATAGCACGAGAATTCGCTCGCGTTGATGATGCCATGCAACGGTTGCCCGAAACCGGACAAGGATACGGGAACTTCGGAAGAAACGATGACAGAGAAAGAGATTTTCAACGCAAAGACATGCGCGTAAACGAGACGTGACAATAACCGTCGCAATGAACGACGACGCGACAATCGCATTCAAAACAATTATAGCGAGACACGAGATCAACGTGTCCATTCGGTACCACCCAACGAGAGAAAAGAAGCGAGACTTCGATCCGAATATGAGAAAATCCTAGGCCGGGATTGCCCTAAGCATCGGGGAAAAGGCCATACCATGGGCGAATGCCGAGGATTCACAAGCAATTTTTAGCGGGCGGCCGCCAAGAAACAAAGATTGATAAAACAAAACAAGGAAAAACGACACGAACGAGAAGGACAAAACCGAGGAAGAAGAAGACGGCGATAAAGACCCTCGACATCAATTCAACGAGCCCACCAAACACACATCGGCCATGATCTTCGGCGGCAAGGTTGGCCTCGAAAACTCGCGTGACAAGAAATTACTAAAAAGGAGGATCATGGCGATCGCTAAGACGGATGGGGCAAACACGGATACCAAAGCTCCGGCTGGTCGGAACAACCGGTCACCTTCAACAAGGGCTGACATGTGGGCAAATATACCGAGACGGCGGGCGTTTCCCCTTGGTACTCGATCCGGTAGTCAACCACATACGCATGGAAAGAGTACTCATAGATGGCGGCGGTGCCTTAAACATACTATTCTTACAAGCGTTCCGAGAGCTAGGGTTAAAGATCGAAGATCTCGAGCCTTACGACTCACCATTACGGGGAGTCATGCCAGGCAAACCATCAATGCCTTTGGGAAAAATAACCTTACCGGTCCGTTCGGGACAAGACAAACACTTGAGAAAAGACTACGTCGGCTTCATTGTAGCCGACTTCGAAGGCGTCTACCATGCCATACTCGGTCGACCAGGGATCGCGAAGTTCATGGCTGTCCCTCACTATGGATATCTAGTATTGAAAATGCCAACATCAAAAGGCATTCTTTCTCTTAGAGGCAATGTGCTTATGGCCCATGACTGCGAAACAAACGCCTACGCAGCAGCCGAATTAGCCGACCTCAAAGCTCATATGGAGCAAACATGCCTTGAAGCAAAAAAGATACCAGAAGCTGATCTCCAGATCCCAATCAAGCAGTCTAAAAGATCAGCTAACAAAAGCAACGACACAAAGAAGATCGAGCTCATCCCCGGCGATAAAGAAAAAACCGCTCTTATAGGAGCACATCTAAACGACAAATAGGAAGACGCGCTCGTCCAGTTCCTAAGGGACAACATAAGCATATTTGCTTGGAAACCAGCAGACATGCCAGGCGTCCCAAGGGAAAAGGCCGAGCACTTCCTTAATGTCTCAGAAACCGCCAAACCAATCAAGCAAAGATTACGACGGTTTGCTCGCGACGGGGAAGGAGGTGATTAGGGTAGAAGTGTTAAAGCTATTAGCAATTTGGTTTTATAAAAGAAGTGTATCATCTGGCTATCCAATCCAGTTCTTGTACAAAAGAAAAATGGCGAATGGAGAATGTGTGTTGATTATACCGACCTCAACAAACACGCCCTAAAGACCCCTTTAAACTACCTCGCATCGACGAAGTAGTTGATTCAACCGCAGCTCGCGAACTGTTGTCCTTTTTAGATTGCTATTCGGGGTATCACCAAATAGCCTTAGCAACTCACGATCAAATAAAAACATCATTCATCACGCCTTTCGGCGCATGCGCTATACGACCATGTCGTTTGGCCTCAAAAATGCTGGTGCAACATACCAACGCGCCATCCAAGAGTGTCTTCAAAAAGAAATTTCCGACCAGTTGGTCGAAGCATACATAGACGACGTAGTCGTAAAAACAAAGGAGAGCGGATCCTTAGTTTCAAACCTAGAGCGAACCTTTGTCGCCTTAAACAAATTTCAGTGGAAATTAAACCCACAAAAATGCATATTCGGAGTACCATCAGGGATACTACTTGGCAACGTAGTTAGCCAAGACGGCATCAAGCCAAATCCCGAAAAGATTAATGCGGTTTTAAAAATGACGCAACCGAAAGGCATAAAAGATATCCAGAAACTTACTAGATGCATGGCGGCTTTAAGCCGCTTCATATCAAGACTTGGCGAAAAAGGCCTCCCCTTTTTCAAATTATTAAAAGCCAAGCAAAAATTTGAATGGACAAGCGAAGCAGACAAAGCCTTCTTCGAACTCAAGACATATTTAACATCGCCACCAGTGCTAACAGCACCTAAAGATCACGAAGAGTTATTGCTATACATTGCGGCTACCGATCGCGTGGTCAGCACAGTAATAGTCGTCGAAAGACAAGAAGAGGGACACACATATGGTGTACAAAGACCGAGTCTACTACATTAGCGAAGTTTTAAACGACTCCAAACGAGAGATACCCACACGTACAAAAACTTTTGTACGGGATCCTAATAACAAAACGAAAGTTGCTACACTACTTTGATACATATCCGATCACAATAGTAACGAGAACACGCTGTTGGCGACATTCTCCGCAATAAAGACGCCGGTGGTCGGATCATCAAATGGGCAATAGAACTTAGCCCATACACATTGAAATTCCGTAAGCAGAACAACCATCAAATCCCAGGCTTTGGCTGATTTTCTTGTAGAATGGACGGACATATCCCTACCTCCATTTCAAAACGAAGCCGAACGATGGGAAATGTTCTTCGATGGTTCCCTCAAAATAAAAGGAGCAGGAGCGGCGTCGTGTTCAAAGCACCAAGCGGTGATACCCTAAGATATGTCTTTGCGTATCCATTTCAAAGCTTCAAATAATTTGAATACGAAGCTGCACTTCATGGCCTCAAAATAGCCATCGAGTTGGGTATAAAAAGGCTCCTCGTCTTTGGAGATTCTAATCTAGTCGTCCGGCAAATCAACAAAGAATGGGACTGTACTAATGAGAAAATGGAAGCATACGTGGCGAAATAAGGAAGTTGGAAAATAAATTCTATGGTCCGGAATTCACTTATATACCAAGAGAAAAGAACAAACTTGCCGACCAATTATCTAAATTAGGATCGATGAGCAAAAATGCCACGATGTATTTGTTCAAGACCTCCTATTACCCGTCACACGGGAGGTAGCACAGAACCACCACAAAAAGACGTAGAATCATCGACGACAAAACTAAAACGAGATGATATCCGGCGAGCATACTCTGGCCCATCTCCGACCAGCGGCAAAACAAGTATCATCGCCGCAATCCGACCGGCGTCTTTCGGAATAAATGCTCCAAGTAACAAGGTCGGGCAAAAAATCTATAGATAACTCCAAAGTTATTTATCCAAAGAAAAGAAAGCGACAAGACTCCTCGATCGCAAAGGGATGTAACGAGCAAATACCATCGTAGAACCTTTGGAACAAACAAAAGAGACAAAGCCATTTGGAGAATTCCCTTTATTCGGTACCTCATTGATGAGGACACACCGAGATAAAATAGAAAAATAGCGTCTTATAAGACGCGGCAAACATTATGTCCTAGTCGATGGGCAACTTATGCGCAAAAATGCAAGCGCCGAAGTATTGCAAAAATGCATTTCCTTCGAAGAAGGAGCAGAACTACTACTACGTATTCATGAAGGGATGTGTGGAAACCATGCGGCATCAAAAACACCTTTGGTCGGAAAGGTGTTCCGAGCAGGTTTTTCTTGGCCAACCGCACTCGCCGATGCTAAGAAACTAGTTCGGCATTGTAAAGGTTGCCAATTCTTCGCTAAACAAATTCATGTCCCTGCACATGAGCTTCAAACAATACCGGCCGAAGCATGGCCCTTTTCATGCGGGGACTAGACATGATAGGACCATTCAAAAAAGCCCCGAGCGGCTATCAATTCGTCTATGTACTTATAGACAAATTTTCAAAATGGATAGAATATAAGCCCTTAGGTAAGGCAAATGCTCAAAAGGCCGTCGAATTCCTAACGAGACGTCGTACATCGTTTCGGCGTACCCAACACCATCATAACAGATTTGGGATCCACATTCACGGGTGGTGAATTTTGGGATTTTTGTGAAGACTTAGGAACAAAAGTAAAATACGTATCGTGGCTCACCCTCGAGCCAATGGTCAAGTAGAAAGAGCAAACGGGATGATCATAGACGCACTACGGAAAAGGTTATACCGAGACAACGATACCCATCCGGGAAGATGGTATCATGAATTACTGCCGTAATATGGGGACTTCGAACTCAACGAAGCGAAATACCGGCGTCTCGCCTTATTTCATGATATTTGGTGCGAAGCGGTTTTACCGAGATGAAGTGGCATTTGGCTCACCAAGAACAAAAAACTATGACGAAGAAGCCACAAATGAAGTCGAAAAACTATCATCGATTCGGGAGAAGAGCGAAACTTGGAAACACTCCCAAGAACGGCCAAATATCTAGCGTCTCTACGGCGCTATTACAACGAGAACGTAAAAGAAAGACGGTTTGTGGTCGGAGATCTCGTCCTCAAAAGAATTCGAAATCGACGACCTCCACAAATTGTCATCTCATTGGGAAGGACCTTTCCTAGTCAAAGCGAGTCACAAGACCAACGACTTATAAATTGTGTACTCTAGACGATCCACCTAGAGATTTGCCAAACTCTTGGCACATAGAACACTTAATTAAATTCTATGCTTAAGGCAATTGTAATTTATACAAATACGTACCGCCATCCGTACCAAAGCATACGAGATATTTTTTACAATAAAGGTGCCAAGCACCACAGAATTCAATACCACGAGAAAAAGTTTAAAGTTGTTGCTCGGGCACAAGGTCTATCTTGTCGGCAATAGCGCGGCGGTGCCCCAACAAGCCTTCTCGCAAATCTTTGAGCTTTTCCGGAGAAGTGTCTGCGGGACGACCGAGACTCCAAGCGCTTAAAATCTGCTCGAGGAAAGTGAGATTGCGCAAGAGCTAGAACACTCGACGCAACAAAATGGCTCCCCTTCCCGACAAACTCCTTCAATAAGCGCCATGAACGGCGGCATTGATCCACAACAAATTCGGGAACAAGAAGGGGATTTGCCGGCCTCACTTCACCTCGCGCAAGCACGAAAACAAGGAGGCCGAGTCCACCCGCCATGGAAAGATAACGTTCTCGTCAATTGCTGGTTATCATCCTTCGCCACGCCAAATTGCGCCATATGACGCTCATGCGTTTCTACACAAACACAATTCATAAGATACAATCGAGATCAAGACCTCAAAACACTGAGAACATAACAAAGGAGAAAAACGCACCTCGTGCCTCCCTTTCCGGGCGTTCAATTTCTACACGGGCCTTATTGCCTACTTCGTTCGTACGAGCAATTTCAGCAGCCATTAAGGCTTTATCACTCTCCAATTCGCAAAATACTCAATCGGCTACTTGTAACTTCTATTAAAATAATAAGTAACAAGAGCAAAGTAAAACAAACCTTTGTGTTGCTCGAAGGATCGTAACCTTTTTCAGCGGGAATCTTTCTCAAGTTCCCAAAGCTTTTCACGACCTTCATAAACTCGGATTTGCCGACCCAAATCCTCATTTTGCTTCCGAGAAGACCATTTTCACACATGGTCGGCAGGCTGCTCTATGCGAGGCGACGTTTTTCAAGCAACATCTTCAATGACTCGCGAAAGGATCTTTTATAAACACCACAAGATAGGCAAAATAGAAAAGTCACTAAAGACAAGTACTAACCTTGACACGAGCCCGCAAATCGGTAAACACTTGCTCAAAACCATCGAGATGGTACCCCGGCAACATCTTCAAAAATGTGCCTTGTCCATCCTCATCGACGGGCAATGTAGCTGCAGGCATTTTGCCGGGAACATGGGCACCGGAAGAAGTTCCTCCTCTAACCTCTTCCATTATCTCGGGGCGATCCGCTTGTTGATACACCGGGTCTAAAACTACCCAAGCGCATATTCAGATATTGATCTCCTTCGCGAAGAAGCCGGGGAAGAATCCGGTGCCAAACCGGCACGAGATGGTGTGCATCCCCGGAGGAGGCCATGATGTTGATACCCGTAGTAACCACTACGGGTTCGTAACAACATTTGCAATAGTTTGTCCCCAGGACCCCCAACAACATCAGCAGCAGGTGGAACAGTTTCTTGATCCACGACTACATTGGCAGCAGGAGTTACAACTTCAGGAACAGCTTCTTGGCCTACCAAAGCAGTCCCAGCTTCCACCAAGGGCTCTCTGCCCAAATCTTCAACAATAGGAGCCCTGACAACAGCAAATTTTTGCACAATAATCAAAACAATTCAAGGCATAGCAAAGATACAGGCCAATAAATTTATATACTCACAGTTCAGATTGCTCAAAGTGAATGTTGAACCAATCAAGCATATCGGTCTCCACGCTCTGAACAGAAGCAGAAGATCCAATAACAACATCAGCCTCAGTATCACAAGGCAATACGACGAGAGGCATTCGATCCTCTAAAACCTCGGCCAAATTATCGGGGTGAACATCGCGATCAAAAGCCCGGCCCTAGTAATTGGCATAACAGGTTGATTCCCGAATCAACAACGACTAAGGAAGTACACGGGGGGGGAGTATGACTCCGACCACCACTACGCTCGCACGCAAACGTTTGCGCGAGCAATTTCAGCAAGCGACAACTTATCGTCGAATCGGATCCGGAATCGATGACTCCGCAATCCGACGATAACGACGCTTCGACCGCTGAAGCACTGGGTGAAGAGATAAAGAGCCACCTATCGGGACACCGAATGTTTCTTTTTCTTCTCATACACAACCTTCGCTCCGGCAGCTTTAGATTGATCATCGAGGCTCCACAAAGCATCATCAGGCACTGTCATCCTGTCAATACCCCGATCAAAACCAGTGCGTTGGTACTGAAGAGCTTCCCCAGCTGCCAGATCATCTAAAGGCACTCGGGACACATAAATATGACGGCCCTGTAAGCATATACAAGGTCAGTATAATTACCAAAAGCATTGAGATATAAAGAAAACAAACAAAGTGAACATGACGGTACCGGTGGAGGTGGCATCCTCCAGTCATAAGGTTTAATAGTTGGCCGAGGGATATGAGTATCCTCCCCCCGTTTGAACATCTTCATAAGCCTCAAGTTAATATCATCAAGAGCAATTTCCTCTGAAGATTCACGAGAAGGGTCATCCTTCAGACGATATTCCCACAGGAAATTAATTCTCTCCCTCAAAGGTTGGATACGGCGAGAGATGAAAACAGCTGCCACTGTAAAACCGTTCAGGCCCTTAAAATTCATCATTGCCAGGATCTCGTTCACTTCGATCATCTCAGTAGCATTTGGCTTATCCGACCAGCGATGATTTGGTTCAGAATCGAGTAATATCACAAGGGACAGCCTCCCTTGCCGATTATCATTCACATAGAACCATTTTTTGAACCAATCTTTCACATTGTCGGTATGAGTGAAAGGCGGCCGGCGTGAACGCATTCCATCACGAAGAGAGAGGTAGCACGCTCCGGCTACGGGGCTACCTCCTAAATTTCCCTCTTTTTCAATTCATAAAAATGACGAAACACATTGAAGTTTGGGGGAATTGCAAGATACATTTCACAATATGCAACAAAGAGAGCGACTGTCATAATTGAGTTCGGTTGCGGATTGCGAGATAGAAATCCTCCAAAAATGCGAGTTCCACCAGGAAAGTATGAAGCGGAATACCCAAGCCCCGATGAAATAATCTTCAAAAACAACTATTTCACCATCATAAGGGCGGGGAACGCCTCACCTCGCGGCGGCACACGCCACACTTCAAAGGATGCCGGCGGAATCATGCCCCCATCCGCCAAAGAATTCAGCGACGCCGCCGTCGGCTGGGCGTCGGCGACCAAAGAAGCTTCATTTGTTTCTCATACTCCTTCGTTCCTTTCCCTTCTTCTTCTCTCGCGAGATTGACGCTTCTTCGCCATGATTTTCGGACGGGAAGGATGCGGTTGCTCGAGCTAACCCTAGACACGCGCACGGAGCGAAGAGGCGATTGCAAGAACGGCGAGGCAAAATGAAACCAAGCGGTCAAATGACGGCGGCACCAAGAGTTTTTAACCGCACTAGGGTTTTTTACTTCGATGGGCCGGAAGAAACTGGGCCGCCCCTAGCGGAAAAAGGCTTTTCCGGTTCGTTTCTTTTTCCCCGTTTAAAATTCATTTTTTCGACGCACGGCTTACCGAGACAACCCGAAAGCCGGCCCGCAAGCAAAGCTACCGATGGCCATTTAAGTCCGCCTTCTAGCTATAGTCTTAAAAAACGGCCTCGCTAAAAAGATCGGGTTCACAAGCCGCTGAACATTCCAACCGGTTGTAACAAAGTTACGGTATAGCAGAATAGCATCAACATTTCAACCCACACAATCCGACACACTGAGCTGGGATTTTTTGGCCAATGATACCGGTTATTACGGGCGCACAAATAGCTAAGCTATTTTTATGGGTTTAGATTCAAAACCATGGTCTCATGGCCCACGGGGACGAGTTAAGTAGCAAAGCTATCTTAACTTAATCATGACAAAGTCATGGCATGGTTCAAACCGACCAGTCCAAATGAAATTTGGCCTGCTCGGTCTCACTCAAAGAGTGGTCGGAAACACATAAAACACGATATAATGATCAGTTGTCTTCTTTTTTAGACCCTGACATAATGTGTTCCACCTCATCTCAGGCTCGGGGACTACATGGGCCCACGTCACCTGAGAGGTGACATGGGCTAGATCCTTCTTTTTTAGAGCTTGCTGCAACATATACTATCTTACAGCAACCTCGGGGACTACGTGGGCCCACGTCATTTTGCATGACTCGTCCTGATCCTTTCTCTTCACAAAGAGTTTAGTTTCAAAACTGAGCTAAGGCACTAACCAATCACGACAGATACCATGTGATGGCAGACATCACACACTAACGAGGGCCCACGTCTCCAAGGTTTGGGACCCTTTCAAAATTCTTTTTTCTTTTTTCAGGAGCATCATAAATCTTTCGGTCAAAACCGACAACGTCAACCAAGTGCAAGCAAAGTGTGGTCGGAAGCACTAGACGGTCCTCCAGCCCTGCTCGGACCACATGTCGAACGTGTGTCCGACCACCCTTTCTCACTCAGCCAAGCAAGACGGCGTTTTCTCCCTCAAGATCCATGATGCTCGGGGACTAGCTGTGGAGGTATAAACTCCATATACCCTCACGGCCTAGTTTGGGCCGACATGCTATCACCAGGCCGGCCCATCAAGCTCCAAGACCGATCGGCTCAGGCTGGTCGGACAGCCTAAAACGGGCAATTATATCGAAGACCGACAAGGAGGACAAGACCTAGGCGAGATAGGAAAGTTTAGACTTGTAAAGTATGTAAACTTAGTACCGGATAGGCTAGTTCCGACTTGTAACCTTGCTCCCGTAATATATAAGGAGAGCAAGGACCCCCATGCCGGGGACGGAATCGGCATAACGCACGGACTCATACATCCACATCATAATCGAAACGAGAGAGCGGGACGTAGGGTATTACGCTTCATAGCGGCCGAACCTGGGTAAACCTTGTGTGATTGCTCCTGTTTACATCTTGCTCGCAACCTCGGTGCGCCTTCCGCCAATCCATTACCGGTCAGGGCATACCCCTGGTCGGACTATCGCCGATATTTCATCGACAGGTGTACTTGGTTTGACTGATGAAAGTTCCTTCCTTCAATTGCTTGATTTGAAAACCAAGAAAGAACTTTAGCTCACCCATCATAGACATCTCAAATTTGTCCGTCATTGTCCTACTAAACTCTTTAACATACACATGGTTAGTACTACCAAATATTATGTCATCGACATATATTTGGCACACAAAGATATCACTTTTAATCTTATGTGTAAAGAGAGTAGGATCGGCTTTGCCTATATCAAAGCCTTGCTTCAGCAAGAATTCCTTAAGGCATTCATACCATGCTCTTGGTGCTTGTTTCAGCCCATAGAGCGCCTTTTGGAGTTTGGGAACTTGGGATCTTCAAAACCCGGTGGCTGCTTGACATAAACTTCCTCTTGTATTGGGCCATTAAGAAATGCACTCTTCACATCCATTTGGTGTAGCTTGAAGTCATGATGTGCAGCAAAGGCTAGAAGAATCCTTATTGCCTCAAGTCTTGCCACTGGTGCAAAAGTTTCTTCAAAGTCCAAGCCCTCTACTTGAGTGAAGCCTTGAGCCACCAATCTTGCCTTGTTCCTTGTCACTACTCCATTTTCATCTTGCTTGTTGCGGAAGACCCATTTTGTGCCAATGACATTGGTTTTGGGTCTTTCCACTAAGGTCCAAACCTTGTTTCTCTCAAAGTTGTTGAGCTCTTCTTGCATAGCCATCACCCAGTCCGGATCCTTGAGTGCTTGATCTACCTTAAGAGGTTCCAAAGAGGAGACAAACGAGTAATTTTCACAGAAATTTACAAGATGTGAACGTGTTACCACTCCTCTTCGAATACTCCCAAGAATGTTGTCCACCGGATGGTCTCTTTGAATAGTTTGTCGAAGTCTTGGATGCTCAACATCTTCTTGGTCATTCTCTGGACCTTCATTTGCTTCTTCTTCAAAGATGGGATCTAAATTTATCCCTTGATGTGTTGATGCGGGGAGTTCTTTGGAGCCGCTTTCGAGGTAGAGGGGGCGGCACTGCCGCCCATATGGGCGACACTGTCGCCCTGCTGTTTTTCAGCAGGTGTGTGCTGCCCTTTCTTACAGAGTTTGTCAGCGGAAATTGGTGCAGCAACAGCTTGAGAATCTTCATCATCTGAGGCTACATTTTCTTGTGGCCTCACATCTCCAATTGCCATATTCTTGATTGCCTTACAAGGTGGATCCTCTTTACCTACAACACTTGCATCAACTTGCTCCACTTGAGAGCCGTTAGATTCATCAAATGTCACATCTACCGTGACTTCAATTCTGCCCATGGCCTTATTGAAGACACGGTAAGCGTGCTCATTTGATCCATAACCAAGAAGTACACCTTCATCAACTTTAGGTGCAAATTTAGGGATTTTGGCTCTCTTGTTAAGTATGAAACACTTGCAGCCAAAGACCCTAAAATATGACACCTTAGGTTTGTTACCGGTTAGGAGTTCATATGATGTCTTCTTGTACTTCTTGTGGAGGTAGAGACGATTGATGGCATGACAAGCGGTTTTGATAGCTTCATCCCAAAAGAGGTCCGAAGTCTTGTACTCATCAAGCATTGTCCTTGCCATATCAATGAGTGTCCTGTTCTTCCTCTCTACCACACCATTTTGTTGAGGGGTATATGGAGTTGAAAACTCATGTTTGATTCCCTCTTCTTCAAGAAATTCTTCAACTTGAGTGTTCTTGAATTCGGTTCCATTGTCACTTCTAACTTTCTTGACGGGGATACCAAATTCTCTTTGTGCCCTTCTAATAAAGGTCTTCACCTTATCTTGAACCTGACACTTATCATAGACAAGAAATACCCAAGTGAAACGGGAATAATCATCAACAATAACTAAACCATATTTGTTACCCCCGAGGCTCAAGTAGGCAACCGGTCCAAAGAGATCCATATGTATCAACTCCAAGGGTTGAGTAGTCATCACGATGCTCTTTGGTGGGTGAGGTACACCTACTTGCTTTCCAGCTTGGCAAGCACCGCATATCTGTCTTTCTCAAATTGAACATTTGTTAGTCCCGGGATGTGGTTGTCTTTTAGGAGTTTGGCCAAGTTCCTCATCCCAACATGAGCTAGCCGGCGGTGCCATAGCCAACCCATGCTGGATTTTGCCACTAAACAGTCTCAAGCTTAGTCTCACTTTTGTTGAAATCAACTAAGTATAGCTTATTCTTGAGTTGGCCTGTAAAGACAATAGAGGAATCCTCCCTCTTAAAGACTTCCACACCCACATCAGTGAAGAGACAATTGTAACCCATCTCACATAACTGAGAGACAGACAACAAATTGTACTGCACTGCATCAACATGTAAAACATTTGAAAGTGAATGCTCATGAGAAATAGCAACTTTACCAAGACCAACTACTCCCCGTAGAGTTGTCACCAAAGATAATGTTGTCGATTGATCGTAGTTGGGGAGTAGCTCATGAACATACTCTTGGCTCCGGTCATATGATTTGTACGGCCACCTGTCAAGCACCCAACTTGACCCACCGGAGGAGTATGTCCGCAACACGGAATTAGTTTCAGATTTAGGCCCCCTAAGTTCTTGGGGCCTTGCAAAGAAGCAACAAGAACTTTGGGAACCCAAATAACAAGCATTTCTATAAACATTTCGCCATTTCCTATGAATTTGGCAACCACACCACCCTATTTGTCTTTCGCAAAACAAAGTTAGAATTCACAACATAATCATATGACTTTGCACTAGGGTGGTTGGTCTTTTGTTTTTGATTGACATGCACTGTTTTCTTCTTCTTCTGGATGTTCTGCTGCACCTGGTAAACCTTCTTCTTGGGCTGGTTCTGAGCAAGGAAACAGGAGGTGGTCTTCCCTTTTCTGTGGGGGGCGACACTGCCGCCCTTCCCAGCGGCACTGCCACCCAAGGACGGCTGTGCTGCTCGGGGCTGGCTTTGTGTCACCTTCTGTGTAGACCTTTCTGTACCTCCTAGACCCTTACTCATGAATTGAACACACTCAATTCCATTTATTACCTTTCTCCCATTGATTTTTCCTCCATGAGTGAGTCCAAGCCCATCCTTGATTCTTGGATTTCTTCCATCTATGTATTTAGGCTTCTTTGCTTGTTCAGTTGCTCTTGCAGCAGGTTCCTTGCCCTTTTTAGATCTGATTTGCAGCAGAGCATTGAGCCTTGCATTCTCCTTTTTCAACACTTCCAAGCTAGCAAGGTTAGTGGAACAAACATTTGCATCATTTTGACACTTACCACTTACCTTGCTAGTTGAAGCCTTAGTAGTGTCATTTGAGCTAGAAGATGATGAAGTGCTCTCCTAAAGAGTGCTATATTGCTCTTCAAGTTTGTTGTGCTTTTCACTTAAGACACAATACTTTTCATTGAGAGCAACATTTGCCTTCCTTGCAAGAGCTAGTTCTCTTTGAGCCTTTTTCAAGGTCTTATTCAAAGAGTCCACTTCACTATCTTTAAGTTCAAGAGCTTCCTTGCTGCCTTTGTATAACTCTTCAGTTTTCTCAAGAGTTTCATCCAACTCGGCTAGCTCAGCTTTGACACTATCTAATTCTTCTAGAGTCTTGGTGATAAAGATTTTTGTTTTGGGATCAAGGTTCTTTGAAAGTTTAGCACATTCTTTAACACCACTTGACTCTTCCTCACTAGAGCTATCACTTAGATCACTACTTGAAGCATCACTAGCTGGAGTGGAAGATTTCTTAGATTTCTTTACCTTCTCATGCTTTGCCATAAGACAAATATGAGGTGAAGGACCATCATCATCAGACAAGTTGTTGAAGAGTCTTGGTGTAGAGGATGATGTTTGTATTGCAACTGTAGCCATCTTCTCATCCTCATCACTTGACTCTTTAGTTGAGTCCCATTCATGCCCAATGTGTGCTTCACCTGCTTGCTTGTATCTTCTCTTGTGCTCATACTTTCCATCATTCTTCTCCTTCTTGTTCTTGACTGGACACTTTGCAACAAAGTGCTCGGTGCTGCCACACTCAAAGCAAGTTCTCTTTTTCTTATTGGAGAACTTTCTTTGGACAATCTTGTAGCCATTCCTTTTCAGCCCCTTGTGGTAGTCCTTCAAGAACAAAGCCATATCATCAATCTTCTTGTAATCAGCCCCATCATCTTCATCTTCACTTGAGGAGGTGCTAGAGTCATGATGTTGATGAATTTGCTTGTCTTCCTTGGGCTGACTTGAAGATGCTTGCTTGCTGCCCTTTTGTTTGCTGCTGCTTGTACTCTTGCTTGACTTGTTTGCCTTGAGTGCTACCTCCTTGATTTTCAGCCCATCAAGTTTGGATTGTAACTCTCCAAGTCTTTTCCTCTAATTTGCCTCTTCTCTTTGCATATCAAATGTGAGAAGACGTCCAAGCACATCATTTGGAGTGAAGTGCTCAAACTTCTTCTTATCTCTAATCAAGGTGACCACTGTCTCATTTCTTGGTGAGTAAGCTTCCAACATAACTTTGACCACCTTGTGATCATCAAGCTCACTACCACCAAAACCTCTAATCTTGCCAACCAACACCATTAGCCTATCAAACATCTCTTGTGCCCCTTCTCCTTCATTTATTACAAACCGGTTGAGCTTTGCCATCAAGAGATCAATCTTGGCCCTTCTTACTTTGTCCACACCTTCATGTGCAAGGATCAAAGTATCCCAAATCTGCTTGGCCACATTTACATTCATCACCCGGTTGTACTCATTTCCATCTAGTGCACTTAGGAGGATGCTTGTTGCTTGACTATTGAGTTGGACAGCCATGAGCTCTTCATTTGTTGGTGCCTTGGGATCTTCGGGTTCTTCAAAACCTTTCTCAACAACCTCCCAAAGACCTGGATGAATACCACAAAGATAAGCCCTCATCACATGCTTCCACTTGGCATAGTTGGTCCCATCGAAATGAGGCAACTTCCCCGCGGGAATATTGATGAAAGACTTGCGGTCACGGTTAGATAAGTAAGAATAATTAAAGGATACAGCGGAGTATTTCTTTTTGCTGCTGCCCTCCTCTTTCTTGCTGCTTCCATCCTTGCTTTTGCTCTTGCTCTTGCTTTTACTCTTGCTCTTGTTGGAAGCATGATAGGAAATATCATCATCACCATCATCTGAGCTGCTAGAAAGCTCACTGGATGATGACATTTCCTCTTCTAGTTTCTTCTTCTTCTCCTTCTCTTTAGCAAGCTCTTTGGCCTTTCTTCTTTCTTCTCGCTGTTCACGTACAAGCCTTCTAGCTTCTTTTCTGCTCTTCTTCTCATCGAGCTCTTTCTTCTTCTTGATAGCTTCTCTTCTTTCCTTCTTCCTTCTTCTTCTTTCGGTGTCGCTCACATCTGAGGTCTTGTCACCATCACGAACAGTAGCATCACCTGCAGTTCTTACCGATGCATCGCTGATGTCCTCGGTGGTGTGCAGATCGACACCCGGTGCCTTGGGAGCGGGTTTCGACGCTCCGGCCTCTTCCATACTTCACGCGGTTAAGCGTCTACGAAGCAACACGGCTCTGATACCACTTGTACGATCTCTGGAAGAGTAAATGGCCTAGAGGGGGGTGAATAGGCCTGTCAAAAATCAGCTCGAGCAGATGTCAGAAGCTCGGGCGGCACTGCCGCTCAAACCGGGCGGCACTGTCGCCCGACAAATAATAATCTGCTGAACCTGAAACTTAACTGAGACAGACTACTCACAGTGCTTGGCTTACTGGTAGATTTCTAGCTATAAGTCCAGCTCGAAGACTGGCTCCCACAGAAAGAAGGTAACCTTGAGAATCTAAAGAAACAACCCTAAAACAACCTCAACAACAAGAACTGCAGTGAAGAGAACTGAAGCACGCGAGACAAGCTGATTAACCCGTGGTTCAGCTCGCCACAAAGGCTTGCCTACGTCCACATTGTTGAGGTATCCACAAAAGGATTGGACGTCACCACAAAGGTTGGTCCTTCCCTCGATCTCAAGTCAAGAGAGTGAACTCTTGAGATGAGAGGGTAATTTCTTTGCTGAAGATTGAGGTTACAAACCTCCCAAGGTTGCCACACAGGTTGGCAACTCAAGGGCGACGCCAAGCCGTCTAGGAGCAAGCTCCAAGAGTAACAAACCCTAGGGTTCGTCGGCCAAACGTGCACCAAATGCTCTCAAACTTTGGGGATCAGTGGATCTTCTCTTGGATTGAAGTTTGCTGCCCTTTTTCTCAAGATTTGCTGGTGGGAATTGCAGATCGGCTTGAGGAAAGGTGGGAGCTTCAATGGAGGAGAGAGGGAGAGCTTTGGTCTGTTCTGAGTTCGAGTGAATGCGCAGAGGAAGAAGATGACCGTTGTGAGAGAGAGCTGCTGTATAAATACGGGCAGCTTCTGCAACGGTAACAGTGGGCGACACTGCCGCCCATTATGGGCGACACTATCGCCCACCAAAGAAGGCTGACCTGAATATGAGTTTTGGCTGGCTTCTTTGGTTAGGTATATGGATGTGTTTGGTAGACTTTGAGCACTTGGTTGCACACTTGATCAACTAACCTAGAATCCCCCTTGATAGTACGGCCTTTCCTAAACTCAAGATTCAAAAGTAAAACGAATTAAACCTCTTGAGCCCGGCAAGCCGTCCTTGAAGATCTGAGGGGTACCTGCAACCTGTTCACCAACATCCTTCTGCATCTCCTGCTTGTCAACTCAACAAATCTCATTAGTTCTCTAATTAAGTGATCATCAACACCAAAACCCACAAAGTGGCTTGATTGCACTTACAGTGAAAGGATACTCTAGTGGATTGCTCGTGGCTTGTGGATCCTTGTCTTGTGTGGAGATTGCGGCTCCCCATTGGGGTCTTTGGCACCGAGCCAATTGAGCGGGCAACTCACCAAGCAAGTGCATCGCCACAACGAGGACTAGCTTGCCGGGAAGCAAGTGAACCTCGGTAAAAAATCATTGTGTTGATTTGTGATTGCCGAGGCTTCGACCTCCTTGTTCTTGTGCTTGAGCTTTCTAGGTGATTGGCTACTACACCGGTGATTGGCCATCTTCTACTCTTCGCGGCGGTATAAACTTCCATCACCTCTTTACTTCCTGTAAAGTAGAATTGATTGTTGTGGTCGGTCGGGAACCACTCATTGTGTAGAGTAAATCCCGTGGGTAGAATTGCTTGATCGGTATTGGTGAACCGACATTGTGTAGCTTGATCACCATGGTTGTTTGTGCATTTCGTTTTGAGTAGTCTTGCTTGTTTAGGACGGCTTGCATAGAGTAGTCGAAGCTTTAGCTTTGCACATTTGCCGCCTTGCTAGCTAATCGGTTGTCTAGTATTCTTGCTAGAAATTTTATTAGGCTATTCACCCCCCCCCTCTAGACATTGTGACCTTTCAAGCGGGCCGATCGATAGAACTAAACCTAGGGTTTCCGGCGCGTCCGGAGGAGATAGAGAAAAACAAGCCTTGGAGCCGTCGGGTTGTTAGGGCAAGACCTCGATTAGTCGACGGGAGATCCTTTGCGAGTGTGCTTGAGCAAGAAGCCATGGATAGGGGGAGAGAGGGAGGTTACAGGGACCAGCCAGATTCTTGGGTGCGTGGGGGACCAAGAGGTGGTGCTCGAGATTGGAGGAAGGAGGAAGACAGGAAGTTCCAAGAGCAGCCCGACAGAGGTGAGGATCGATTTTGTTCTAATTATCAGAGAGGTGATGCCAGGCAAGGCTTTGGGGGGAACTTTCCTTGGGACAACCAGAGAAGAGATTTCAGGTCTGGATCTGGGGGATATTTTGAAGAGGATTATCAGAAAAAAGAGTTCAGAGATGGTCCTGGAGGATCTTACTATCAAGAGAATGAGAGATTCAATTTGCAGAATGCTAAAAGAGGTGATGATTTTGAAAGAGGTGGTGCCAAGCGCAGGAGCTATGACAGGGAGGAGTGGTTTGCTGAAAATGAGGGGAGGCAGAAGAATGTCAGATACCAGGAGGGGAGAGTGAAACCAGAATTCAATAGAGGAGATAAACAAAGTGGAGGCTGGGAAAACAAGGGGAAAGCTAATGCTAACTTAGCTGACTTGTATTGCTACAATTGCAACAAGACAGGGCACTTCCAGAAAGATTGCAAAAATGCTCCATATTGTCACAATTGTAAGAAAGATGGTCACAAAAGTACACTATGCCCAGAGAAAAAAGGTCTTAGAGTCTGTGGATTTGGGATACCAGAGCAGGGGTTCTACAGTATTAGGAATCATGTACCAGAGTAATCAAAAAAAGGGGCCAAAGGGGTGATGAGCATTCTGCAGGGGGCTGCAAATGCAGATATGGTCAGAATTGAACTAAAAGCTTTCTACAGAGAGAATATCACCTGGGAGATCTCTACACTAGTGAAAGACAAAGAGTTTCTGATCATTTTTCCTAATGAAGATAAGAGATTTGAGATAACAAGAGTCAATAACTTTGAGTTTGGGACTGCTCCTATCCAAGCTAAAGTGAGACCAACTGATTTAAATCCAGGTGCTGATGGCATGCTAGAGGTTGTGTGGGTGAGGGCATATAACTTCCCAGATTATGCTTTGACACCAGAGACAGTGATGGTAGTTGCTCATGTTGTGGGAGATCCAGAAGAAATTGACATGGACAGTCTAAAGTGGGATGGACCTGTTAGAATCAAACTTGCTTGCAGAGATGCTAGTGAACTAAGGGGAGAAACACAAGTTTTCTTTAATGGAGAGAGCAGAAGGATTAGGTGGGTGGTAGAGACTAGGAAGGATCAGTTTGATAAGGCTTATAACACATCCAAGTTCGACAGGCACAGAGATAGAGCTGATGAAGGTGATGAAGAGGAGGAAGAGGAGCAGGACAAGATCAAAAAGCAGCAAAAGCAAGAGAAACCTACTCTAAAGCAGCCGGTGGATACAAACAAAGGGTCCACACCTCAGAACAAAGCATCACTTGCTCTATCTAAACAGGGTGGCCAGAATGCTCAGGAGAAGGCTAGTGCCCAAAAATTGAACAATATTGAAGAAGAGGTTGTTGCTCTGTCTGAAGAGAATCAAATTCCTACCCAACAGAGTGGTACTGATAAGGAGAAGCTTCAAACCAACACTCTTGATGTGGACATGATGGGGTCACAAGAAGATAAAGAGGATAGCTTGAGTATAGAGGATACTGAAAAAATGATCACCAATGAGGGGGAGCAAGCTACTCAGGGGTCTGGGAAAGAGAAGGTTAGTGATGTTAATAATGTGTTAAGGAGTGAGGGACTGGAAGAAGAGTTAGTTGATTATGAAGGGGAATATGAGCTGATAGAACAAGACAAGGCTGAGCTAGATAATTATGAAGAGTTGTTGGAAAGTGAGGATGAAAAATCCCAGATGGAGGCTGTAGACAGAAATCTGGAGAAGAGAATTGAGCAATTGGGTATTGTGCTGAATTACAAAGAGGGGGTTGGCTATAGCCTGGAGGGAGAGGAGTTAGAGGAAAGTGACAAAGAAAACAGGGGAGGTGATGAGAGAGTGCTTATACACATATCCCAAACAACAATATGCAGGAGGGGAAAGGAGGGGATGGGAGACAGCTCAAGACACAGCCAGCCATGGCACAAAGGAAGAGCTTGAGGAAAGCTAACCAAGAGGGAAGTGTGCAAGACCAGGCTACAAAGCTCAAAGTTAAGAGAAATGAAACAGGTAATTCTTCTTTTGCTGGTTTTAATTCTAAACCTGTTGAGTCTTTAGCATTTATAGCAAAAACTTGTAAAATTAAAATGGGGAAAGAGACAGAGGCTCATCTTGCAATAGATAGGCTCAAGGCACAAGAGATGGCCAAATCTGTGATTCTTAAAGCTAAAGAGAAGTTGGCACAAAGTCAAAAAGAGATTGCCTCACCTAACAGATTTGCAGCTTTGCAAGTTGATTTGGAGGATGAAGATGTAAACAAAGAGTTGCAAGGAGAACAGATAGACAGTTCCTTAAGTGATAAAAGAGATACAGAAACTGAGCAAAAAGAAAGAACTGCCCCGAAAAGGGGCAGACCACAAAAAAAGAAGGTTAAACAATGAAGATCCTTTTCTGGAATATAAGGGGGCTAGGAGGGGCTGGAAGAAGAGGCTAGTTTAAAGACTTGATGAGTCAACATTCTTTTGATGTGGTTTGTTTACAGGAGACAATCAAAAAAGAGTTTACCTCTGCTTTTCTCAGTGACCTGGTGAATGGGAGTTGTTTTAATTGGGTTTGGACAGAGGCTGTGGGGCATTCTGGGGGGACTCTAACTGGGGTTAGAGATGGGGATATTGAAGTGATGCAGATGGACACAGGGGATTTTTATTCTAGTGTTAAAGCAAAGAGCAGAAATAATGGGAGCGTGTGGGAAGTCATGAATGTGTATGGACCAGTTCAAGATGATAGAAAAACAAAGAGTTCCTGCAAGAGTTAACTGCAAAAATAGAGAGAACACAGGTGGCTCTTGCTGTGGGAGGAGATTTCAATTTAATAAGATGGGCTTCAGAAAAATCATCACAAAACCTTGATCAGAGTAAAATGGATCTGTTTAATAATTTTATTTCTGATAATGGCTTAAAAGAGATGCTTAGAAAGGGGGGAAAATTTACTTGGACAAATAAATAGGAACAACCTGTCATGAGTGTCCTAGATAGAGTGTTGGTGAATATAGAATGGGAAGCACGATTTCACTGGTGTACTTGTGAGAGTTTGACTAGAGTGGGTTCTGACCATAACCCAATTGTTGTGAACACAAAGGATAAAAGAGTTAGTCACCCATATACATTCAGATTTGAGATGGCATGGTTTACACAAGAAAATTTTTTAGAGAGTTTGTTGGCAAAATGGCCTTGCAGGAATAATGATGGTATACAATATTATTGGAAAGAGATCAAGAAACATGTCAGAACTTTCAGCAAAGGGTGGGGGAATAACATCAGAGGGCAAATGAGGAGAGATAAACAACAGCTGTTGAATAAACTAAGGGAACTTGATGAGGAAGCTGAGAGAAATCCATGGACTGCAAATCAATGGAAAGAGAGATATAACACAGAAGAAAAGCTAGAGCATATTTATGGATTTGAGGAGGTGCAATGGCAAAAAAGAGGTGGGGAGAAGTGGATTCTTCAGGGTGATGCCAACACTAGTTTCTTTCATCAGAAAGCTAATGGCAGAAGGAAGAAATGTTCTATTTTTTCTCTGGAGGATGGGGAAGAGATAATTACAGGGGAGAAGAACCTGAGAGCTCACATAGAAAATTATTACAAGAGTTTGTTTGGCTCAGAGGAAAATGGTAATATGTCTATAGAGGAGGATTTCTGGGAAGAACATGAGGTTTTATCTGATAATGAAGCAACAGAGTTGGTGCAGCCATTCTCAGTAAGTGAAATAGAAAAAGCTCTCAAAGAGATGGACTCAAATTCAGCTCCTGGGCCAGATGGGCTGCCAGCTGGATTTTATAAAAAGATGTGGCCATATATTAAAGAGGTGGTTGTAGAGATGTTCACTGAATTGCATAAAGGAAATTTCCAAATGAGTAGACTGAATTATGGACTCATATCTCTCATTCCCAAAATCAAAGAGGCTAGTAACATAAAACAATACAGGCCAATATGTCTTCTCAATGTTGATTATAAGTGGTTTACAAAAGTGCTGACTTTGAGACTCACAAAATTTGCAAGCAAGATCATTAGTCCTCTCCAGACAGCTTTCATCCCAGGCAGGTATATACTTGAAGGAATTGTGATGCTTCATGAAGTGTTACATCATCTAAGAGTGCAGCATAAACAAGGAGTGATTTTGAAACTTGACTTCGAAAAAGCTTATGACAAAGTCCAATGGATATGATGGAGGTCTTTGCAAAAAAGAGATTCCCAGATAGATGGATTCAATGGATGAATCAAGTAGTAGAAGGAGGCAGAGTGGGTATCATGATTAATGGACAGGCTGGTAACTACTTTAGGACATTTAAAGGGCTTAGGCAGGGTGATCCTTTATCACCTCTGCTGTTTAATCTTGTAGGAGATGTCATATCCAAACTTTTAGAGAAAGCTAAATTAAATGGATTCATCAAAGGGTTGGTGCCAGATCTAGTTGAAGGAGGGTTGACACATTTACAGTATGCAGATGACACGATCCTTGTCATAAATATGGATGAGGAATCTCTAACAAATACAAAGTTTCTGTTGTATTGCTTTGAGGCTATGTCAGGGTTGAGAATTAATTACCAAAAAAGTGAAATCTATGTGCTGGAGTCTCCAATTGAGAAACAAAGAGAGATTGCTGCTTTTTTCAATTGCAATGTGGGGGCCTTTCCTATGAAATATCTAGGGGTCATGCTAGATAGATATTATATGAGCTCCAGTGATTTTGACTATGTGTATCATAAAGTGGAAAAGAGAGTTCCAACCTGGCAGAGTAATTTGCTCACTTATGGGGGAAAAATGATTTTAACAGAGTCATGCCTCAGCTTTGTTCCTAACTATGTGATGGGTATCTTTCATCTTAAGGGTGAAGCTCACCAAAAAATGGAGACTGCAAGATCTAACTTCTTCTGGCATGGGCCTGGTCAAAAAAGGAGGTACCACATGATGAGATGGGATGTGTTGGCCTCTCCTAAACCAGCTGGGGGTTTGGGCTTCACTGATACTAGAATCATGAACCAATGCTTACTGTCCAAGTGGATTTACGGATTGGAAAGGGGAGACAGCAACCCCTGCTGTGATCTTTTGAGAGCTAAATACATGGGGGATAAAGGGTTCTTCAGCTCCAAACACACAAATGTGTCTCAATTTTGGTCAGGTTTACATGAGATAAAACATTGGTGTGCAAGAGGATTGGTGCATATTGTGAAGAATGGAAAGAGAACAAGATTTTGGAAGGATGTGTGGCTGGGAGGCTGCCCTCTGAGTAAGGTATATAAGAGATTATTTGATATCTGTAATGAAAAGGAAAGTTCAGTGTGGGAAGTGCTGCATGATAACATGATATCATTAACTTTCAGAAGAGCTTTTGGGGATTTAGAAATAGAAGAGTGGCAACTTCTACTTGATCAGATCAGAAACTTTGAACTTGGTGAGGAACATGATACTATGTCCTGGGCACTAGAAAAAAAAGGAGTTTTTACAACATCATCCTTGTATAAAGAGTTGTCTTTCCCTGGAATGATGAACAGGGAGATCATGTGTATTTGGAAAGCCAAATTACCTTTGAAGATCAAATTCTTTCTGTGGTCACTATATATGGATTGCTTGCCTTCGGCAGAGCAATTGGTTAAGAGAAATTGGCCTGGGGAAATAGAGTGTAAAATGTGTGGCGTGGAAGAGACATCACAACACATTTTCTTTGAGTGCCCAATCGCGCAATATTGCTGGTGACTGCGAGAGAAGCTCTTGGGTGGTCACAAACACCTGTGACCTTACAAATGTTCATGGAGATTAGTAGGGGGAGGGATAATTTGCCAAAACCCATGATGATCTTTCTTCTTGCCTGTTTTTGTTGGAGTATTTGGTTAAAGAGAAATGACTTTGTGTTTAATAATAGAGTGGTTTCTGTTCCTAATGAAGTGATGTTTTGTGCTATTAACTTCATGCAGAAGTGGAGTTTGCTACTCAAGGAGCACGAAAAAGGATGGATTACGAAGACAAAGGACAAGATGTGGCGCCGGCTGGAGCAAAGCGCCCCAAGATAATGGTGTAGAAGCTGCCCCGAAATCACACTGTCTGTAATAGGGCTAGTCTTTTGCGCATAAGTAGATGGCAGGGATTATCTAGTCCGTTAGTGAGAGTATTGCTCGTAGTTGCATTTTGATTTCCAGGAGTGAGATGCTGCAAAAGTTTGTTTGAGCTCTCTTTACTGTTTTTCTCTGTAAAGCTGGTAATCCCAGCAAGACATGGTTACTTCGCTTTCAATATAAAGCTGGCCTTTTGTCTAAAAACAAGCTTGCAAATGAAGACGTGAAGTGTGATACCAAACACCAAGTCGAAGCCTTTTTTTACATCAACATAGATCTAAAGAGTTCCTGCCTGATAAGCTTACAGAAAGCCACAGAGTTATGTAAAGAGTTCAAGGAGCAGATAAAACTAGTCTTTAACTAATATGCTGAGGATCGGAGGACGCCTGCGAATGCGCGATGAGATGATATGTGAAGCAAAGCAGCTAGCTCAAATGGTAGTACTTCTTCCTCAATGCCTCCTCCGCCTCTCTGCAGGTTTTTCATAAAGAAAAAAAAAAAAGCCCGTCACACACCACAAAAGCCTGTATATATGCAAGAGCTGCTGTGCTTCAGATGTACCAACAACTCATGGATGAATTGACCAGTGAAATTAAGCAACAACTAACAGAAGACGCTAGCTAATACCTCAACTTGTTCTTGATCTCGACGTTGGCAGGGTCAAGTTTCAGTGCTTGCTGGAACACAGGAACCGCTGATCTGTACTTCTGTAAATCAAGATTGATAATTACTATTGCAGTGAGATCTTTACAGATTGCAGAGATCAGATTATGTAACGTGCGATCTTTACAGACGCAGAGATCCGTGCTGGCAAGATTATATATAAATATATATTGCAGATTTGCAGTGCGATCACTACAAGTGCAGAGGTTATATTGTTCAATGTAAATTGAGAGGTAGCTATAAATATATACCTGCAACAACATGAGAGCCATGCCCTCGCGGAACCACGCTTTGGCCCAACGAGGACGCAGCCTTTGGCATTGTTGTGCATGTGCCGCAGCTTGAACCCCTTCTCTAGCCTTCAGAGAGCATAGGCTCAGGTTAGCATATACGGTGGCATCATCCGGGTCAAGGGAACTTGCCTGCATGAACAACATACATGTGACCGGTCAATAGCACTTGTCTGCATGATTCACTTGAACTGCAGTAAATTAATAAGATTATTCAGCAGCTGGTTCCGCATCAGCATTAGCTTAATTCGTTGCTCTGCTGCAATCTCAAAATAGGGGTCAATCCAATCCTTCACACCTCTTTAATTAGCACTGTGATATATGAAATTGTACAACATTCAAATCACCCAAAAGCACATGATATATTATCTCGGCACGGTCAAATTAAAGATATATGCACTTACCCGTGAAAAACAGTAGATTGCATAACCGTAGTCACCATTTGCAAACGCTTCCCTCCCTTCAGACTTGGCATGAGAAAATGATTCGACAAACACTTCCTAAGAAAAGGTAGCACATGATGAGTTCCATGCATGACACGTGATGCAAGCAAAGAGTTCCGGTGGTACTAAATGATACAAGCAGTTAGCACAATTTTAAATTTATTCATTTTCAAAAATAAAAACCCATTCCTATATTGATATCATGAAATCATACTCATGGATCTTTCCTCCACCTATTAGATAAGTATGAGATTAATGGGGTGTTCGGTTTGTAGAATTACCCCATTCTAGATTAGGTGATGCACTTGAGGCCATTCCTCAAATTTGGTGCAATAATAACCTCAATTCTATTCCACATACTAGTATTAATTATTAGCTCTGTAAGAAATGAAGTGACAATGAATGAACTCATCCCTCTCCATAAACCAAAGAAAGAAAATGTAAGGAGTACGAAGATGATAGACTAACACATTCGTCAAAACATCCCGTGTGCTAACATACCTGAGGTAGAGTTTTCATGGTACTAATAATCCCACCTACGCTCCAGTCTGGCAGGGAAGGAATGGGGTTTGTCCGAGGGAGCAGAATTTCTACAAGCTCATGCCACTCATTTATAGCTGCTTGCATGATTGGGTATCTCCCATACTGCATGACAATTGCAAAGATCGAAATGGGGATAATACCATATATATAGTCCAGCATGAAAGCTGACAAGGATATCAATGGTTCAAGTTATTTTTATTTCCTCAGATTATTTATAGAGCAAATAAACAGGTAGCACAGACAAGGAAAGAGTCATTAATATATAATACCCCATCATGAATGTTAGGGTCAGCACCGGCATCTAGCAAGAAATTGAGAATGTCTGCTGAGCCACTTGCAACTGCAGCTAATGCCATAGTCATACTGGATGGTTGGAAGTTCACATCAGCGCCAGCCTACAGAATTGCAGAATACGTACAAGTTAGCTTCAGTGAACATGAAAATAAGCATGGCATTGTTAACAAGTTTAAGTGAATAAGCGGACCTCAACCAACAACTTAACACATTCCAAGGAGCCGACGCCAAGGCATGCCATCACAAGTGGAGAATAAACACGATGAAAAACTTTATTGGGCTGCAAAGGGAAGTGAATAATACAGTTACAATATATCTGGAACAATAATGCTTAAGCAGCGACATATTAGGAGGACACAATTTTTAGCTGGTGTCTTTCTAATTGTTTACATCAGCACCATGCTGTAGCAGGATCTTGACAGCCTGGGCATGGCCGTTCTTTGCAGCCACGAGCAGTGGCGTCCCGTTATTGTTGGAAGGATCCACGGGAACACCCCTGGACAGCAGCAGTAACATAGCCTCACAGTTCCCTGGAGGGTACAAATTAAAGAGAACTGAAACTTTGCATTCAAACTGATTTTGTATTAGCTCTCTCAAAAAAAAGGGTACCAAAAGAACCCCAACAGACTCTTTAATTAGTTCTCCCAAAAAAGTATACAAATTGTTTTGTATTTGTCGCTAGCCAAAGATGGAGAGCAAGGATATGCTACCTAGAGTGCACGCAATATATAGAAGTGTGCACAATATATAAAGAAAGGCACAAAGATATAGAATCTGATATGTTTACTAAAACAATTTTCCAGGTATCTAGAGAGTAAGATAAGCAAAATGTAAATAGCATCATTAACTGACTACATTGATGGACAGAATGATCCATTATTCATCATTCCAAGAAAGCAAGTGAAAAAAAAAATGTTGTGCCAGGAATTAATCAGCGACATTGAGCAGCGGCGTGCGACCCCTGGCGTCGGGCACTGCCGGGTCGACGCCGCGGGCAAGAAAGTAGTACAGGAGAGGGACGACGGCTTTGTCAGCGGGCCCGGGCTCCGGTCCGTCCAGCATCTCAGGGGTTTCGGTGGCGACGAAGATTGTCGTCTCGCCTGCAAAGGGAGATGGAATGGAGCTAGCACCTCAGTCCGGCGAGGAGGCCGGAGCATGGGAATGGGATTAGGTACCTTCGTCGGAGGTGGAGTTGGCGTCGAAGCCCTTCTCCTCCACCAGGTACCTGCAGACGTCCAGCCGCCACCTGCCGCGTGCTCCCACCACCGCGTGGTGGAGCAGGTTCCGGCCGTTGGCCCCACTCAGTCTCCGCAAGTCCATGCCGCTCGCCGCTGCAGCTTCTACCAAAAGGATGCAATGGGGATCAGATAGCACGCACAACAGTCAGAAAGAGAGGCCATCCATGGCGTTCTTGTTACCCTTGAGAGCGGGGAGGTTGGCATCCAAGGCGGCTTCTATAACTGCATCGATGTAGCGGAAGGAGACTGGGGCGGCCATGGCGCGGCGGCGGCGGGAGCGGCGGCGGCGGCGGCGGCGCAAGAGTGCGACTGACGAGAGAAAAAGTTGGAACTTGAGAGCAGGTGTGAATGCATTTTGGGATCGGAATAAATAAAATAAAATAAAATAAAATAAAATATCCATCTCCGCCTGTCCACGCGTCGGTACTGTTTAAACTCTGTTTATCTTCGCTGTCTACCTGGTTTAATCCCTGTTTATTTACATTACATTCCTGTTTTGCTGTTCAGAAAATGCGTTAATGTTTTGCTTTGGCTGTTTAAATTTGACTATAAATACTGAGAATAACGATTTCGCGTCCTTCCACTAAATTGAAATATACTTGTACATATCTATAAATTTATTTAACTTGACTCCATACATAATCAATAATACTGAATAAATCATTTCTAGAGTACTTTTTAGAGAGCAAAAATGTCTATGGCACTATATGATCACCGGTATAAAGATATATTTTATGATGTATGTATTCAATGATACGTGTTATATAATCTTAACGATTTATTTATAAATTGGGAAAATTACCTGCTAGACACCGAAAGTGACCCCTTTTGCTGCTGCACATCCAAAATGGATCAATTTGCTAGAAGATACCCTGGTCCTTGGCAAATTTGCTGTCGAACGCGCTAGCCAATAAAATATTTATTTTTAGGTTTCGACGAGAGAGAAGCATGGTGAAATGTCCTTTTTACCCTCATCTGTTTCTTCTACCTTGGTCTCTTTCCTCTAGCCATGGTGCACGATCCACGCATGTCCATGGCCGCTCGTCCTATCCTAGCGAGATCGTCTGAGTCCTTGGCAACCTCATTCCCGTCCTCGACGAGCTCGTCCCCATCATAGGGAACCTCGTCTCCATCCCCATGACCGCGTCCCTAGCCTAGGTAGCCGCGCGCGCACCCAACTGAGATGGTCACGCCACCCAGCATTGCCCTAGTCTTGGTGGCCATGTCGCTACCTACCTAGGTCGCTCGCGCATCGCCCCCAACCATGGTGGCCATGCCGTTGCCTACGGGGGCGGGAGGGCGATGGCCATGCCGCTACCTAGCCGTGGCGTCCTAGCAACGACAGGCGCGGTGGTCGGCAAGCTTGCCAAGGCGCTCGTGTCCGGTGCCTCCAGCGACACATCGCCAACGAGTTCGGGCATGGAGGAGGCGAGGTTCGTCTTGTTCGCTTGTTCTATCAACGTTATCGGTTAGCCATTCAACAGTGTTTTCTGTTACAACAAATCAGCATGAGCCAGAATCGGCCAGCTAGAATTGATCCAGCGGACAAGGCGGTTAGCCTGAGCAGAGAAGGACATGTGGAATAAGAAGTAGCCAAGGGTAAAAAGGACATTTTGCAGCTAGAAATGAATTTTTTATTTAACATGGCCTCTAATAGCAACAAAAAATTTTGACAAAAAAATAATAATATATTAGCAGCATGTAGCTACAAGAACCATTACAAAGTTTACAGTTACAGAGGTCACTACATCCATGAACGGGCACTAATGATCATGGTCATTGGGGAGGCATACAGCTTGCACAGCTTGTTCTAGAGATGCTGATGCACTAGTTAGGGAAGCTCTAATAGCAAATTTTGACAATAACATCACAGCAAACAGCTCCATTGTTAATGTCCGCTAGGCGCTAGCAAAAGAAGCCACTTTAGCATAAGACAACTCTAAATTCATTTTTTCACCATTGTCTTTCGCTTTGCGTTTATTTTCCTTCAAAAATGGATAAATTCCGTCCCCCTAAGTATTTTTAAGTGGTTTTGACACTGGCGTCTACAGGGCTTTTTGACTGCACAACGTGCAGGTAGGGCAGCGCCGCCTACTACGCCAACGAGGTAAAGGCCGTGTTCGGCTGGACCTGGGCTGGCTGAATTCGGCAGGTTGCAAGCCGGCCGGCTGGTTCTGTTTCAGCCATGTTCAAGAAAATCTGCCCACATCTGCCCAAATTCTACCTGCAGAACACGGCCAAAATATCAAGACCTATTGCTTTGACTGCTTTGACCGATCGTTCCCGGTCCGGCGGCAAGCACGAGACGACGTAGTAGCTGCCTGGTAGCTGTGACCGTGCATGGACTGTGAGCTTGTAGTAGACTAGTATCAAGGCGCGCGCCTTCGCGCGCCCGTGTTAGCGTGTCTGGATAATATCCTTAGTCAATCAGGCATGAAAAGTAAGAAAAGGTAAGCATAGTTACTATTACAATTACTGTTTCCTAAATCAATCCTAAATGCAGGATTCAAAACATTGATCAACCTTCAGGTTGTGAATAAGTTTCTGGTGACAAAGGCTTAGCCATCAATTTATTTCATACAAAAGATTCAGCGACAGTTAGTCACTACAAAAGCTTTGCTGGAGATGAGGCCGACGAAGGTGGATCTTGTTTGTTGCTGTCAAGATCAGGAGCTATAATGTTTGGGAGGACCAGTAGTCCAAGTCCAGTGGTTGCCTTCCATTTCAGGAGTTCCATCGTGAAGTGTTATCAGTATGAAACGTAGCTGCATATGTATATGTATATATGTCAAAAGTTAGTGTCGCTGAGTTAACTGAATTTAGTATTGTAAATGGAAAATTGCATAGGTGTGTACCTTGTGCCGGCGAAATCAAAACTCATATGATGGCAATTCCTTATTCAATTAGACCTAAGTATGTTTGCAAATGCGAATGCAAGAGGGGCAATAGTTGTTACCAATATATTAAAATTACTAACTACTAAATGGTGAAAATGCTAATATACCTACAAGCATATTTAGATAGGGAGGTTCCTGCACCACACTTTTAGCATGCAGCAGGTCCTGTCTCTTGGTATGGCTACGAATGTTCATGACACTGCATTGGTAGATCATACACGATAAGTCAGTCATACTATATTATTGAATAATATTGGTAGCTACAAACATCATTCCATGGTGAGGAAATGAACCTAAAATCTTAGAAATCTTGAACTGACAAGAACAGATCACAAGGCGCTGCAAGAGAACAGAAAAACATTCAGATCAGCTTCCTATACCACTATAAAGTTGGAATTCATTAGTAGTTTGAGCAGACATTGCATATGATAAATAGAGAATGTGCGCATAATTCTAAAAGTTGACATGTGAAATCTAATGAGTTTGGTAGTTGTTTCTGGAGCTGAGATCACTATACCGGCCTATTTCATCTCTATGTAAGAAGCCTTATCCTAGTGTTTAAAAAGCCTTGATGTGGTGACCATGGCGAACATGTGTGAATCATCAATTTGTTTCATTCATCATAGGTAGCAGCATCCAATTTAGTCTGCACAAAGGAAATGTTAATTTCAATCCTCCTATGTAATGTAATGACTAAGAAGAAGATGCCTTGATGGCAATAATAAATAAAAGGAGACTACAACACCATTTTGGTAGCCTATGGTTTATGAAGAGTCTGAAAAAAGACTGGGTATGTCAACAAGGGGCCAAAATAATTCACACTGCTGAAAAAACGTTCCTTACATAAAAACGATCAGGCAACTGATAGGAACAAACAGGCCAACAAGGCCAGAACCAAAGTACCTGCTTACTGACTGTCTATGTTAGTTTATTTACAGAAACCATGACACAAGGCCAGAACCAAAGTACCTGCTTACTGACTGTCTATGTTAGTTTATTTACAGAAACCATGACATAAGTAGTTCCAAATGATAAAATTCAGGATGCGTTAACCATTCAAAGGAGACCGGTATTCCATATTTGTAAAATACGAGCATTTATATTCAGAAAGAATAGATAAGTTTCGAAATTGTGGAGCTAACTATTTCCACATAAGAACAATGTATGCCTTAGCCTTAGAGGTTATATATAGGTTGAATCCATCACATGGTTCTGTACAATATTTGTAAACAATCAAAATCTTTTTTTTTTTTTTGATGATTTTAGATAGGCTAATTTTGAGAGGCCGACTGTAAATCATTGTACCAGGGGGAGAAGCAACAAATAAATAGGTAGCATTAAAGCATGCATGCACGTCGAACATCATGGTTGGAGTAGCAATGGGGCAGGCGCTAAATCCCATCCACGCGCAAACCTTTGAAGCTTTTTCCAGTGTGTGTTTCCTTCCAATGTAGCAACCGGTTAGATACATGTATATAACTAAAATAGAAGAAATAGCATCAATCAACACTCAGAAGACTCACCAGGAGTGAATTCCGGAGATGCAACCGCAGCATGTATAGGCGAAGACTTTGGAGAGCATGCCAACTACAAAACCAAGACATTTAGTATGTGCTTCAAATACAAATATTATATAGGGTATAACAATATTATGTCATCGCCATTCGGAGGCACAAACACAATCTTAAGAACAAGATACAAAGATATTCAAAAACGTTAAAAGAGGGGAGTGTTAGGATGATACCTTTTTTTTGCAAGGCCTATAATTCTTGCTGTCTGTGTAATCTTGGCTGCTGTTAACATTCCACAGGTGAGTCTAGTCAAGTAAAGGTCTGTATAGTGAGTCACTGTCTCAAGTCAAATCAGTTCACCTAAGTCTCTCCATTCTCTGTAATCCCTTGTTCAGCTATAAATAAGAGATAAGAGATGAATACACCAGCCAGCTGCAGCTCATAGCAGCCCACAATTAGTTAGTACCATCTCTTGAAAGTGCAGAGCAACAGTAGCCTAAAAATTCCATATAATATTGTCGATCATAGCTCAGTTCAGGTACCATTTCTTTCTCAGAGATAAACCTGAATCTCTATCTCTGTGATAATATGTCGGCTTCAAAAACAGCTAGCATGTACTAAGTAACATCAACATTTCTCACTGAAGAGCATTCAGTTATGTAGTAAGCAGCTCTATTGACCTATATAAATCTTTGATTAGGAGAAACCAAGAATAACTGAGCAACACTACCTGAGGAGTATTCAGTAATGCAGTAAGCAGCTCTGTGACCTATTTTAGTTTGTTTTGCTAAGCATAACAAAAATATATAATGGTAATACTTAGATGTTTCCCTTTTGAAACCATCTTGCAAATTATTTTTCTCTCAAAAGTAATACCTCCCTGACAGTAAGTTAGAATATGGTCGCTAAATAGTCATTTCATCAGGCCTAACTTATCATGTAACAATATAGTCATTAAGTTCAAGAATGACTCTGAACCTAGCCATGCCACAAACGAGGCATGAAGCAAGTCAGTAACCTATAAATCAAGTACCCTGTGCTTCTTACTCATCACCTAGTACAGAGGAAGCAAGGAATGGCTACTATATTTGGCATTGCGCAGGTTAATGTAGTTATTTGTTTTTTGTCTGACACCCAGAGATGACTGAATCTACTCAAAATGAGGCATGGGTCAAAGAGTTAAAAACAAAAGGAACGAAAAGCAGCCATTGACCTTTGTGGAAGACCAAAAATAGCAACAATCAATTAGCGCCAATGAATTATACCAGACCTAAACACATGTAGCTGCTTTTTTAAAAAAAGGAGCCTACTAATCCAGTATAGATCTTGTGAAGCAAATTAGACAGGCAACCACTCTGAAGACAATGGAGCAAGAAAATGCAGATATGACGTTCTAGGGGAAAATGAAATACACTTATGGCGAGCAAGAAATCAGTGTCTATTAGAAAAAAGGTTATATTGTCATGCCATGTGCATCTTTATACAATGTTTATTGCTCAATTTGTCTTTTCTAGCAAAGATGAAAGTACAATTTTACCATGTACAGAATGATTGGTCCCATGTACAGCTTGAAAAGACAAGTATAATATGTCTAGTGATGAACATAGAATGTAGAGTGTGAAACTAAAATTAAGGGGAAGAAAAGAATTACGTGAAAGATAAGGATAAGAAGATTATGACCAGCTTGCACAGATCCATCTCTACAACATTAGAAGCCTCATGGTTTGTAATGGTCACCCTTTACATAATCGAGGAATTAGCTATAAAAACAGTAGATGTATAAGGCATTATTTCAATTTAGTGCAAATGTGCTATCTTAAAACGTAATCAAACGGAAAGAAATCCTAGAACCATTGCAGTGAAACTGAGTTCTATGCTAAAAATAGAAACCAAATCAGCTTATATGCAAAAGTATCAACGCTGAGTTCAATTTACTGAAATTGGATAACACTATTTTTATCACCTGATACGCAAAGGTACCAACACCGAGTTCAATTTACTAAAATTGGACAACACTATTTTTACCGAATTTCATGCAGCTACTTCCCGCACCCGCAGCGGCGACGCTGGGGCCGAGCCCGCACACCACCATGCCGGAGAGAGGAAGGAAAGGCGGGCGCCGCCGCCACGGCCGATGACGTACCCTAACCCTAACCCTAGGGCACATGGTAAATGTCACGTGCGACGACCTGAGGCGTGAGGAGACGGGGAGACGGAGAAGAGAGGGGGGCTTACCTGCGCCGCCGCCGTCGCGCCCCCTCGCCGGAGCCGCCGCCGCGCCGCCTGGCCGTGCCACCGCCGCCATGCCCCCACGCCCACGCCGGCCACCGCCTTGGGGGAAGAGGAGGGGGAGGACGGGGAGGAGGCAGAGGTGGAGGACATGGGGAGGAGGGCCGCCTCCGCCGCCGCTGCACGCCGCGCGCGGCCGTAGCCGCCGCCGCCGCCGCCTCTTGTCGCGTCGTGAGGATGGGGAGGGAGAGAGATGTCGGTGGTTTTTTTTTTTGACGGGAGGGAAAGGGAGCGGATGAGTTTTTTTTTTATCCGAAGGCAAGCCGGAATCCGAAGCTAGACTACAACCAGAAGCCAGCTTCCAACAACGGCGCAACAGCTTGAGAAAGGCAGCTTCGGGGAGCAGCCACCGGCTTCTAAATCTGGAGCATTGATTCGAAGATCCAACGGGCATAACTTTTCTGGTGACGTGGCCATGGCTCCTCTTCAAGGAGCGGTTCAGCCTTTTATTGTCTTAATGCCTGCCATGCATGGTCTCGGTCTCCGCTGCTGGCTGCAGACCCTGCAGGCACCCGGCGATGGCTGGCACACGCTAGAGAATGGTAATCTGAAACCGTTTCAGAGAAGCCTCACGCGACATTGTTTTTCTCTTACAAAGTTACAAGGTTGCTGATTAGTTGAAAACGTTAGTTTTCTTAAAACAAAACAAAGTGGAAAAATAATTAGCTGAATAGCATAAATAATTAAATATAGTTGAATATGGCTAGTTAAAACAATTTTCTTTTTCTATTCTAAACTCTAGTTTAGCAATTTAGACAACTACTTGATATGTGAATTGAACGACATCATCCATAATCCCCTAAACTACTATTATGACAATATGATAATAAGAGGTTTAGCTTTAATTATATAAATTATAACAATGAATCTTATAATAAATTGTACTGAGCTCATAATTCAATTCAATTCAATTATTATACGCTAGTTTTATAATCATAGGGACTAAGGCCCCCTTTGGTTAGGCTTTCTCAACCTATTTTTTAATATAAAAAGTCAAAAACCAATCAATAGGCTGGCTTCCATTCAAACTCGGCCAAAAGCAATTTTTGGTCGGTACAGATTTCACATCCCCTTACCCATATGTGCTTACCTATTTTGCCTTCCAACTTTTCGTAAAAATTACTCACTTGTCACTGATTATATTGCAAAGCAGTTCGTTTTTTCCTTTCCCGTTTGCGATGGTCTTCCCCATGTGACCTCGCCACTCCGGCTCCCATTGCACACACGGCGAACGTAGGTCTGGAGAGAGAAAGAAAATGCATAACATGAGATTGACAAGCGAGGTCAGTTCATAAGTAAGCGACGCTGACTGTAGTTTTATAGGGACGAGAAAAAGAATTGAGAAAAAAATGCACTAGTATATATATCTATAACCAGTGGTAGGTGGCACTACTATACATTCTTTATTCGTGACAGACACTTTTGATTTTCCATGGCGAGCAAAGGGACCTGCCACAGTGGTAAGGTCACAGTCAATCGTTAGCCACGGCGAGCCCCTTTGCCTGCCACGATTAACCCATAAACCGTGGCGAACACTTTAGGATGCCCTCCACGGCTAATCTTTAAGAATAAAACAAAAAGATTTGACGAATCTACCGGCAAGCCCATTCTCAAGTCCATCGGTGAGCCTATTCGCAGCCCAGTTGTCGAATCCAGAACGTCAACGTCGTGGATCTTCACCGGCGTCATCGCCGAATGCAACACCTCGTCACTGGATCGAGCTCCACGCCACGGGATCAGTTCGCACCGTGGTGACCTAGCGCGTCCATCGATGTGGATCTGTCCAAATATCTGGGTGTGGCCCCACGCCACCGAGGGAACCGCTGTGGTGGATCTGGCGCCGCCATCGTCATCGTGGAGATCTGTGCCCTCAATCTGCCATCGATCCGCGTGAACTTTCGCCTCCATCATCAGATCCACACGCATCCGGCACCCCTCCACCCGGATCCACCCACTGCCGCCGTTTGGGAGGGATGGGGAGACCACCTCCCACCAAATTCGTCCAGGGGAGAGGAATGGGGCCAAATCCGCATGAGGGAGATAGGAGACAGGATGCGTTCCGCCACCACCGTCGCCCCGTGATGTCCCAGCGTCGCCGGTGGATGTCGCATCGGTCCCCAGCACGATGGAAAGGGGAGAGGAGAGGAGAGGTGGGGAGGTGGAGTGGAGAGGAGGTCACCTCGGTCTCGCATGGAGAGGAGCGGGAGGTCGGGCTCGACCGCCTGTGAGGCAAAGAGAGAGGAGTGGGGAAGAAAACCCTAACTCTTCATATTTATAGTCGAAGACCGAATTTAGGCCTTGCTGGGCCTCGGCCTTAACTGAGGCAGGCCTTATAGGATGCCCACCACGATGAATCGATTTACCGTGACGGGTGCCTTAAGACAACTGCCTCCGAAAATAGGATATTTTTGGAGACGGTCATCTTAAGACGCCCACACAAAAGTGTCCTCCTCGGTAAATAAAAGGTAAATAAAAAGTGTCCACCTCCGTTAACTATGGCATTAATCGTGATGGGCAAAAGAGGGCTTCCGCCTTGGTTAATTTTTTAGGTATGTCTTGCAAAACCATTTGTGTAGTAGCGTGGGTAAGTTGGCAGCCACATTAGAGGCATACACAGCTTAGCGAAAGGCCTCTTTTTTTTTATATAGTCGTCAGACGAGGTAGCGTGCAATTCAAAACGCCAATGGTAGAGAATTTATTCTAGCCACTCTAGAATGCTAACGCTCGGTTACATTTGTAGGTAGTTCATTCGAGGAACGCACAGTATTACAACGAAATTTTGTTTTCGTTGTCAAAAAAAAACGAAATTTTGTTTTCTATATACATAATTAATAACTAGTGACGGGATTGTGTACAAGGAAACAAAAAATGGAAATGCAAAGTAGTGGGCCATCATGTACACGCGGACATGCTGGGCTGGATCAAACAAGTCGGCCCAGCCTCCGACAAGCAGTTGGCAAATGAGCTGCTTAACGCCAACAAGATATACAAGAACAGTCATCAGATTCCTGCTGTTCTCGAGTGGTACAGAAGGACTACCACAGTGTGCATATACACAAGAAATTGCTTACGCCCACGAAAGGTTGGATGGATCGACAAGCTTGCAAGTGAAGTGTGTGATACCCAATCGGCTAATCCAATGAACGAAATAACGAGTATTAACATAACCGGCAACGCCATGTACATATACTTTCTTACATCAACATTTCTTACATCTAAAGAGTTGGTTCATGGTCAACACAATGATCTAAAGAGTTCAAGCAGCAGATAAAATTAGTCATTACTTAATTTAGCACGGGGGTTGGCTCCACAGCACATTTATTTAGCATATCGGTCAGCCCCACTGTGCTCATGCGCGACGAGATTGATATGTGAAGGAAAGCAGCTAGCTCAATGGTACTTCTTGCTTGCCTTCTTGGCCTCTCTGCAGGTTTTTCATAAAGAATATCACGTGAAGCCGGTCACACACCACAAAAGCTGTTATATATGCAAGAGCTAGCTGGTTCAGATGCCAATATATGCACCCATGCGTTCAACAAGAAAAAACAACTCATGGATGAATTGACCAGTGAAATTACGCAACAACTAACAGAAGGCGCTAGCTAATACCTCAACTTGTCCATGATCTCAACGTTGGTAGGGTCAAGTTCCAGCGCTTTCTCAAAGGCAGTAACCGCTGGTATGTGTTTCTGTAAATCGAGATTGATAATTATTGCAGTGAGATCTTTACAGATTGCAGAGATCAGGTTATGAAACATGGGATCTTTACAGACTCAGAGATCTGTGCTTCTGTACATCGAGATTATATATTGCAGATTTGCAGTGTGATCACTACAATGCGAAGGTCTGATTATCCAATGTAACGTGAGAGGTAGCATACATATACCTGCATCAAGCTGAGAGCCTCGCCCTCGCGGAACCACGCTTTGACCCAATCAGGACGCAACCTTTTGCATTCTTGAGCATGCTGCACAGCTCCATCCCCATCTCTCAGCTTGAGATAGCATAGGCTCAGGTTAGCCTCTATGGTGGCATCATCTGGGTCCATGACAGATGCCTGCATGAACAACAGATTACAGGTGAAGGGTCAATGGCACTTGCCTGCATGGTTCGCTTGAACTGCAGTAAATTAATAAGATTATTCAGCAGCTGGTTCCATCAGCATTAGCTTAATTCATTGCTCTGCTGCAATTTCAACATAGGGGTCAATCCAATCTTCACACCTCTTTAATTAGCATTGTGATATATGAAAACACGCAGCATTTTAAATCATCCAAAAGCAGATGATATATTATCTCGGTCTCGGCATGTTCAAATTAAAGATATATGCACTTACCTGTAAAAAACGGTGGATTGCATAACCATAGTCACCATTTGCAAACGCTTCCCTCCCTTCAGACATGATATTAGCAATTGGTTCTACATACAACTCCTAAGAAAAGGTAGCACATGTGTTGAGTTCCATGTGTGACACATGAAGCATGCAAAGAGTTCGGGCAGTAATAAATGATACAAGCACACAGTTAGCACAATTTTTAATTTGTTCCTACATAGAAATAATAAGATGTTTCCTCCATCTATTAAATAAATATGAAATTGAAAGCTTTGGAAAAGTGTGCTAACATACCCGAGGTAGAGTTTTCATGGTACCAATAATCCCACCTATGCTCCAGTCTGGTAGGGAAGGAATGGGGTTTGTCCGGGGGAGCAGAATTTCCACAAGCTCATGTTGCTCATTTATAGCCGCTTGCATGATTGGGTATCTCCCAAACTGAATGACAATTGCATAGATTAATGGGCATATATCATATATATAGTCCAGCATGAAAGCTGACAAGGTTATCAACGATTCAAGTAACTTTTTATTTCCTCGGATTATTTATAGAGCAAATAAACTGCTAGCACAGACATGGAAAGAGTCATTAATATAGAATAATACCCCATCATGAATATTAGGGTCAGTTCCGGCCTCTAGCATGAAATTGACAATGTCCGCTGAGTTACTGGCAATTGCAGCTATTAACATAGTTGACCCGGGTGGGCGGAAGTTCACATCAGCACCAGCCTAGAATTGCAGAATATGTACAAGTTAGCTTCAGTGAACATGAACATAAGCATGGCATAATTAACAAGTTTAAGTGAAAAGGTGGACCTCAACCAATAGCTTAACACAATCCAAGAAGCCATTACTGCATGCTGTCAGAAGCGGAGAAAAAACACGATTGACAACTGTATTGGGCTGCAAAGGGAAGTGAATAATACAGTTACAATATATCTTGTACCGCTTAAGCAGTGACATAAAAACAATGCATCCTTAGAAGGGCACACGATTTTTAACTGGAGCGTTTCAAATTTCTTACATCAGCACCATGCTCTAGCAGGATCTTGACAGCGTGGGCATGGCCGTTCTTTGCGGCCTGGAACAGCGGCGTCCCGTTATGGTTGAGAGGATCCACGGGAACACCCTTGGACAGCAGCAGCAGTATAGCCTCCTTGTGCCCTGGAGGTGCAGATTAAAGATAATTGAATCGGAGCATGCATGAGAAACTGTAAATTAAACACAAAGCACCTCATCATAGAACATTTCTGACAGTTTCCAATATGCAGATGCAGAAACTCTAGATGCATACGGTTAATTGTCAGCTATTTAATTTGTAACTTTAGTCTGTCTAAACAAGGGTCTAATAGGTGGATAATTCTTAGTGTAAATCTTCAACTAAACTGTCAGCCAACTAGTTAGCCAGCCCAGCTAATATGAGTTAATTTTCAGTCCTAGCTAATAACAGACCCTAACTGATCAAAAAGGCTTTAGACCCTACCTGAACGAAATTATGCGTAGCTTTGTTACAATCATGAATCACATATTGGACTATGCAGCTATCAATTTGGCCTTGGCACTACGTAAATATTAGTTGGATTTTTAAAACTCATATTTAATTAATTCTAAATGTATTAACAGCATTTTATATATACTAATATACATATTGGTTATTATTTTTGTCCTAGAAATTGTTACATATTGGTTATTATTTTGTTAGAAATTATTTTTGTCTATTGTTGCTGATTTGGTGTAGAAATTGTTACATAAAGCAAACGAACAGGGCGATTGGTTATTATTATCCTCTGTCTTTTCTAGTTTCAAGTTCGCTCTAGTCCCCAAAATATCAGGTCCGGCACTGTGATTATACTAAAAATGACTCCAAATAATCATTTAGAGAGTAAAATTTAGATATAAATTAATATGAAAAAAAGGAAATCGAAGCAAAAATGTACGGACAAAACGATTCACTACTATTCATTCATCATTCCAAGAAAGCATGTAAAAATGCAGTGCAAGAAATTAATCAGCAAACGCACCGTACGCCGCCACATTGTGCAGCGGCGTGCGACCCCTGGCGTCGGGCGCAGCCGGGTCGACGCCGCGGCTGAGAAAGTAGGTCAGAAGAGGGATGACGCCGAAGGCATCGGACGCGTCCGCCTCGTCCGTCCAAGGGGTCTCGGTGGCACAGAAGATTACCGTCTCGCCTGCAAGCAAGTGGGAAATGAAGCTAGCAGCTCAGTTGGCGTACGGCGTACCAAGACTCCGGCGGAGCTCGTCCGGCCAGGAGGGCGGAGACTGGGACTGGGATTACGCACCTTCCGTAGAGGTGGAGGTGACATCGAAGCCCTTCTCCTCCGCCAGGTACCAAATGACGTCCGGCAGCCCCGTTCCGCAGGTTCCCATCACCGCGAGGTGGAGCAGGTTCCGGCCGTTGATGGTACGCAGTTCCCGCAAGTCGATACCGCTCGCCCTTTCAGCTTCTACCGAAAGGATGTGCATGCAATGGAGAGGAGAGGAGAGGAGAGCGGATCATCAAATAGCTACAACAGTAGTCGATCGAGAAAGAGAGGCCGGCGGCCGGCGGCGGGCCGTATGTGTTAGTAGTTGTTACCCTTGAGCGAGGAGAGGTCGCCGGCGGCGACGGCCATTTTGACCATGTCGACGTACTCGGAGTGGGAGACCATGGCGCAGCGGGCGGCGGCCGCTTTGGCCCTGGCGACGCGCTCGGAGTGGGAGACCATGGCGCGGCGGGCGGCGGCGGTATGGCTATGGCGTGTCACAGAGAGGTCACTGCGCAATGGATTCTGGGATTTCACTGTAAATGGATTCTGGCTATGGCGTCCGTGTGAATGGATTCTGGGATTTCACTGTCCAGTGTCCACGCGCTGTACTGTTTGTCCACGCGTGCACGGCATTTCATTGCATAGCTGCAGCCTGCAAAAGGCTAGTGCCTGCCATGCATGCATATGCATGGTCTCGGTCTCCGGGGCTGCAGCAGAACTGCAATGGCACTGGCACACCGCACACGCTGCACGTCTTTAAACTATCGCTGGCCCCACTCCATTAACACCATGGTTGCGTGCCTGAGGGCATATCGTTCGCCTACAATTATTGTGGTTGATTATATGGTTATTTGAAATGAAAAATTTCTGTCTTAAACTTTAGTACTTTAGCAAATTAGATCATCCGCACTCGTTGTACTCTAAATCCATCCTCTAAAACGAATATTTTGTCTTAGGCATTGAGATTTTCTTATCTATACTACTTTCTCCTGTAGGCATCGACATGAGGACCTGACCGGCGAGTGCACAGGGTTCTGGTTCGTCGCGGCGGCGGTAATGACGACAGTGGCGCTGCGATGGAGGCGAGCCACTGGCATTGGTGGTCCTCCCACGGGCCCGGCACCGTCGCGGCGGGCATCCCAGTGGTGGACCATGCGGAGTGCACGTGCATACGTGCCAATCCTGTGTGACGGTGACGCTAGCGGACGCCGTAGCACCGGGCTGTTGCCCATGCGCGGTGGTGCGAGCTATGGCACAAGAAGCAGGTGTGTGACATGGATAGTGGCCCCGGCGCCGCCAAGGTCAAGTGCCGCCGCCGCCACTCCTCTTACCACGGGGTGGAGGAGGCGCTGGACACCCACGATGCTGCGTCGAAAGGCCCGTGGTGGGGTGGCGAGTGCGGCAGGGGAGACGAGCGCAACGACGGACCGAGCCGAGGAGTGCGAGGAGGAGCAGGGCTGAGAAGGTTGGACCCGCCCATCCTTTAGTGGAGGCCCGATACCCCTAGGAATTTGGTGGACAGAGCCTGCAATAACGGACGCGTTGGCACTATAGAGTACCGCTGCAGGGCTTCGTCTACTGAAATGATCCTGCACGATCGTTTACAAGTCTCCGGTAAGATGATAATAAGATGTTTTCATCCTATTTTGATTTGTCATAAAAATCAACTAAAGGGTTGGTTTACATCGAAAGCCACAACCAAAAGTTTTCTTTTTGGCTAGTATAAATTTCACATAACTCTCACCCCTACTTTCACCTGCTTCTCACAAAAATTATTCAACTGCCACTAGTTATATTACGTAGCAATTCACTTTTTGTTGGCTTTTTTTTCCCTTAACGTTTGCGATGTCTTCCCCACGTGACATCGCCGCCGCTGCCTCAAGCCCACCCTCTTCTCATACGGCGGGTGGTGCGGCGAGCCCCAGCTCCAGTTGCGAACACGACGAGCGCGCCTCTGCTTCTTTGGCTAGCTGCTTCCTAGCACGACTGTACGAGATGATGAGGAAAGGAAATAGGCAGGTTGATCGAGGGACACGGACGGCTAGGCTATCTGCATGCCGCTGCCGGACATGCCATCGATGACACACACGCTCGCTCGTACAGTCGTACTACACAGGCGCGCGCGGCGTGCGGGCAGCCACAGCTTCCAGCTGTGGCTGATACGTTGCCGCACTACTGTACATTGGCACTTCCCAAAGTACGTACTACTAGCCGGAACTGTTGCGGTTTGTCCCATTCCACTGCAGTAAATGAAGCAATGGCATAACGTTGCGACGGTAGCGTGTGCCAGTGCCACTGCCAGGCTGGGATGACCATGGGATGACTATGCATGTGGCAGGCTGGCAGGAGTGCGGACGCTATTCTTCGTTCACATCGGTCGGCTATTTTTTTTTCTTGTGCAGAACAAGTGCAGGATCATCGAGGAAGAAGCCAACTGATGATGATTCATGAAGAACAGCATCATCCTGATGATGATTCATGAAGAACAGCATCATCCTGCATGCCGTGTATTGAGTCTTCGGTCTCCCCAAGCCTCTGCAGTGGCCTGATCCAGAGCATGGCCGATCGCCGATGGACAGATGGAAAACGTCAAAATAAACCTGCAACATGTCTCGCCATGGACAAAGATCGAGCGAGAGCTGAGCACCTAGCACGGCCTAGCACGACTGCACGATAGAAAAGGAAATGGTAATATGCAGCACGACTGCACGATAGAAAAGGAAATGGTAATATGCAGCTGCCGGCTAGTCCTATTGTAGGCATGGTCTCAGTCTCCCAGGGGCTGCAGGCCTGCGATGGCACCGGCACACCCTCCCGCACGGCCCCACTCCATCAACACCATGCCACGCCCTGGTAGCGTGCCCTCGGCCTACATCCCCTATCGTTCGCCTACGATTATATATGATGGTCAATTCAAATGAAAATTTCGAATGTAGACTTAAAGTACCTTTCGCTAATTAGTTGCGATAAAAAAAACACTATACCATTACACATAAATTTAATCAATAAATTATATTTCTACATACAAAAGTTTATGTCACACGTCCAATACAAGCCATACCCTGGCAGAGAATTTAGGTCATGTGGGTCCCCAACAGAGAGCGATGTTGCTCTCGCCGCACACGTTCACAGAGGGAACCCCGCGCACGCAGGAGGAGGGCGCCACACGCCCGTTGCCACCGTCACCGTGGATCGTATCAAGGTGCAACTACCGTAGTCAGGTACTCGCTCTGTCCTGAATTAAAGAGCATTCTAGATTTTGGGAGGTGTCCTCAAATATAGTGCATTTAGAGAAAAAAAGATAATATTTACTTAAATAAGAGTACGTGATTGTTTTTTTACAAGGAAGATAACTCATGTACTTGCCATATTTTGTATAAGAACTAATAGTTCACCTTTTAATCATACAAAATAGAATCAGATTTCAATACATTAGAAAGGTGAACGAGGGGTACATGCGTCTATTGGCTTTTCTCTTATTTTGTCCTAAAATGGCTAGAATGATCTTTAATTCAAGACGGAGTGAGTAATTAGGTTTTGAAAAGAGTCGGTTAAGTTAGGAAGTGAGTTTGTTAAAGATAGTAAAGGAGAATCCATTCTATCTAGGTTGCTTGAGAGTTAAGTCTTGTACGAGGCTATAAATAATAGGACGATGTAATCCGTTGAAGCAAGTAATAGAAGGGCAAAAGCCCCTTTATTCCTACTATCCTACTCTCCCACAATCGCGCCCTCTCCCTCCCCTACCCTAGCGCTCGCCGCCTGTGTCGCCACCGCCCATGACATCGTCGCGGCTGCCAGCCACGCCCTAGCCGTTGCCGTGGAGGGCCCTGGCCAAAACCCTTGACAACCGGTATCACGCTTCCCAGACGATCCCCGTGGCGCTGCCATGGATGCCACCGAGACACAGAAGCTATTCAATGAGTTCACCAACTCCGTCATGAAGAAGATGGACGAGACGACAATAAAGATGGACAACATCAACAATCGCCTCTTCATTGTGGAGAAGGGCGGTTATGAAGCCACGAGTGAACAAGAGCGTGAGAAAGCTGATTGTCGCCGCCAAAATGGAGATCACCACCGGAGATAGCGGCTTTGATCAAGACTAGGGTCTTCGCCAAAGAATAGCCTAAGCCAGATCCGGAGCCGATAGGTGCGGCGCCAGCAACTTTCCCGGCTCTGGATGTTCGTCCCCGTATAAGCTCTCTTTTCCGACCTTTGACAACATGTATGGCGTGTGCCGAAGCCCCGTCTGCAAACATGTATTTTTGTAGAAAATACTCAAGCGAACCCAATTAAATGAGGAGAGAGAGCACAGCCGTCCTTCAAGTTCGCTTGAGCTTGAGCTTATTAGCTCAGGCCTTGTTTAGATACTCCCTCCGTCTCTAAATAGATGTCACTTTCGTTTCCCGAGAAACAACTACCGGCAATTATTTATTAAAATATATAAATATTTATACTAAGTAATTAGTATCATCGGAAACATCTTTACATCTAGTTTTTTAATAAATTTATTTAAAAATATAAATATTACAATATTTTCTACAAATCGAGTCAAACTTGTGGCACGAAACCCCAAAACGACATCTAAAAAGAGACGGAGGGAGTACATGTCAAAAGTGAAAATTTTTCACTCTCCCTATCACATCAATCTTTACACGCATGTATTAAGCATTAAATATAGATAAAATTTAATTAATTAGACTCTCTATCACATCAATCTTTACACGCATGCATGAAATATTAAATATAAATAAAAAGTTTAATTAATTATACAGTTAAGTTATAAATCACGAGACTAATCTTTTAAGTTTAGTTAGTCTATAATTGAATACTAATTATTAAATAAAAACAAAAATACCACAGTAGTTAGAATTGAAATTTCTAGCCATCTAAACAAGATCCTAGTGTTTTGTTTTTCTCTCAAGGTAAATGAGCATGAGGCAGAATCAGCGGCCAACCTCTGCGCGTGTTCCTAGGTCCCGCCGTCGGTCGAGACTAGCGCTGTACGGGGCGCGTCGTCTCCAAGCCCGGGCGCGGGATCTAAATGCGGCGCGCACGATTTGGCTTCATCCGCGCCAAAATCCACCTCACGCTCGACTACAGGAACTACGACGACCGGCCGCTCCCGTCCCCGTCTCCTCCGGCTTCGTCTCCCCTTCCGCCGGCGTCATCGACACAGCATCCTCCTCACGCGCCGCCACCCGCACCGCCGATCTCGGCTTCTGCGGCAAGCGCTACTGGCTGGTGGGGGACGACGAGGGCCAGGTCGCGCTCCACATCCGGCCCCAACTCATGGTCTCTGCCCCCGCCGGACCACGACGCCGTCTCCGTCGACCTGACCTCGAGGGACAACGGCGAGGATGAAGGGTGCGGATCGAGATGCGTGAGTTCTTCCTTCCCTACGTTCTCTGCTCAGTTCTGAAAATTCAGAGATGGTACGTACTAATCTGACTGCAACGTTCAGAGATGGTACGCACTAATTGAAGAGCTACTTCTTGTTTCACTGAAATTATTTCAATGTCTGTCATTGTTTGTCAGCAAGCAGCTACAACATTTTCCGAGTTTGTGTGATCAGAGAAAACTAAATGCTGCTAGCTCATTCTTGAGAAAATAGACATCAGCTGGTAGTGTGGCCTTGATTGTACATGGCTTTTGATGATCAGTACATGGCTTTGATTGTCAGTAGATTACTGCATGGTACATATGTTTTAAAGCATCTTAGTCTGGCAATTGTTCAGTACATATGTGATTACCAGTCATGCTACAAAACTGCTACAATGTATTTTCGTTGTCATCGATAATGGAAATGGAGGGATGCCTTCAGTTGAAAAAAATTACCAGTCATGCCATGTCATGGGATGAACTGATGACTGAATGGCTCTGCTTTCATTTTTTTCTATTCCAGTGTGTGTACAGGCAGTTGTCTCTGAGGTCATGTTCAAATCATATAATATATCATATTCAATCTATTTATATGTATGATATATTACTTACATTGATGGATCTTAAAAAATTACAATCATATTCCATGTATTTAAGCTTGATCTAATTTGTATCAATTAGCAGCACCATTGTATACAAAAATGGTGTTCGTGGTTGATCATGGCTACATGCAAGCATTAAATAACTTACCGACAATCAAATAGGCAACCCTTGTTTATGGGTTGTACGAGTTGTCTGTATAGCTGTGTATAGCTGTCTATGTCGTCAATTCCAAAAATTTGCAAACAACCCTCGTCTGAGGGTTGTACATGCCCTTATTGTAGTTGATTATGGTTACTTAGAATGATAAATTTCTTACTTAAACTTTACTAGTTTAGCAAGTTAGCACCCATAGTCCTCTAAAATTATGTCTCAACTAAATTACGGGATTATGCTAAACAAAGATTTTAGTTATAATAATAATCATATAATCAATCATATTGAGATCACAATTCAATTATATAAGCTGGTTTTATCGTAGGGTGAGCCTAAGACCCCCTTTTGTTAACCTTTTCAACCTATTTTGATTTGACTTAAAAACCAACCGAAGGGTTGGCTTACATCCAAAGCCACAACCAAAATTTTTGTTTTTGGGCTATAGTACAAATTTCACATCACTCTCACCCCTGCTTTCACCTATTGTGGCTTCCAGCTTCTCACAAAAATTACTCACCTGACACTAGTTATGTTGCGTAGCAGTTCACTTTTTTCCTTTAATGTCCGCGATGTCTTCCCCATGTGACATCGCCGCTGCTGCCTCAAGGCTACCTCTTCTCCTACATGGCTAGCTCCAGCGGGTGGTGTGGCGAGCCCCAACTCCAATTGCGCACACAACGAGCGCAGGCTCTAGCGAGAGGAAGAAAAATGCAGGCCATGAGATTGAGTGGGGAGCCATTGTAAGTGAGAGACGCTAATAATAGTTTTTCTAGAAGCGGCAGTTGCCCAACCAAACAACTACTTTCGGCTTATCTCACATAAACACATTCACCATTCTTTGCCCCTGAGTTTGAGAATGTACTTTATGTTGAAGATGAATTAGTTTTGGGATGAGGATAGAAGGAGATTTATCTAGCCGAAATAATTCATACACAACTTTTTTATAAAATTTTGCCTCATGTGCTGCCTTTGAAATAAGAAAAATGGAACAACACAATGTATATTTCTTCGATCCTTTAATGCATCAATATGAATCTCTATAAACCGATGTCGCTCTCGTGTGGCTAGCCTGGCCATGTTACCCCGAAATCAGCCAAGGTATCCACGTCGCCCATATTCCCTCACGTGGCCGCTAGCGAGCCACGTCGCCCAAAAATCCCCGTCCACAAAAAACGCCGCTAAATATCTCCTCGCTCGAGAGCCTGCGCTTTCTTTCCCCTTACCCCCCCTCGCTTCGCTCTTCCCTCCCTCTCTGGACTGTTCCATCACTTATTGCGCCGCCGCCACCGCCGCCGCATACTCTCCATCGCGCCTACGCGGGCTCGTTGTCTCTCCTCCTGTCGTAGTGCTGCGCATCGAAGGTGTCCACTTGGCCCGCTTCACTGCCCACGTCTTCCTTCAATCCGGTGGCCTGCTTGCTACCTCCACCTTCGGGCCCGCCGTTCGTCTCCCGTCCCCCTGCATCCGCGTGTGTGGGTCGGCTCGAGCGGTGGCGGCACCATCGCATTGTTGTCGGTGGTCCAGTGTCCCTGGCCTACCTAGCTTCCGATTCCTCAGATCTGTTCAACCCGGCCCTTTGTTTCAGTGGGTACATTCCAGATGTTCCTGATTCATTTCTTGCCTTTTTTGCTCCCTGCTAGTGAATGGTTCAAAATGCAGTTCTAATACCGATCTGGTTTATGTTTCTATAGTAGCTATTTAATTTATGTTCCTCAGAATGCAGTTCGTATTGACCTGATTGGCGTTACTAATTACTATAGTAGCAATCTCTATTTATTTGTGTTGCTGTATACCGTGTCCGTTCCACCTGTTCCTGCTTAGATTCCTGCCTCTTTTGCACCGGTGTGCTTAGTGAATGGCTAAAATTGTGGGTCAAATCGATCTGAATTCTGCTGTGGGACCCCACCTTACTCATGTTGCTATATACCGTCTTTGTTGGAGCATGTTGTTTTTCGGTGCTCGCTGTTGGTTCTATGTGCTCGCGTGCATGTTTATGTGCTGTTGATGTATCGGATCAGCAGCTGCTGGCGCGCATTTGCTCATTCTGTTGTTTTCACATCACTGTGCCTGTTACTCATGTACTTGTTTTCCTTTATTTGTGTCGTACTCCTACTTGATTCTTGCAAAACATTATCGTGTAGCATAACAACAACACTCACTGACTAGTTAGATATATGTTGATTAATTATTCAAAGAGGATTGTTAGCTATTGTAACATAAAAAACACTAAAAATCCAGAATCCATTCATACATGCTTCCAGGTTCCATCCCTTTTTCTCTTCTCCCTCTTTGTGCACTACAGTACTCCGGCTGAATTGGATCATCTTGTGCAATGGCCTCAGGAAATTCTACCACTGCTGTTGCCATGGATGTCGTTGCGTTCGCCGTTGTCAAGGGCAACCTCCCCCTACTCAAGGGTGACACATGCTATACCCGACACCCCATCCATCTATTCCCTCCGTCCCTCTCTTTATCGAATATTGTGTTGGCTATCTCATAGTCCTCTATTGCTTTTGACAGAAGTGGCAAGCACTATGGACTTGCAGCGTCGGAGGGGCCTCCACGGTGGAAACCTGCTCCACCTGGCGGTGAGGGGAGCAAGTGTCACGGGGCGGTTGGACGTATGTAGGTACCTGGTGGAGGAGAAGGGCTTCGACGCCAACTTCACCTCTACGGAAGGTACCTAATCTAGTATATGTCCCACGCTCCCGAGCGATCGACGAGCTCGACCCGCCGCCGCCGGACTGGGAGTCGACCATGGACCAATACTTGACGACTCGACGTACTTATGCCGCCACTGATCGAGGTGCTGCTAGCTCAATCTATATTTCTCCACTTGCAGGCGAGACGCCCATATTCATCGCCACCGACACCCAATGGGCGGTGGACGGGTCAGACGATGTCACCGGCGTCGTCCCTCTTCTGACTTACTTTCTCGACCGCGGCGTCGACCCGGCTGCGCCTGACGCCAAGGGTTGCACGCCCCTGCACAATGCCGCGGAGTTCGGTGCGTTAATTGATGTCCATACAATCCATTCCATTTGTAACTTGTTTTTGTTAATATAGTCAGTCAAGAATATATTCAAGATTGATCTTTTATACCATATGGATTGCCAACATGTAGTCGATGCTAATAGATTCCCAGTTTCGTGTACCATTAAAGAAAAATAGTATCCTCTACCCAAAAAAAACTTGTCAAGTCTCAAAGGGATATGTATCTATCTATGTATATGCAAACTGTCAGTATTTTTGCAATGTTCTACTCATGTGCTTCGAGTTTCATTTAGAGTTATTTCTGCATGCACGCTCCGTTTCGATTCACTTTATTTTGTACCTCCAGACTCTAGTTACATGCATGTACGTACACTAGCTGGTGCTAGTAGATTCACTTTAACAAAAAAAAAATGTCTCAAAGGGCGTATATAATGACTGTCAGTAGTGTTCTATGGAGGTGCTTAATTTGTGTTCCATTTAGAGTTTCCACACACTCTGGTTTCAATTATCTCTAATTTGGACCTCCAATTCAGGGAACAGCGATGCTATAGAACTGCTGCTGTCCAGGGGTGTACCTGTGGATCCTCTCAACCATCATGGGACACCGCTGCACCTGGCTGCAGCAAAGGGCAATGCCCAGGCTCTCAAGATCCTGCTAGACCATGGAGCTGATGTAAGCAATTCAAGAGACTCCAGCAACTGATAGGATTTTTTTGTTGTTGTTGTAGCAGCTTAAGCAGTATTGATCTGAATATATTGTAATTGTTGTTTCACTTCCCTTTGCAGCCCAATAAAATTGCCAGTCGTGTTTCTTCTCCACTCATGATGGCATGCGCTCAGGCCTCCTTGGAATGCATTAAGCTACTGGTCGAGGTCCATGTACTTATTCACTTAAACTTGTTAACGATATGCTGATGTTTGAAATTAAATCATATATATGCATGCATATTCACTGAAACTGCTTGTGCACATGTTTTGCAATTCTGTAGGCTGGTGCTGATGTCAACTTCCAACACTCACCTGGGCCAACTGTGCTAATAGTTGCAGTTAGCGTTGGCTCGGCAGAAATTGTCAATTTCTTGCTGGCGGTTGGAGCTGACCCTAACATTCATGATGGGGTATTATATTAATGACTCGTTCTTTGTCTCTGCATGATAACGTACTGTTTATTTGCTTTATGATCTGGGTGGGGGTGCACTATCTTTTTTTTTTTTTTCGAAATCGTGCTTTTGCACGTGTTGCTTTAAGGAAATTAGAGTTTGGTTACATGGCTTGTTGTGACCTTGGCGAGATGCCGCAGATCACCACAAACAAACACACAGGAACATGAATTGCCGGCTCGAACGGTGGAGCAAGCACTGATGTACTAACTAATAATCACGCTTTTCATATCAATCATTCATCTGGTTAGTTCCTAGGTATTTTTTGAAATTCTTCTACTTATTCAACACTTCTGTGTAGGCACATCTATATAGTTCCCAGCACTTGATGATCACTGTCTGGATTTTAAAAACTGAGCAATTTTGCTACTTTTCCTTCAAATTCTGCTATGTTTTAAACAGTATATTTCATTGTTGATGTCATTGTTGCAAAGATTACTTTTAACTGTTGATACCCTTGCCAGCTTTCATGCTGGATTGTATATATCGCCACTTCAATCATTGCAATTACAATGCAGTATGGCAGATTCCCAATCATGCAAGCAGCTGTTCATGGGCGACATGAGCTTGTTGAAATTCTGCTTCCTCGGACAAATCCCATTCCTTCCATGCCAGACTGGAGTGTAGATGGGGTTATTGGTACCATGAAAACCCTACCTCGGGTATGTTAGCCCACTTCAAAGATTTTCAATAATCTCCTATTTATTTAATAGAGGAAATATTCAGGATTATGATTCCTTGACTTTAATATAGGAGCAAAACTTTGCTAACTGCATGCATCATTTACTCTTTATTTAGAAACAGGAGGGGTTACCCCTATTGTAGATTTTATTAAAACAAAAGTTAAAGAACACAGACTAGTTACATGATCACAAAACAAAATGCAACATTAACTTACCGTTGTAACTCTTTTATCATGTTGTGCATGGTACCTTTTCTTAGGAGTTGTATGTAGAACCAGTTGCTAATGCCAAGTCAGAAGGGAAGGAAGCATTTGCTAATGGCGAATACGGTTATGCAATGCACTGTTTTTCACGGGTAAGTATATCTTTGAGCCATAATGCGATAGAACGTAACCGTATCGATTTTGTATTATAACAAAAAAATATCAGTCAAAGATTAAACTAATTCTGATGGAACCAGGTGCTGAATATAAATTGAACTGTAGTTCAAACAAACCATGAGATAAATTAACCAGGTTGTCACCTGTTGTTGATGCAGGCACGTGCCATTGATCCGTATGATGCTACTTTACAGTCTAACCTGAGCCTATGCTGGCTGAAGCTGAGAGAAGGGCGGCGAGCTGCATTGAGAGCTCAAGAATGCCAAAGGTTGCGTCCACGTTGGCCCAAAGCGTGGTTCCGTGAGGGTGCGGCTCTCAGCTTGCTCCAGGTGTATATAGCTAGCGCTCACCGTCGCATCGAATTAATTAGTAGCCTTGCAATGAACCTAATCTGACCATCAGCACATCGATTTACAGCACTACAAGGCTGCGGTTGTTGCTTTCGAGCAAGCGCTGAAGCTTGACCCTGGGAATGAGGAGATCAAGGAAGCGTTGAGGTATTAGTGGCACTCTCATTTAGTTTGGCTCCAGCTGTTGATCATGCCTACTTTCAGTTTCAGCTTTGTTTTGTGGTGTGTGTACGTCACTCTTACTAGACTTTTGATTCTTGATGAAAAAACCTGCAGAGAAGCCAGGGAGGCAGCATTGAGCAGGGATCTAGCTAATGCAGGAGTGTGAACCATTGAGAAGCTTGCTGCTTTCCTTCGCATATAATTGCGCGTTCGTAATCCTTTTGTGATCCTCAGTATACTGTGGGGCTGATCTTTATGCTAAACAAAGTTTTCAAAATTTGCTGTGGCAGCACATTAAAGACTAGCTTTATTTGCTCCTTAAACTCTTTAGATCTGTGTATGTAATAAGAACCAAAAGATATGGGATTTGGTGTTGGCGGTTATGTTAATGCTCGTATTTTCGTTTGTTGAAAATGAGCTGGTTGGGTATCACACACTTCCAAGCTTGTCGATCCATATGCAGCTATTCATGCTTTAGGCCGTCTTTCGGAACACGATTTTTCTTTCCTGTTACTATGTTTTTCTCTGTGAAAAAATAATATAAAATTCCTATACAGTTTCTGTAAATTTACTGCGTACCAAAAGAGACTTTAATTTTGATGTCAGTCGTTTTGTTGCCATATAAGCAATTTCTAGAGTATGCGCACTCTGTGGTAGTCTATTTGACCAAAGGAGCTTTTAGTTTTGGTGTCATGGTTTCATTGCCGGAAGCAATTTCTAGAGTATGCACCCTGCAATTTCTATTTGACCATTTGTTTGCCATTGCGAACTGTTCTTGTCTTTTTTGTGTTCAGTAGCCTTTTTTAGAAACTTCAATCTCAATTAAGCTTCAATTGTTTCTGGGATACGCCTTCCTCTGAGCAGTCTCAATTAAGCTTCAATTGTTTCTGGGATACGCCTTCCCCACGGTCTGAGCAGTCATACATCTACCAGTGCTAGCATAAATATCCGATACCTTAGTTATGTAGCATAAATGATATTGTGAGTATGACAAAAACTTGCACCGTATCAAAAACAATGGAGTCAAATCGGGTAGAAAACCGTAGATAACGATGAAGCAACCACAACAAGAGACTAGAATTTGCAGTGCAAAAATTCTATTAGCATAACTTAAACATAGTACAAGTAATTGTTACTCTCTCGCAACCGTACTTTGTCCTTTACTAGGACCCACAGATTCTTGCCCTGTGTACAGGAGTCTAGTGTAATAGAACTGTCTACCTTAATCCTCTTGAGCGCTCCTAATTGCTCTGCACAAGCCTTGGATCGCTTGGTTGTCCATATGACCTCTACCCCTTGTACTCCTAGAATTCTACTCTCAAGGTTTTGAAAAAATAAAAATCTACACTACCTAGTAGAACTAGAAACGAAGTCCTACTTTCACACCTCTCTTGAGAACAAATATTACTTGTCGAGGGCCTTGCCCGGGGCGGCGGCGTAGGTGGCCGAGGGCGGTGGCCGGGGCATATATGAAATATAGGAGTCCTACTCCTACTAGAGTTTTACACTCAAGGTTTTGAAAAAAATATCTACACTCAAGATCTAGTAGAACTAGAAGTCCTCATTTCACACCTCTCTTGAGTCTTGTTCTAGCTAATTCCGGGTATGATTTGAGTTGACGTAGAACAAATATCACTCTTAACCAAATAATGTGTGAGTCATATCGGCGATTCTTCATTAATAAATTATATCTCCTTGAATAAGGTTTGTTGCGCTTTGGTCTTGTCCATAAGCTCCCAAGGATCCTTCATCCAAGCTTTATATTACGGGCAGACAATCAGACCTGTTTGATCCAGCATGGCGTGTCCAACATGGTGGCCCACTATTTGCATTTGTATTTTTCTTTTTTCTTCTTGGAACAATCTTAGTGGAAGTTCCACGTCACAGTTTTTATGACTATTGTGACAACTTTTCAGATGAACTAGACGACTCTCTCCTCTAGATTTCCTTGTCATATCATCATTTTGTTGAGGTGTCATTTCATTTAATGTGCATCAAACTCCTATCAATGAGACTAGTCATGCACAACCCCATCAATTGTTAAATAAAAAATAATAAATGTTGTTATAAAAAAACTCGCTCGATCTGCGAAGGTTTAGACATTTTTAAGTGAAGATATAAACTTGGTGTCGCAGGAGGCCAGAGCAGCTTTCGCGTCGGCATCGGCCATCGCTCACCATTCAGCATCGGTCCGATCTAGGTCGCCGCCGTCACTTGCCAGCTGCCACCCATGTGTGTCGCTCCCTACCAACGCCGCTTGATGCTTGTAGCCGCCACCACATGCGCCGCTCCCTCTTTGCCGACGTGCGCACGAGCTCTCTCCTTGCCATCGCACACACGTGCTCCCAGCTCTTTGCTTGCCACTACCGGGTGCACCCCCTGCTCTTGTGGTCACGGATGCACCGTGCCGCTGACGATAGGGTTCAGGATTTTGGGAACGGAATGCACGTTGACGCCTTGTGAGCTGAGGGTGGGCTACCGAGGGACGATTGTGCCATGGGCCTTTTGGGCTAGGATGCGTGGGAGAGGGAGGGGCCGGTGGGGACTGCGGAGTGCGGACTGCCTGCGTCCGCTGCTTCGTTCCTGGAAGTTTGGGTTTTCAGTTTTATGTGCTTGGCGACGAGCTGGAGCTGTTCCGACAGGTCCATGGCAGCAGCGAGTGGATGCTGGAGCACGTACAGCATACCCTCCCTGCGGGTTGCGTCTAGAGGGTTACCTGCTACTCCAACTATGGGTCGTGGATGATGGTGGACGTTACACCCGGTGACACTGGGCTCGCCGTCCTGAAAGTATACTATGGTAGTATAAGGAGGTGGTGCTTTGCCTTGGACGTAAACACGATGGAGCTACAGGTGCTGCCAGATGAGGTTGCGCATCGTCGTGAGCTCTATCGGTGGGAGACTTTCAACTACACGTTGCCATGGCCTCAGTTCTTGCGTGCTTGTGCTTGCCCTACCTAGGCCACGAGGCCACGACGAGTGTCCCAGCTCAGCAGGGCCAACATTGCTTACAACCTGCATCCATCGATCTTGCTTAGAACCAGCATCCATTTAATTTTATATTCCCTTCAAAAAAAATCTACTTATTTATGACACAATATATCAGTTTGTTTCAGACGTTTAAAAAAGGATCATGTGGGGGGCTTCCAAGTTCCAATGTATGCAAGAGTAATTTATTTGCCTGAGTGAACTTAGATTTGCCTCTGAACCACATTTTTGGACAAATGTTGCTTCTATAAATCCAGCCAAAATTGAGATTGGTCGATTCCTCAAAGTATGGGATGTGCATTATTTAGAGATATATAGAGAGAGAGCATGAGTGTTAACTAGAAATTTATAGAGCAACAGATGAAAAAAATAAATTTATAGAGCGAGCGAATATGCCCCTTGTATATCAAATTGTATTTTAGAGGCAGAGTGACTAGGATCCTAAACAACTTCCAAGGCCTTATCTCTGCTGCTTCTGCTCCATCGCTCTTCATCATTCGTGTCTAGGTAGCCTCTCTAGCGCACCTAGCATGTACTTCCAAACCTGCGTCGGGGTTCTTGGGCAAGGACCTCAAATCGAGGCGCCCTCCTACAGGCACCTCCCACCCTCCTCACCCAAACACATGCCGGTCCTACTCATTGAACCTGCAACCATCCTCCACATTGATTGAAAGCGAGAGAGTAAATGAGGGCCGGTAGCTAGGGTTGCAAGTGGTCGGCACACGAACCCATGTATATGCTTAATTTTATAGGTTGTCGCAAGAAACCAACAAAACTAAGCATATATGTGAGTTCTCAAACCAACTCGCTTGCATCTCTAGTGGTGGCTTGGCATTTATTGCGTGTAGAGGGCGGCGACGGCGACTCCCAGGCATCTCGCCGCGGGAGGAAGATCAGGCCGGCGCTCCGCCTATTCTCCACGCGACTGCTCGGGCTGACCACGGGGCTGCCTGGCGCGGCTACCCGGCCTTGGCAGGAGAGTGGAGGACGGCGGGCACGGCAATTTTCGGGGAGTACAGTCATGGCGGCGGAGAGTTCGAAGGCGGGTTCCAAGCGAGGTGACCTCGATGTGGAGGATCTGCTGAGCAAGCTTCATCTGACCGAAGCTAAGAAGGATGTTGTGGTGCTGGCGAAGGAGGATCGGGAGGATCTTCTGAAGGTGAAGTGGATGGCGGCGGCGAAGCTGTTGACGTCGAAGGATTTTAGCGATGTTTCGCTCGCCTCAACGATGCGATCTGCGTGGAATCTAGCGAAGGAGGTGACTTTCCGGTCTATCGGGAAGAATCTGTTTGTGATCCAGGCCTTTTGTTTGGGCGATTGGAAGAGGATCATGGAGGAAGGACCCTGGATTTTCAGGGGCTATGTTTTGATGCTTGAAGAGTTTGATGGATCAACTACAGTGCCGAAGGTGATCCCGTGCAAGGTCCTTGCTTGGGTTCAAATTCATAAGATCCCTCATTTGTACCGCACGGAAGCCATTCTGAAACAATTGGCGGCGAAGGTGGGGGAGGTCCAGGAGGTGGAGGTGGCGGCGACCGCCTCGAGAAGGGGGGATTTCCACCGTGTGCGGGTGAATCTGATTGCCACCAGACCGCTAGTTCGTGTGGTCACCCTCTGTCCTGATGGTCAAGATAAAATCGTTCTGCAAGTCAAGTATGAGAAACTCCCACGCTTTTGTGCACATTGTGGTATTATGGGCCATGTCCACCTTGAATGTGGAGCGGGGGAGTACCTGGAGCAGGAGCTCCAGTTCGGTGCCTGGATGGTGGCGGAGGCGGAGACTTGGCGCCCTGGAACCCCACGCTTCTGGAGCCTGCCGAGCGATGATCCTCGGGACAGCTCTGAGCGTGGCCAGGGGCGCCCACAGCGTGGTGGTCGAGGACAATTCGGGGGGCGTGGCACTCGGACACCGATGTGGAGGGAGAAGACTGGTCATGCGAGCAACAATTCTGTCTCTAGAAAGCGCCAGTCAGCTGGGGCCGATGTTGATAATAAGGTGGATGAGGATCTCTCTGACACGGCTTCTAGTCCTGTCAAAACGGCGTCCCCGGCAATGGAGGTAAAGGAGGTTGATTCTGGTGCTCGAAAGGCTCTAGTGCTGGACAAGGTTCCACCCCCTCCGCCGGCGTATGAATCCCCTAGCGAGAAGCATGCAAAAAAGGCTAAGGTGACAAAGAAGAATACTACTAATGATGGGGCGGACTCCCTCGTGGAGTGCCGCCAGCCGAAATGAGTTGCCTAAGTTGGAACTGTCGTGGCCTTGGCAACGCCGCGACAGTTAAAGAGCTTCGCGATTTGGCGAGGCGGTTTGCCCCTTCTGTACTTTGTGTCCAGGAGACTCAAGTACACAAGGCGAGGGTGGAGCAGCTGAAGAACACTTTAGGTTTTGATTTTGCTTTTGCTGTAAGCAGTTCGGGCCATAGTGGTGGCCTAGGGATTTTTTGGAAGAATAATATTAATATAAAGATTTTACCCTACTCACAATACCATATTGATGCCATTGTTCAAGAGGAAGATCTAGAGCCATGGAGATTAACGTGTGTGTATGGGGGAAGCAAGGACCAGCGAGAGGTATAAGATGTGGGATGTACTAAAATTCATTAAATGTTCGTCACCTCTTCCCTGGGTATGTATAGGTGATTTCAATGAGGTTCTCGACGGGTCTGAACATGACGGCGTGCAGGAACGAAGCTATGCTCAAATGGAGGGTTTTCGGGAAGCCATTGATGTCTGTGGTGTTGATCAGCTTCCGTCAGTAATCATTGTCAGTCGAGTTTCAGGCATGTAGATGCATTAGCGTGACATTAGTTGTTTTCTATTTTTGTAACAACCATCACGTTTGGTTTAGCGTAGAATCAGGATGGGTCGGTGATGTGCCCGATCGTGTCTTGACCGCTTCAATGTAACTCCCCGTCATGGCCGCAGGCTCGCATGTCGTGTGGGCGCCGAGATTGCCGGCGCACCACACGGCTTGTGGAACCGTGGCGGGGTGGAGGGCGAAAGCCTGTGTACCAAAACCATCGATCAATGCATCCTATGCGCTGCGCGTTGCAGTGTGTAAAACTGTCTCTGTGTTCATCTTCCTCCCGAGCTCTCTATCTCTCTCGTTCTCTCGGTTAGGGTTCTAGTGTTCGCGGTCACCACCGGCAGGTGCCGCGACGTCGCCGGGCTCCTCACCGGAGCTGCGGTTCCAACAATCTGGTATCAGAGCGAGGTTTATGCAATACGAGGGATCCATTAGTCCCCCGCGTGAACCACCGAGAAAAGTTCGAGTGTTACCAAGGAGATCGGCGGCGGCGCACACCATGCCTGACGCCGGGTCATCCAGTTCAGGCTCCGACGTGAAGGAGAGTTCTCTGGTCTGGCCCATGCTGGATCGGGGGAACTACGCTGAGTGGGTGATGATGATGCAGTGCAACCTGGAGGCGCTGGAGATCTGGCACGCGATCGAGCCAGGAACCGGCGTCAAGAGGGCTCATGACCGCCAAGCCATGGCGGCGCTCCTGCGTTATGTGCCACGCGAGATGTGGCAGATGCTGGGCCGGAAACAAACGGTCAAGGAGGCGTGGGAGGCCGTGCAGCAGATGCGCCTCGGCGCAGATCAGGTGAAGGAGGTCCGAGCCCAGAAGCTCCTACGAGAATTCGAGAACATTGCCTTCAAGGAAGGCGAGTCCATCGATGAGTTCGGGATGCGGATCACCAATCTTGCCGCAGAGCTCAAGACGATGGGTGAATCGGTGGAGGACGCGCGCGTGGTGAAGAAATTTCTGCGCGTAGTCCCTTCCCGCTTCAGCCCGATCGTTGTCTCAATTGAGATGTTCTGTGACATGAAGAAGATGATCGTGGAGGAGCTGGTGGGAAGGTTGCGCGCAGCGGAGGAACGTCTTGACGACAGGGTCGAACAGACCACGGACAAGCTGGGTCGCCTCATGATGGCCGAAGAGGATTTCTTGGAGAAGCACAAGCATCGCTTCCAACAAGGTCCAAAAGAAGGCGGAGGTGGATCCAGTGGCGGCACCAGCAGCTCAGGCGGCCGCGGTGGTCACCACAAGGGCAAGGCCGTGGCGCGCTCTGACGGCGGATCGGAGGGAGCCAAGTATGGGCTCACCTCTGAAGGAACTCCAAGGCGAAAGGGCCGATGCCGTAACTGTAACATTTACGGGCACTGGGAACAAGACTGCAAGCGTCCAAAGAAAGAGAAGAAGAGGGAGCAGAAGCAGCAAGAAGCAAACGTGGCCATCGGTGGTGCAGGTGGTGGCGCACTCATGCTGGCAACCTGTGATCCCGACGTCGTGCGCCAGTCAACCCACGTCGTTCACCTGACGGAGAGGGTGACTCCGGAGCTGGTTCCTGAAGGTGTGTGGGTGCTGGACACTGGTGCCAACAACCACATGACTGGCACCAGATCGGCGCTGACCCAACTCGACGAGATCGTCTGTGGAACAATGCGTTTTGGTGATGGCTCCAAAGTCGACATCAAGGGGATCGGCAACTTGGTGATGCAGGACCGACAGTCTGCACACAAGGTATTAACTGAAGTCTACTTTATACCACAGTTGAAAAGCAATATCCTCAGTCTGGGCCAGTTAGAAGAGAAAGGCTTTAAGATGACCATGGGCAATGGGAAGCTATGTGTGTTTGATCAGGGGGGGAACCTGCTAATTTCTGCTCCTAGAGTCACCAACAGGCTTTACTTAGCAAAGTTTCAGTTATCATCTCCAATATGCTTATTTGCACACTCTGAAAATACATCCTGGAAGTGGCATGCTAGATTTGGGCATATGAATTTCAGATCTTTGCATGATCTTGGTGCAAAAGGGTTGGTTGAGGGGATGCCTGCTGTAAGCAAGGTAGACAAAGTCTGTGATGGGTGTGTTCTTGGCAAACAGCATAGGAAAGCTTTTCCTCAAGTGTCTCAGTTCAGAGCACAGAAAGGCCTTGATCTTGTTCATGCAGATTTATGTGGTCAAATTTCACCTAAATCACTAGGAGGTGCTGCTTATTTTCTGCTAGTTGTTGATGACTACAGCAGATATATGTGGGTGGAATTGTTGAAATCAAAAGACCAGGCTCTAGAATGTTTTAAGAAGATAGTGGCTAGAGCTGAAACTGAATCTGATGCCAAACTGAAAGCTCTGAGAACTGACAGAGGAGGGGAATTTATCTCTAATCTTTTCACTCTTTACTGCAATGAGGGGGGTATCAAACATTATACTACAACCCCTTACTCACCTCAACAGAATGGGGTGGTAGAGAGAAGAAATCAGACTGTGGTTGAGATGGCTAGGTGCATGATGAAAGCAATGCAAGTTCCATCCAATTTTTGGGGTGAAGCAGTGTGCACTGCAGTATATGTGCTGAACAGAGCTCCTACCAAGGCCCTGGTGGACATGACACCATTTGAAGCATGGCATGGAAGGAAGCCAAATGTGGCACATCTCAAAACCTTTGGATGTACAGCCAGTGTCAAGTTGGTTGGTCCTCATCAGACAAAATTGTCTGACAGATCCAAGAAGATGATCTTCATAGGCTATGAAACAGGAACCAAAGGATATAGGTTCTATGATCCTACTACTGCAAGGCTTGTGGTGAGTAGAGATGTGGTGTTCAGTGAAAATGAGCCATGGGATTGGACCACAACAGATGGACATGAAGCACAGCAATCAGACATCTTCACTGTCGAGTTTGAGTTAACTGACAGAAATCCGACAATAGGTGCAGATGGAGGCGTTTGTGCACGAACACGAGATAACCAGGCTGCGGGGGATCCACAGGATCAAGGGGGTGATGCTGGAGCTCCACCCACCCCAAACTCCCCACACACACCAAACTCCCCAGTTCAGATTCAAAATCATGGGGGGGAGCCATCAGCAGCAGCAACAAGCAGCAGTGATGATGATGAAGATGGGCCTGTCAGGTACAGAACAATCACAGACCTGCTTGGCTCCACTGAGGTGATCAATGATTTTGAATACAGTGGTGTGTGTATGCTAGCAGCAGATGAACCAGCAAGTGTTGAACAAGCTCTTGAGGAACAGTGCTGGAAACAAGCTATGGATGCAGAAATGCAGTCCATCATTCAGAACAAGACTTGGATCCTTTCTGACCTACCAAAGGACCATAAAGCAATTGGCTTAAAATGGGTTTTCAAGGTCAAAAGAGATCCTGATGGGAAGATTGTGAAACATAAAGCAAGGCTTGTAGCCAAAGGGTATGCTCAAATTCAGGGTGTGGACTTTGATGAAGTTTTTGCACCTGTAGCAAGGTTGGAGACAGTGAGAATTTTACTGGCTTTAGCAGCTCAAGGTGAATGGGAGGTCCATCATATGGATGTTAAATCTGCCTTTCTGAATGGAGAACTTCAGGAGGAAGTGTATGTGCAGCAACCACCAGGCTACACAATTCCAAATTCTCATGGCAAGGTTCTGAAACTTGAGAAAGCACTGTATGGTCTCAAACAGGCACCAAGGGCCTGGAATGGTAGACTTGATCAAGAGTTGTACAAGCTTGGTTTTGTGAGAAGTGTTGAAGAAAATGCAGTATATAGGAAGGGTACTGGCAGGTCACTACTACTTGTGGGAGTGTATGTGGATGACCTGATCATTTGTGGGCCGGATAACAATTTGATTGCTACATTTAAGCAGCAGATGATGAGAAGCTTCAACATGAGTGATCTTGGCTTACTCAGCTACTACTTGGGGCTGGAAGTGAAGCAGAAGCCAGGAGAAATAACAATATGCCAGAGTGCTTATGCTCAGAAAATAGTTGAGGTGGCTGGAATGAAAGGGTGCAATGCAGTTGACACTCCAATGGAACAACATATCAAGTTGTTGCCTGGCAAGTCAGAACTAGTCTCAAATGCAACTAAATACAAAAGTGTTGTGGGCAGTCTCAGATACTTGGTGAACTCAAGGCCTGACTTGGCATTCTCTGTTGGGATGGTGAGCAGGTTCATGGAGAAGCCAAACTCTGAACATTGGTCGGCAATAAAAAGAATTATCAGATATGTTGCAGGGACTACACAATTTGGCTGCAGGTTTGTCAAAGGTAGAAGTTCAGAGCTACTTGGATACACTGACAGTGATCATGCAGGAGATCTTGAAAAGAGGAAAAGTACTACAGGCATTGCTTTCTTCCTTGGTGACAATCTTGTCACCTGGAGCTCACAGAAGCAAAGTGTAGTCTCTCTATCATCCTGTGAATCAGAGTATATAGCTGCAGCTACTGGAGCCTGTCTGGGAGTATGGTTGAACAGGTTGCTGGCTGATCTTACTTGCACCGAGACAAAAGGCTTCAAGATGTTTATTGATAGCAAGTCTGCAGAAGAACTGAGCAGAAATCCAGTCTATCAAGAGAGGACCAAACATATTGATACTAGATATCATTTCATCAGGGAATGTGTCTCTGATGGTGTGGTTCAGTTGGAGCATGTTAGCACTGACGATCAACTGGCTGACATCCTGACAAAACCGTTGGCAAGGATCAGGTTTGCAGAGATGAGGCGGCAGTTGGGCATAGTGAAAGTCTGACAAGATTAAGGGGGTGATTTGTTGATCAGCTTCCGTCAGTAATCATTGTCAGTCGAGTTTCAGGCATGTAGATGCATTAGCGTGACATTAGTTGTTTTCTATTTTTGTAACAGCCATCACGTTTGGTTTAGCGTAGAATCAGGATGGGTCGGTGATGTGCCCGATCGTGTCTTGACCGCTTCAATGTAACTCCCCCGTCATGGCCGCAGGCTCGCATGTCGTGTGGGCGCCGAGATTGTCGGCGCACCACACAGCTGTGGAACCGTGGCGGGGTGGAGGGCGAAAGCCTGTGTACCAAAACCATCGATCAATGCATCCTATGCGCTGCGCGTTGCAGTGTGTAAAACTGTCTCTGTGTTCATCTTCCTCCCGAGCTCTCTCTCTCTCGTTCTCTCGGTTAGGGTTCTAGTGTTCGCAGTCACCACCGGCAGGTGCCGCGACGTCGCCGGGCTCCTCACCGGAGTTGCGGTTCCAACATGTGGCCTGGCGGACTTGGGTTTTGAAGGAAGAAAGTGGACATATGAAAAGAAGGTTCCCGGCGGATCATTCTGTCGGGTTCGCTTGGATAGAGCGCTGGCCACTGCTGATTGGTCCATGCGTTATCCTCTTGCCAAGGTTCGACACCTTACTGTGGCTGCTTCGGACCATGGCCCAATTACTCTAACTTGGAGATCGGATGAGTCTACAAACTTGAGAAAAAAGAACTTCAAGTATGAGGTAATGTGGGAAACCCATGAAGATTTCTCACCAATGTTAGCTGAGGCATGGGGACGGCTTGAGTCGTCAACTATGTCTGATTTACAGCGCAAGCTCAAGGATGTCAGTGGCCACTTGCAACACTGGGAGCGATCGTCCTTTGGTAATGTGTGCTGGGAACTTCGCAAACTAGCAGCCGAACTGGAGCGGTTGCAGTCAAACCCACATAGAACTGGACCATCTCACGTTGAGCTGAAAATCAAGGAGCGTATTGTGGAACTAAACAATCGAGAGGAGATTTTATGGTGGCAACCGTCCAGAATTATGTGGCTAGCTGAAGGGGATAGAAACACCCGTTTCTTTCACTTACGAGCTAGTCGTAGACGAAAAAGAAATAGAATAACCAAGCTGAGAAGAGCATCTGGGGAATTTACTGAGGATGAGCAGGAGATGAGAGAATTGGCATCGAGCTTCTGTGAAAATTTATTTCGTTCAGAGGGAATTCACAGTATGGACACTGTCTTAAATTCAGTTCCAGTGAAGGTTTCCCCGGAGATGAATAACAAGCTTCTGCAGCCTTTCAATGGAGTGGAGGTGAAGGAAGCACTATTTCAGATGTTCCCCACGAAGGCGCCGGGACCAGATGGTTTCTCGGCTCATTTTTTCCAACGTCACTGGGATTTATGTGGAGCACAGGTGACCTCGGCAGTTCTGTGGATATTGCGAGGGGATGATGATCCTAAGCTGATCAATGACACGATCTTAGTGTTAATACCAAAAGTAAATAATCCGGATGACCTAAGTCAGTTTCGTCCTATCAGTCTGTGCAATGTAATTTATAAAATTGCATCGAAGGTTGTGGCAAATAGACTGAAGGTGATCCTACCTGAGATAATTTTAGAAGAGCAATCAGCTTTTGTACCTGGCCGGATGATCACAGACAACATAATCACTGCGTATGAGTGTTTACACTTTATGAAAAAGAAGCGAGCCAGGGATCAAAGATGTTGCGCACTCAAGCTGGACATGCGGAAGGCGTATGACCGGGTGGAGTGGCCATATTTGAGAGCAATTATGCTTCGATTGGGTTTTCATCAGTTTTGGGTGGAGATGATTATGAAGCTGGTTACGTCAGTTTCGTTCTCAGTTCAGCTCAATGGTGACTATCTGGAATCTTTTGTGCCAACACGAGGAATAAGGCAAGGTGACCCGATTTCACCCTATCTTTTCTTGTTAGCAGCGGAGGGCCTTTCGTGCCTCTTGAAATCAAGAAATCAATCATCAGCGCTCAATGGCATTAAGGTGGCACCGTCAGCTCCGACGGTTAACCACCTACTCTTTGCAGATGATAGCCTGCTGTTTTTCAAGGCGGATGGGGCTAATGCTCGAGCGGTGAAGGATGTGTTGAGCATTTACTGTCAAGCTTCAGGCCAGCAAATTAATATGGAAAAATCCTCAATCCACTTTGCTAAGGGTTGCAGCCAAAGCTTGAGAGAAGAGATCAAGGATATTCTTGAGGTACATACCGAAACATTGAAGGAGAAATATTTAGGCATGCCATCAGACGTGGGCTCATCAATAAACGAAGCTTTCAAATATTTAAAGGATCGGGTTTGGGATAGAGTTCAAGGATGGATGGACCAATGTCTTTCGACTGGTGGGAAGGAGGTTCTCATCAAATTAGTTGCTCAAGCTATTCCAACTTTCTCCATGTCTTGCTTCAAATTGCCTCGCGGATTGTGTCAACATATTGACAGTTTATTACGTAAATTTTGGTGGGGCTCCAAATATGGAAAACGGAAGACATGTTGGGTAGCGTGGGATGACATGACTCAACCAAAAGGCCTCGGTGGTCTTGGTTTTAGAGACATGGAGTTGTTCAACCTTGCACTCTTAGCTAAACAAGCATGGAGGATTTTACAGGATGGTAATTCTTTGAGTTCCAGGGTACTAAAATCAGTCTACTTCCCAGATAGAGACTTTCTGGCGGCTGAGATTGGCTCGTTGCCCTCTCGTATTTGGCGCTCAATTCTTGAAGGACAAGAGGTGTTGAAAGCAGGCCTGATAAGGCGGATAGGTGAAAGGTCCTAATTTGGTTTTGGTAATTGAGTGACAACTTAGGATGGACTAATATGTGGTTATGATGAGATACACAGGTTATTAATCCACATGTGATGGTGTCATGAAGGAACTTAATTCCATATGTGTCATGACATGGAGTCATTTGATCAAGATGGAGAAGATCAAGACAAGACTTGGCTCGATGGACCGGTTGCAAGTGTGAAGGGCAAGTTGAGTGATAACTTGGCGTCGATGGACCGACGCAACGGTGAAGAGCAAGTGACGTCAAGATCGATGGACCAATACGATCACGTGATGATATGGAGTGGATCATATCATTCTTGATTGGTTGGTGCATGTGTTGCATCAACATCGATGGAGAGGAAATGGAAATGCGCAAGGCAAAGGTATATTTATAGGGCATTTCATTTCACCGGTCATAGATGAGTAGAGAAGGTTATGACTGGATTTAGGATTGATAACCGTACTATAAAGAGGGGAAGTCTTTTAATTGCATCGGTTATCTAGTGCCACTAAAATGAATTGTATTTGCATATACATTGGGGTTTAGTGGCTTGATGAGTTGGTTGAGAATATCCCATGAAAATTATCTTGAAGAATTGCTTTCTCTGGTTGTGATGAGGTTTGATAATCTTTGGATGAGATGGTATATTACTTGGATTGAGAATTTGTTCAAATTTGGAAAAAGAAAGTGCTGCTGCTATCTTGCTTGTCGATCTCCAGAAAATAGTATGGCAAACATGCAACTATTTATAGGAGTTAACAATTATGCTTTGCATGTTGGGCATGTCGGGCTACAGGCTTCTTTGCATAAGAGATAAATTGATTTGCCTACTATTTTTAGATGTGGAGCTGCATGGACCTATTTTCAGGGCCAGAGAGCTGGCGCCTGCTATGGCTTGTGGTGCTGTATTGACCGAGCTGGAGTGAAGCCTCGACCCTTTTGGTGCAGCATGCATGTGATTGGCTATATATATTAAAAGGAGAAAAGAGCTGCTGGCCTCTTATTTGTTGAGTGCATGCATATTTGTGACTCATGGAAATTTAGTATATGCATGTGACCGTGTTTGCTTTGTCGAGAAACAGAGCTTGAGCTTTTGACAGAGAGATAAATAGAAAAGCTGCTGCCGCTGGCTGGTGCCTTGCTGCTGGCTTTGCTCTGCTTTCTGGGCTGCGCAGTAGTGCTAGCAGGCCGGTCTGTCGACCGCCATGCTGGGCCTGGCTGCTACTCCTCTGCACTGTGGGCCGCTACCGCGAGCTGCTGCTGCCTCGCGCTTTGCTGGGCCGGCATATTGTGCCATTGCAGGCCGCTGCTGCAAGCCCTGCTGGGCTGGCCTATCTCGTGAGCACGCTGTGGGCCGATTTGGTGCTGTCTCGGGCTGCCATGATGATTATTGCTGCTGGCTTCGATGCTTGGACAGGAACGTGAAGACTGTTGTTGCTCTGTGCCTGATGGTCCAGTGTTGCCGCCCGTTGCGTTGCAACGCAGGAGCGTGGGGAGGCACGTGGTGGGGCCTCTGGCCAATCCTGCCGTTGGTGGCTGGCCAGTAAAAGGCCGAGCGGCCCGGCTGCTGGCTGCTTGAGCTCTTCGGTCCTTCATTCCAGAAACAGAGATACAGAGAGCTTCTTTCCCTTGGCTCTTGGAGCTGGGGTTCATCTTTTCCCTCTCCTTTCTCCATAATTTGAGCTGAGATTTTAGAGAGAGAGTGGAAGCCATGTGTTGGTGTGGATGAGAGTTTCAAGATCCACCTTCCCCCTTTGTGTTTCATCTCAAGCCTAGGGCTAATTTGAGAGAGGGTTGGGAACCTAGTGCGTATGCATTTGTGATTCATATTTGTGGCACTAGGTGGTGATTGCAATTGGAGATTTCTTGTTACTCTTGGTGATTGCCATCACCTAGACGGTTTGGTGGATTGTGACTCCGTCGAAGCACGCAAGGAGATTGTGCGGTATTCCGGAGAAGAGATTGTGAGGGGTTCTTGAGCCTTCCCCGTGGGAGTTCGTGAATTGGCTACTCTAGTTGAGCGTGGCTTGGAGGATCCCGGTCTTGTGTTGATTGGAGTTGGGGCTCCCGGGGGGTTTTTGGTGATGAGCCAAATTGAGCGGCCATCTCATCACCAAGTCGGTGCATCGCCACAACCGGACGTAGCTTGGTGGCGACCAAGTGAACCGGGGAAAAATCGTGTGTCGATTTGTGATTGCCGAGGCTTCGATCTCCTTGTTCTTGTGTGTGAGGCTTCGACCTCCCTTGAGCTTGTTTGCAGGTGGTTGGTCTCTACGCCCGGTGATTCGCAACCGCCGTGACTTCTTGTGTCCACTCTTCGCGGTGGTTTGCATCCCCTCTAGCTCAAGCTTGTTTTACTTTCTTTCATTCTTGTTTAGCTTGAGTAGTGGTTCTTGTGCTCTTTTGCTTGTGTAGCTAGTTGAGCACCTTCTTGCTTGTGTAGCTAGAAGTAGTGAAAGTGTTTTACTTAGCTTGTGTAGTTAAGTGAATTGCGCTCTTGGGTTCGGCTTGTGTAGCCTTGTCCTTGAGCATCTAGTGGGCTTAGATTTGGCTTTGTGCTCTTGCTCATTAGAATTGTGTAGGTGCTCCCCGGTGTGACAAAGTACTAGTTGCTTAGATTTATGTGACCTTGTAAGCTAGAATTGTTTAGGTGAGCACTAGCTAGTTTAGCACCTTGCTTCTTGTTTAGGATCTTTTACAAGGTGCTACTAGAGTTCAGTTAGTGGGGTGTAGTCTTGGCTAGACCGATAGTTTTAATTCCGCATTTGTTTCGGTTAGCCGGTGCGTAAGAATTTTAGGAAGGACTATTCACCCCCCCCCCCCCCTCCTCTAGTCCATCTCGACCTTACAATAGGGACAGGAGAAACGACCAACATTTGGTCGATGGATTAGCTACCGTCAGTGGGGCTGAGGAGGCCGGTTCCTAGTGATAGGTCTAACCCTCCTCAACTGGTCAGTGAACTTATAGACTCAACATCGGCGTCTTGGGATCGGGAGAAGCTGCTGGAATTCTTTACACCGATGGATGTGGATGTGATTACAGGTATCCCACTCAGTACAAGGCGTCAGGATGATTTCTGGGCTTGGCATTTTGAGAAGAGTGGTCTGTTCTCGGTCCGTTCAGCTTATAGAATGCTTGCAGATCGTAAGTCTCTGGCTGGATCGGCGGGGGTCTCATACAGACAAGCTGTGCAGAAGGAATGGTCAATGTTGTGGGGAATCAAAGTTCCCTCCAAAGTGCGGGTGTTTTTGTGGAGACTTGCTAGGTGTTCTCTCCCATCAAAAGATGTTCTTCTCCATAGGAACATGTCCGATAGCAGTGCGTGCTCCATCTGTGGCGCTAGAGATTCATGGCGGCACTCTCTCATTGACTGTAACATGGCTCGCTGTGTATGGGCGCTGGAGAAAGATGAGATAACTGAGCACATTTGTCATATCGTGGATCAGAATGCGAGGGGTTGGCTAGTAGCAGTGATGCAATCCCTAAAGCATGAGGATCTAATCCGGGTCGCTGTGACCCTTTGGGCTATCTGGTACGCTAGACGGAAAGCTATACATGAGGGTATTTTTCAAAGTCCACTCTCGACTCATAATTTTGTCACTAGTTTTGTGGCTGATCTCCAACTGGCGCAACCAAGAGAGAATGATCGAACCGCTGTTCAGAGAAGCAACATTCGCTGGATTCCTCCTCCAGCGGGGCTAATGAAGATTAATGTTGATGCAGCCTTGGCTAAGAACTCAGGAACTGTCGCTGCTGCAGCCATTGCACGTGACTCTGTGGGGCGCTTCTTGGGGGCCTCCGCGATAGTGATGGAAGGAAGCTTGGAGCCACAGACGGTGGAGGCGATATCATGTAAGGAAGGGCTGGCCCTTGCTAGTGATTTGTTACTTCAGGACTTCAGAGTGGCATGTGACAATGCTGGAGTTGTTGCAAGTATCCATGAAGGTAGTATGGGCTCTTATGGGCACACTGTCCAAGAAATTAGAGCTAGATCGAATGTTTTTAGTTTTGTTGAGTTTGTCCATGAGGGGAGACGATCAAATGTGGATGCTCATAATCTCGCTAGGAGCTGTATCTATGCTAAGTTAGGAAGATATGTTTGGTTTGTATCTCCGCCTGATGGCATCTGTACTTCTTATGAAGAATAATAAAGGTCTATTCCACTCAAAAACAAAAGTTTTATGGTTCGGTTTGACATTAGAACTGAAACCGTAGCTGACCACCGAAGTTGTAGAATCCAGAAACCAAAGCCGAACCGAAAACGTTATCTACCTTTCGGTTCGATTTGGCTCACTTCTCGGTTTTCGGGTGAAATGTGTCTACCCTAAGTTGAAGCTAAAAATTAGCTTTCCATATTTAAGCCGACCTATGTGATATAAGGAGAACCTAAGAATCAAATCTACAACCTGGCTTCTTTACTCACACACATATATCCGGTGGAAAGAAAAAACCAACCTAATAATCAAATTACTCAATCAAATCGAACATCACTTGAAAGGCAAATCATCAGGCCGTGTGCGGTGCGGGTTTGGATGATTGCTTTTTCATGCACCTCAACAATTGTAAAGTTCCTTTCACGATATGTCACAAGATTTATTTTGTTTTTCCTTTTTTGGAGTTACCCCTAGTCATAATTTTTTATAGTTCACGAGAGAGATGTTTTTTTATAGTACTGGATGCGATGCCAAATTTTGAAGGCATATATTTTAAATTTCAATCAATAAGATAGGGACATTAGACGGGTCAAACATGGACATTAGATGCGATGTCCTATTGTCATCGACTGAAGAAGAGCTGCGTGGGGGGACTCTTGTGTCTTCGCTCCTGACTCCTTGATCATCAGCTTGAACCGACTCCTAATCAGCGACAATAGCTGGATGAACAACAATATCAGATGAGGTTTTAGTTCCACTTCTCACACGTCTGCAGAGCTCGAGCGCGTTTGCCTCGCCACAGCTTGGCCATGCTGTCACTTGCCGAGCTCGCCGCGCATAACCGTCGTCCACGGCTGTCGTCACTCCATGGGTGTTTTCCATCGGGATCTCAAGCCTGAGAACTTCCTGTTCCTCAATAACAAGGACGACTCCCCACGACTTCTCCGTCTTCTTCAAGCACGGTGACAGTTTGATTTTGGCTTCATCATCCTTTCTTCCATATAGATCTTACTGTATCCTTTTGCCGTTGGTTTGCCGTGTGTAGCGTGTTCTACAAACTACAAAAATAGTAGCCACAATTGATCTATCTGATTTTTTTTTTCGCGACCGAGGAATATAGCCTGTTTTTCATTAATCAGAGTGAATTACAAGTCCAGCCACGAGAGAACCCTCGTAGCACAAATTACAAACCACTAAGGAAGTAGTAAGTAATTTGCCAAAAACATAAAAAATACAACAGATAACTGAAAGAAAGCGAAGGGGGGAGACCCTCCACCACTAGCCTAAGCTACTGAGCCTGCAAAGAGAAAACATCCACGCAAAGGAACCAACACACTAGGTATGGCGCAAGCGACACGGTGGCAAAGCATCCACCTCAACGAAACCATCGACGCGGCAAAGCATCCGCAGATAGGGTGACACACTCGTTGCAGCAAAGCATCTGCAAGGGAGGGGTCAAGAGAAACAGTGGCAAAGCATCCACCTGCACGAGAACCATCAACGCGGCAAAGCATCCGCGGATGGGCCAACGCGCTCACTGTAGCAAAGCATCTACAAGAGAGGGGGCCTAAGCGACACGGTGGCGTAACATCCACCTGAACGAGAACACGGTGGCAAAGCATCCACCTGAGCACCGGGGGCAAAGCATCCACCCAAGCGACACGACCGCAAAACATCCGTCAAAGAAACGACAGCGACCACACCCAGCTGGAGAGAACCTTGCGAACAGTAGCATGAAGCACACAGGCACATCAGAAAAGAGCAACCCCGGCGAGGGCAACAGGTTGCCACGGAGCTCCAACGATGCCTTCAGGAAGGAAACTGACGCCCACAGACGCCAATCATCGCTGGAAAGAAGCACACAATAGAGACCTTCGTCTCCGGCCTTGCCCCTGACGAACCAAAACTTCGACGACGCCTTCAGGAAGGTCGGTGACACGCACTGTGCCACTGTCATCGGCCTGAAGGAGCCGAGCAGGGTTTTCACCCAGTTTTTGTGGATCACCGATGCAGGCCACTCATGGCGCCCAAAGCGACAACATCGTTGACCAACGCCGCCAGGTCACCCAACCCGCCAGCTGCCGGAAGACGGTGAGCGGGACGGTTGCGTGCAGGACGCGGAGGCCGAGGCCGGCGGGCGTCGAGCGTCCCAGGCATCCAGGGCAGACCATCGTCAACACGCCCAGCGCCAGCTGCCGCTCCAGACCTGTGGCATGCTGCAGAGAGCCAGCGAATTCGGTCACGCCCCTGGTCGCCCAACTGACGCCGGTCGTGGCAGGGCGCAAGAACGCGGACACGCCCCCCCCCTCCACCGACGCCATGCTGACCCAAGTAACGCTCGCTCGCAGACGCGGCGGCGCTGGAGAACCCCGACGCGGTCACGGGCAGGGGAGCGGTCGCGGTCCACCATGGAGCCAGGCGCACGCGGCCACAGGTGGACCGGACAGCCTCGGCGCGCGGAAGCGAGCGCGCAGGCGTCCAGGCCCGCCAAGCCGACCATCGCGCATCCCCCGAATCGGCCACGGTGGCCCGGATCCGAAGGGGTGCCGGCAGATCGAGCCAAGGCAAGCCCGGATCCGGCCAGGGCGACGGCCACCACGCCAATGTCGTTGCAGAGGAAGGATGGCCACGGTGGTACGGGGCCCAGATCCAGAGAGAGGAGGCCCGATCCGGCCAAGAGGGGTCCGGATCCGGCACTCCGGCCGACGAGCTCACCGGAGAAGCACTAGGAAGAGGCAGGTGGTGGAGAGGGGGCTCGGGAGCGCTAGGGAAGGGAGGGAGGGGGGCGCGACGGGAGCCTTTTCCGGGCCGCCGCTGGCCGCCGCCACCGCGCACTGAAGGGCGGCGGCGGCGGCCGGAGAGGAGGAGGAGGGAGGGCGCTGGCTCGCCGTCGGCTCGCCGAGCCGCCCGTTGGGGGCGGTCGGGGGTCGGGAGGAGGTGTCTCGACACAATCCTCGTTGTTTCCCATTCTCCCTCATCTATCTGATTTTGGTGATGCATTTAAATTACTCTTTGTATGTGGATAGATATAGAAACCGTGGGTTGGGAAGGAGCAGTTTCTTGGTACAATATCCTAGGTTATAGAAACTACTTGGTTTATTCGATTGGGACTGCTCTTATTGTGATATAAACATAACCTAAGAATCAAATATGCAACCTGGCTTCTTTACTCACACACATATATCCGGTGGAAAGAAAAAACCAACCCAATAATCAAATTACTCGATGAAATCAAACACTTCAAACTAAGGCAAATCATCAGGCCGGTGCGGGGGCTTGGATGATGCCTTTTCATGCACCTTAACAATTGTAAACACTACTAGAAAACCCCCCCTATAGCTACGCTCTTTTTAGACACTACATACGCTTTTATTCGTCTCTATAGGGGTATAGGCACGCTTTACAAAAGCGTGTTAGAAACGTCTTCGCATGGACCGTGTCAGGCTCCGTAGAGACGATTACCATAAGCGTATCTATAAATTAAATAGACGTTTCGTAGACACGTTAGATGCATGTCTAAACACATTAATACGCTTTCATAACGTGTGGAAAAACTATCGAGACGATATTGTAGATACGTTCACAATTCGTGCCTACTACTATAGTCACGTTTTGTAGTGACGCATTGTTACGCATTAAGCAGTATAGAGACGATGTAGTTGATGACGTGAAAGATGACATGGCAGGTGATGTGGAATGGTGACGTGGAGGGTGATGTGGAAGGATGATGTGGCAGGTGACATGGAGAGGTGACGTGGCATATGACACGATTTATAGTAACGCTTAAACATGTGTCAACAAAAGTAGAAACAATATTGTCGCCACGTCTTTATTCCGTGTCTACATATATTGATACGTTGTTTAGCAATGTTATAGTGTGTATCGATACTTGTAGAAACGATTTGGTACATATATCTTAATTTTGTGTTTAGCAGTATAGAAACGTTATATCGTAACCCTTTAAAACGTTCCAACAAAAAATGTGTTATTATATATATAAATAATAAATAATACTATGTGTCACGTCAGAATTGAAAAATTGAAACATAGAACTTAAAATTCGAACAATTGTGATCATTCGATATCATCATATATGAAACTAATATACAACAATCTGCATTAAAGCATCGACACTTTGTCTTCTAGATTGACTAGGACAGGAGACTAGCATAACCCCAATAACGTCAATCCTAGAACTTCATGGACAGCTTGGCTGAAGTAGCATCCTCTCAGTAGCAGTAGCATCCAGCAGCGTGAATCTAACGCTATGCCAATGCCGTCGCGCCCATTTGTTGGCTGCAAAAATGGAGCGCTGCAGTTCCAGCTCTTCAGCATCCTGTTGCTGCTCAAGGCCCATCAATTCATAAATACTTGATCCTGTTAAATGTGAACAGATGGGCAAGAAATCATCAAAAAATGCTATGTGTAGAAAATATAAAAAGGAAGCATCTAAATCTGTTGATACGATGTTAATGAAGAATCGATGTCACAATAAAGAACTCTGGCAAGTGAAGCTGAATCAAGCTGCTACTTCTACTGATGTGAAAGTCGATGCTTACCTCGAAGCTGTAACTAAGTTCAGCTCAAAGTTGAAGATAAAGGTAGTCAATCGATCATATGTCAAGCTAAGGTGTGTAGTACAACTGAGTATAGTTGAATTGTATAAATCACATTTCAAGCCATGAACCTTTTATTGCAAAAAAAACATTCTAATTAGACTTATGAAACTTGTAAGATCAAATCTCTTGGTTCAACAAACTGAGTAAATTTATCACCAAGCATAAATAGTATGAGAAGTCAACACATTTGTCAACACATCTATCTTTTAACTGACGTCATTGTAGTAGTCGTATATTAGGGGTTACCTTAATCCCACGAATCGACTGTTGCACTTTTCTTGATAATACTAATGCCGGGTGCAGAAAAACATTATGACTGCAATTTATGTAGCTGATAAATGAAAACAATGTCATGTGTTTAAAACTGAATGCTTGACATTAAGCAAGGTTTTGTGGCACCAACTTGCAGTAACTTTGAAAACATGAGAGGGCTTAGTTCATAACTGCTTTCACAATAGCATTATGCAGGAGATTCAACATAGACTAATTGTGTCATCTATTCTCCTCTGAATAAAGGACAGATCTTGCTTGCCATGGAGACTAAAACCTTCTCCCTTAACTACAATCAACCCTGCACTTCTAACACCTTATCACACGTACATGTGAAAAACTGCTACTGCATGGACTTGTGAACTGCTTCTTCTGCCCAATCTGAACCACACCCATATCTGTATCTAAGCTATGGCAGGGCTTCTTCACAACTAAGGTTTATAGTAATTTGAAGTTTTTTTGAGAGAATAGTAATTTGAAGTAAATCTATAGATTGAGAACAATATCCAAAACACACAAAAAAAAAAAAACAGATCAGGACACGATCTAACTTAATTTAAATAACCATATACCTATCACGATCAACTAAGATGGCAAGATCTATTAGCGATGATGGCAATACCTGTGGAATTCGTCCTTCATCTTGACCTTGGACTCGGCGGCTCTGGCAGACGCGACGAGGTGGATACAGGCTAGTTGACCAAATAACCTTGAGTCATATTCAGATGGATACAGGCCATGCAGATCACGATTAAACCTTGAGTCATATTCAGATGGATACAGGCTAGTTGACCAAATAACCTAGACTTATGCAACTACCAATTAAGACCACAAGATTTAGATCCAACGTCCGAGGTTTTTTTCACTTAAACCCCTCCACCTGTGGGGTTTAAATCTAACCCGTGTGTATTCAGGTGGGAGGGTTTAAGTGAAAAAACCTTAGCCGTTGGATCTAGATCTTGTGGCCTTAATTGATGGTTGCATAAGTTGCACATGAAGCTGGGTTGCACATGATACGTTGCCCATCAGGAAACAGAATAAGTGGTGGATCTGAGTTGAAAAAGACTGAAAGTTAAATTTACAGAAAAAGTAAAACGAATCTATTCACTCCTCTTCTCGGCAATTGAATCCAAATCCTAGATAGGCACAATGAGAAAGGGAGGAGGGCAGGGGGCGAACAGGATTAGAAGAGGGGTACCAACCTGAATGATCTCACGAACAAACACATGGGTACACGAAGCGGGCAGGATGACAGGCTCCCACATCTCAGAAGAGCACCAGCGCAGGAAAGGAAGGAGCCTAGGGCATCGTGGCCTGTTGCGCAGGATGGCCGTCCGACATCTCAGAAGAGCACCAGCGCAGGAAAGGAAGGAGCCTAGGGCATCGTGGCCTGTTGCGCAGGATGGCCGTCCGACTCGAATCAGGAGTCACCGAAGGCAAGGCTGGGGAGGAAGATCGTGGATGGCAGCATACCTTGCAGACCACAGATGGCGGATCGTGGACGGCGGCGTTGCAGGTCCTAGCGAGGAGGCGTCGTGGCACAGGCAGGTCCTTGTCCGGCAGGCGGCGTCAGGCGGCACAGCAGCCACGGTTGCCCCAGCACCCCCACCGATGGCTAGATGAAGGAGGACGAGGAATGAGAAGACTTGGTCGGTTATGCGGGGTGGGGAAGTTAAGCGATGCGATTTCTCCGCTAATTGCAGGACGCGCGGGCTAGGCTGGGCGGCGGTTTTCGGCGGCAAGTGAAAAAATCTCGGTGCCAAATTTCCTTTCTTTAAATTTCTTATTATTAATCTTTATTCCACCGTGTATGGCAAATTTTTATTAACTTTATATACTTTACCATGAATCCGGCCACATAATACCAGTAATTTAACCCGTAAGCATCTACAATCTATAAGTGCCTGTGGCAAATGATTTCTCTACTAAAGTTATGCCATATTCGTGAGTAAATATTTATATACTTTACTATGAAAAAATCTATTTTAATTTAATATGGATTTAAATAGGATTTGTCACATGATTACAATATTAATTTATATTATGGTTGTCTTGGACATCATTATAAACTTATAATAAAATCTATCGATACATATATCTTAGTTTTTACTCTCAACTACACACGCATGACGTGAATCCTACCTAGCCAGTGCAAGATGTGTTGGGTATATGAAGGTAGTGGGTCTCGAAGAACTAACAAGGCATGACATGGCAATCGAGTGATGACGTGCCACTGTGACGGACATGATGAACAATCCAACTACGGACTGAAGACATTGGTCCTACTTAGTGTGATATGAATAACGGACTAGTGAGATATGACATGGCAATTAGGAGGAGATGACATGTCAACTTAGTAGGCCATGATGACCAACCTTACTAAGGTAGAAGATGCGGGGCCTACCTAACCAAGTAACTAGTGGAAGATGTTGGGACACAATAAAGTAGTGGGGCATAAAGAACTGATGAGTATGACATGACGTGGCACTCAAATGGAGAAGCATGGCATGGCAACTCAGGACATAATGATCAACCTAACTGTAGGCACAAGATGTTGGGTCATGAAGAACTGACAAGCAGGATATGACATGACACGTAGGCGAAGATGACATGGTAACTTTGCAGGACATGATGATCAACCCAAATGCAGGCTAAAGATGTGGTTTGTACCTAGCTAGTGCAAGATGTTTGGCAATAATAAGGTAGTTGGTCATAAAGAAACGACAAGTGAGACATGACGTGGCACTTAGACTCAGAAATAATGAACTAAGTTTATGATAAATAAGTTAGGCAAATATTTTTTACGTAAATAATTATTCTGCAAAAAATTCCATAAAAATAATGTGCAAATAATTTTTATTTAAATAATTATTTTGCAAAAAATTACATAAATGTGTAAATAATGTTTATTTAAATTATTATTCTGCAATAATTACACATAAAAAGGAACATAAATAATTATTTTGCACAAAATATAAATAAAAAGAGGGCGGTATTTATTAATAATGAAATTTTAGAAAACAAAATTCTTCGTAAAAAGAATCAAACCAAAAATGGGCAAACCGCTCGGTCCAAAGGGAACCTGAGCTAAGTTAGCCAATAGCGTGCAGAGTCAAGGTAATGCTAGTATGGATCGTTAGAATTCAGTTGTAGTTTAGGTTAGGGTCTCAAATCTTTAAGCTACGCTAGTCATACACTCATACTTGAGTTAGCAAGGTGATACTAAATGGAAAAAGTCCTATTTTCCTCCCTTAACTATCAGCAAAGTCCGATTTCCCTCCCTTAACCAAAAAACCAGACAAAAATCCTCCCCCAACTTTCAATACCGTTTTACTTTTCCTCCCTCGGCGGTTTCAACCCGGTTTTAGCCTATGTTTCGCCACATCACCATGCCACATCAGCACATGTCCATCTCATCTTTCACAAAAAAATGGGGTGGGCGACTGGTCCATTCCAGATTTCCAGCACCGTGCTCTCCTGTGCTTGTTCCTTGATGCAGCGGAAGAAATGGAAGTGCTGACGGGAGCGTGGCACTTGGCTCCTAGAGTACTCATTTCCACCGTCGCATGGACTGCGAGGGCAGCGAGGCCATGGATGACGTTGGCACGAGCTCCTCTGTTGAACTGATCGTGTAGCGTGGGCAGCGATGCATGAATTCGAATGAACTGATCCTGTAGTGAATGCACGAGGGCACCGTCGCCATGAACTGATCCACCGTCGGCACGAGCCATGGACTGCGTGTGCACGCGTTCTGCCTCAGCCTCGATGCAGACACTGATGCCGTCGTGCTGTCCGCGGGGTATCGCCTCGCCACGAAGCTCCGTCATCTCGCCACGACTTTGGCTGCGAGTTTGTCACCGGAGACTCGGCACGAACAACCATAGCGTACCATCTTGCTGTGCACACCGGCGTGGCTTCCGACGTTGATGTCTGATGAAGCCAACGAGCCACAGCGCCAGGACCAGGTGAAGCTGAGCGCGGGTCCCGGGGCGCTCGCGAGCGGGCGGGATATGCTCGCAGCTCATGAATGCCGCCGCGCTATTGCCTCCAGCCCGCGGACGCGACAGCGCACACCGTGCCCAGCTCGCGCGGTGAAGCGAAGCACGGAACACGACGGCGGCGTGCGGGGTGGAGTGGAATGGATGGATAAGATGGGATAAACCAGGGTAGAAACCGTCGGAGGGAGGAAAAACAAACGGTATTATAGTTTGAGGAGGATTTTTGTCCGGTTTTACGGTTAAGGGAGCAAAATCGAACTTTGTCGATAGATGAGGGAGGAAAATAGGACTTCTTCCATACTAAATCGTGCACGTATCCATCAAGAGTCTGGAGTAACTAGCAAAATGGGCCGGCCCATCTTAAACCACATCAAAACCTGCTTGTCCTTTTTTATCCGCTTAACTTCAGGATCAGGCATCGCATCGTCCCCACCGCCACCGGCCTCCCACACACGCCGCCGCACCCAGAGGGGGCAGGCACCCAGGTTTGCCGCCACACCTTTCATTTTTTTTTCTGTGCTAGTACGTGGACTATATATGGCTCTCGTAACCGAGGACTGCATATGGGATTCTTTCTAAAAACAATTGTGCAGCTCCGGTTGTGTTTCTGATTCTTTTTTTTAATAAAAATAAGGTGAAAAAAGGATGACAAATGGTGCCTGTTGGGATATATGACCTTCGCTATACCCCCACCGGCTGCGGTGAAGGTACCTTCTCCAAACGTGGAGAAGGTATCCTCTCCAAGGTAGGGGTTATGCTTGGTCCTAGTCCCATACAGAAAACAAAGGAGATGTGAAAATGAATCCGCCCCCCTTCTCCCTTGGCCTTGGGGTTCTATTTATAGTGTTGGTGGGAGGAGGAAATCTTCCTTCCTCCCCCTTTTAAATGAAGAATTTACACACAAGTCCTCTAGCCTATTTTAGCCTATTGGGCCTTTTTACAAACAGGGGGTGGGGCATGGCTACCCATCCCCCAACATAGCCCCTTAGCTACTAGGTTCGGAGGTACAACGAGCTTAGTCGCTACATAAATTGTAAAAAGGCCTAAAACAAAAATATCTTAGTCGATCTTCGGCTTCGACGAGTATCCTCGGTGCGAGACGTGCTTCGACGTTGAAGGTTAGAGGTTGTTGCGATGGTCTTCGCCTTGATTGGAGCGGCCTTCTGCTGCCTAGGTAGTTGCGGTGGCGGAGGTAGCCGGTCTGGTCGCCGAACGTAGATGGACGCGGAAGCCGCGTCGAAGGTCGACGATGACATATTTGACGGTGCGGAGGTCGATGATTTGAGTTTTGGCCCGGCTCGGCCATTACGAGGGTCTTTGGCTTACTGGAAGCAGGTCTCCGTGGTCGATGTGGTCGTAGCAGCAGTAGTAGTCGTGATCGTCTGACATAGGCAGACGCCGGAGTTGCTAGTCTTGCTTGCTCTAGCTCATGAGCAGCGGACAAGACATATCATCTGGTTGGATTGGCCCTCCAATCGAACCCCCTAGCCCCTCTTGGTCGAAGCCTATGAGCAGGAGCCGACTTTTTATAAAGACGGAGGTTTGCACAGTAATGCCCCATCTTTTCCTTGAGTGAGGCTTGCAAATCTTAAGCGGAGGTTTGCACACCGACACCCCACTTTTTCCTTAAGCGAGGCTCGCAAATCTTATGCGAAGGTTTGCACACCGACACCCCGCTTTTTCCTTAAGCGAGGCTCGCGGATCTTATGCGGAGGTTTGCACAGCGACGCCCCGCTTTTTCCTTAAGCGAGGCTCGCGGATCTTATGCGGAGGTTTGCGCAGCGACGCCCCGCTTTTTCCTTAAGCGAGGCTCGCGAATCTTATGCGAAGGTTTGAAAAGTGACGCCCCGCTTTTTCCTTAAGCGAGGCTCGCGAATCTTATGCGAAGGTTTGTGCAACGACGCCTCGCTTTTTCCTTAAGTGAGGCTCGTGAATCGTATGCGATGGTTTGCTCCGGGGCGACCCTCGACCGGCGTCGGTTGTCGGCCCGGGGCAATCCTTGTATTTGTATTCGGCTGCTGATGAGGGCGGGCGTTAGGCTCCGCCCGTTTCAGCGTATAAGGACTCGGCAGAGGTAACACGATGGGTGGTTTGTATTGATGAGCGTACAATAAGCTCGATGGAGAGCCCCTTGGCAAAGTGTTTGTCCCGGCAAGCCCCTTGCCAAAGTCCCGACAATGGTGTGATCAATATTCCAGAGGTGGGTGGCAAGCCCCTAGCCGAGGTGTTGGCGAGGGTGTGCTTGATAGCGAGCCCCTTGCTGAAGTGTTTGCGTTGGCCAGGTTGACAACAAGTTCCTTGCTGAAGTGTTCTGTGCAGCCGGGGTCGAGGGCGAGCCCCTCGAAGTTTTTGTGTTGGCGAGGTCGACGGCAAGCCCCTTGCCGAAGTGTTCTGTGCATCCGGGGTCGAGGGCGAGCCCCTTGCCGAAGTTTTTGTGTTGGCGAGGTCGACGGCAAGCCCCGTGCCGAAGTTTTTTGTGCTAGCAGGGTTGATGGCGAGCCCCTTGCCAAAGTAATGGCGAGGGTACGGTTGGTGTCAAGAATGGGATTTTGGCAAAGGTTCCTTAATGGAATTTCACTCATATGATAAGCTCATTGAAACTTCCATGAGAAGTGTTAGACCTGTTTTGCAAGGGTTACACACGAACAAGAATCCCTGCAAGACGAAGTTGTTTACATACAACCATGGACAAACTGCTTGTGACGAATTTCAACCTCTCGTGCCTCTCCTTTGTTGGAGGTAAAGGTGGAGTTAGCATAACCGTAGAGTAAAGCTTGGTGAACCTCGCGCCTCGCCTTGAGGTGGAGTTTGCACAATTGTAAAGTCGGTTGGAGAATATTCGCCTCACCTTGAGGTGAAGTTTGCATAACCGTAAAGCAAATTGGAGAACCTCCGTGCCTCGCCTTGAGGTAGAGTTTGCATAATTGTAAAGTAAATTGGAGAACCTCCGCGCCTCGCCTTGAGGTGGAGTTTGCATAATTGTAAAGTAAATTGAAGAACCTCGCGCCTCGCCTTGAGGTGGAGTTTGCGCCTTGAGGTGGAGTTTGCATAATTGTGCACCCTATTGGCCGGGTCGTGTGGGAAAGTAAATTGGAGAAGTCTTCCTTGGTAATATCACTATGCGCGCCTCGCCTTGAGGTGGAGTTTGCATGATTGTAAAGCAAATTGGAGAACCTCCGCGCCTCGCCTTGAGGTGGAGTTTGCATGATTGTAAAGCATTATTTAAATTGGAGAACCTCCGCGCCTCGCCTTTGAGGTGGAGTTTGCATGATTGTAAAGCAAATTGGAGAACCTCCGCGCCTTTCGTTCGAGACGCCCGTATGGGAAGGCCCGCCCGGAGATTTGGCCCGACTCGCGGGGCCATTGTGTTCCACCAATTTCTTGGCGTTCTTATGGAATTTATTTTTGTGTCCCCGGAAGCTTGGGAGCGCTTTCAAGATTACTCCGAGTGCCCCGGGCCCGACCGGCGGAGGTGGGGCCATCCAACCAAGGTTGGAGTGAAGAAAGCTATGGAACTTACTTTTGTGTCCGAGTCCCCGAGAGAAGAAAGAAGTCTCCATGATGGCCCCGGGCCCGACCGGCGGGGGCTCGCTATGGAACTTACTTTGTGTCCAGCTCCGGGCCCCGGTGCCCGACCGGCGGGGCTGTGGAGGTATAAACTCCATATACCCTCACGGCCTAGTTTGGGCCGACACGCTATCGCCAGCCGGCCCATCAAGCTTCAAGACCGATCGGCTCAAGAAGAACATCACTACAGATGGATGGGCTAACTATGAGGAGAAGTGGACACGAAGACCATTATAAAAGAGGTGCTACCAGCAAGAATATCGAAGACCGACAAGGAGGACAAGACCTAGCCGAGATAGGAAAGTTTAGACTTGTAAAGTATATAAACTTAGTACCGATAGGCTAGTTCCGACTTGTAACCTTGCTCCCCGCAATATATAAGGAGAGCAAGGACCCCCATCAAGGATCAAGAAGGACGAAGGAATCCGGCATAACGCACCGGGAGGACTAGAACTCATACATCCACATCATAATCGAAAGCTAAGTGTTTCCAACTTATCTAATTAGAGTAGGACTAGGGTTTTACGCATCCTTGCGGCTACATGGAGATGATGAACCGGGTAAACCTCGTGTGATTGTTCCCTTGTTTACGTCTTGTTCGCAATCTCGTGCGCCTTCCGCCAATCCATTACCGGTCGAGTGGCATACCCGGTCGGACTATCGCCGATATTTCGTCGATAGTGGCGCCCAGGTAGGGGTGCGCACCGAGATTTCACGTCGATCAAGATGGTTTCCTTCCGGCTTCCATGACCTTCGGCTGGCCTCACCTTCACCGTTGGAACGATGACCTCTAGGAGTGGACAACCGCTCCAGACACCTCATACATCGAGGGTCCGTCCTTCCTCGATCCTAGCTCCACAAAGCAATGAAGGTACAAATCCTTCGCCTCCTATTGGATCCGGTACTATGCAATAAGCATCATCATCAAAGCTCGAGTTATCGAACTCCGGACTTACAAGCCCCATGGTGAAGGTAATATGAGTGAGTTTTGAGTCGAATAGTTCACTCTAATCCTTTTCTTCTAGGCACCAATCAACCACCAGGTGAAACCCTAATTCATTCAAGACGAAAATTGGGCCGATGTTCTCAATTATATTGTTCTTAGTTTACTTTGATTATATGTTTAGCATAGTTGGACTAGAATTATGTTCGTGGTGCCTAGATTGTATTTATACGCGATTGTCAAGAACAACCTATTACAACTCATGATCACTAGTGTTATAAGCTTAGAGGATAGGCTCATGGAGTTTTTGCTCGGTTAAGCTCTCCATTTGGATCTATCCGATTGAATCAAAGCAAGAATCACCTACTATCCTTCAACATGTTGGGGATGACCAAGCGCCAACAAAACGCATCGGATCACAAGATCCTAGATCCAAGGGTTGCATCACCTTGAGGTGGAGTTTGCATATGTTCCGTACGGGTTGCCAAACACCGCCGACTGTTCGGCCACCAACTTTTAGCGAGATTACCTCAAAAGCTACAACCGGATCCCTGATCCGCGTTCAGATATGATCGGCTACGCTTTCGACGCACCCGCAGGACATATCGTCAACCATGTGCACCTCGAAGAAGTCACGGACGACCAATCTCCAGAGAAAACACGCGATGTTACTCCAGACACGCCCAGACTCGACGATTACTACAATATCTTAGAACTCTCGGGATCTGCCCATACGATGGTCTACTCCGACAACGAAGAAGAGCTACAATCTAAGCGTATCGACACTACTCCCGGATCTACAACTCACCGTGTTCCGACCCGAGGAACATGAGGAAATTCAGTCGAGAGATCCATAACCCGGCCAAATCCGCTCAAGAGTTACAAAGCAATTCCCATCTTTCCTCCCGGCCTAGGGAACGCGGTATGTCATGTCGGTGACAACGAGGTCACCATCAATGGAGAAACCGACGAACAAAGGCAAAGCGAGAGGGTCGAAACGCAGCCCGAGAACAACGAAGGCAAAACGAAGCCGCAATCCAGCGGCCGCCGACCAAGATCGTATGGTCGGACGACGCAGGTTTTCGGCGAAATCTCGCTGATGATTTCGACCTTGTAAACGAAAGACAAATTCACACAACCCCAAGCGCTAATCTGGCAATTGCTATCGACCGCCTCAAGACGGCCAACATTCCTCAAACTCCTCAAATTGAGGAAGCGATTGATTTTCTAGTAGCCGCTAAAGCTCAAGTGAACCATATGAGAGAACAAGCGCGCCCAGCCGCATCTCTCAGAAGCCACCGGCCGCGTAGTTTCCTTAGCAATCAAATCCCAGACTCTAGAGAGGGAGGTGCTAACTACAACAACTACGAAGACGATGGAGAGAGTTGTGGGAATTTTCCTCACAACAGATTTCACCAGAGACACAATGATAGAAGACAGATCAACCAAAGAGACAACAGAGATTATGGCCAACCTTTCAATCACCGTCATGACGAACAATATGACGACAATGACCTCCGAGCAGTCATCAACAACCGATACCGAGCTCGCATGGATGCCTCGGGACCAAAGCCTTATTCGGCTACCCTACGAGAGGTAGTCGGCCCAAAAGTTTCAGGATACCGAGACATCAAAACATACGATGGCAAGGTCGACCCGAGCACCTGGATCCTCTTATACGAAGTAGCCGTACGAGCGACGGGAGGGGATGAACACGTCATGGCCAATTACCTCCCTATCGTACTCGCGTGGGCCGAATAATTGGTTATTACGACAACGAGAGGGGTCGATTCACAGCTGGCCTCAACTACGACATCTCTTCATTAAGAACTACTGAGAATAACATGCCAAAGAGCCTGGCACTAAGTACGATCTAGCAAAGATCGTCGATTACCCAAATGAACCGCTACGTCACTACATACGACGCTTCTCAGAAGTCTGGACAACAATTCCAGACATATCAGCAGTCGAAGTCGTGTCCCTTTTCGTACAGGGATTACGACAACCCGGAAATATTGATCTACGAAAAGAACTTTTGAGGAGACAACCCACTACAACCGACGAGATGTTCAGAATAGCCCGAGAATTCGCTCGCGTTGACGATGCCATGCAACAATTTCCCGAAACCGGACAAGGATACAGAAACTTTAGAAGAAACAATGACAGAGAAAGAGATTTGCAACGCAAAGACATGCGCGAAACGACAGACGTGACAATAACCGTCGCAATGAACGACGACGCGACAATCGCATACAAAACAATTATAGCGAGAGACACGAGATCAACGCGTCCATTCGGTACCACCTAGCGAGAGAAAAGAAGCGAGATTTTGATCCGAATATGAGAAGATTCTAGGCCGGGACTGCCCTAAACACCCGGGAAAAGGGCATACCATGGGCGAGTGCCGCGGATTCACAAGAATTTTCGTAGAGCGGCCGCTAAGAAACGAGAGATTAATAAAACAAAGTAAGGAGAAACGGCCCGAACGAAGGACAAGGCCGAGGAAGAAGACGAAGACGGCGACAAAGATCCTCGGCATCGGTTCAACGAGCCCACCAAACACTTGTCGGCTATGATTTTTGGCGGCAAAGTTGGTCTTGAAAACTCGCGGGACAAAAAGTTACTAAAAAGGAGGATCATGGCAATCGCTAAGTCCGATGGACCAAATACGAGACATTAAAGCTCCGCACTGGTCGGAACAACCAAGAACCTTTAACAGAGCCGACATGTGGGCAAATATACCGGATGCCGGGCATTTCCCTTTGGTACTCGACCCGGTCGTTAATCACATACGTATGGAAAGAGTACTCATAGATGGCGGCAGTGCTTTAAACATTCTATTCCTACAAGCGTTTCGCGAGCTAGGTTTAAAGATCGAAGATCTCGAACCTTACGACTCACCATTCTGGGGAGTCATGCCAGGCAAACCTTCAATGCCATTGGGAAAAATAACTCTACCCGTTCAGTTCGGAACAAGACAACACTTCAGAAAAGATTACGTCAGCTTCATTGTAGCTGACTTCGAAGGCGTTTACCACGCCATACTCGGCCGACCAGGGATCGCAAGGTTCATGGCTGTCCCTCACTACGGATATCTAGTGTTGAAAATGCCAACATCAAAGGGCATTCTTTCTCTCAGAGGCAATGTGCTTATGGCTCACGATCGCGAAACAAACGCCTACGCAAAGCGGCCGAATTAGCGGACCTCAAAGCCCATATGGAACAAACATGCTTTGAAGCAAAACAGATACCCGAAGCCGACCTTCGATCCCGTCAAGCGGTCAAAAAGGTCACCAACAAAAGCAATGACACAAAGAAGATCGAGCTCATCCCCGGAGACAAGGAGAAAACTGCCCTTATAGGAGCCAATTTAGGCAATAAATAGGAAGACGCGCTCGTCAATTCCTACGGGACAACATAAGCATATTTGCTTGGAAACCAGCGAGACATGCCGGGCGTCCCAAGGGAAAAGGTCGAGCACTTCCTTAATGTCTCGAAACCGCCAAACCAATCAAACAAAGATTACGACGGTTTGCTCGCGACGAAAGGAGGTGATTAGGGTAGAAGTGTTAAAGCTATTAGCATTTGGTTTTATAAAAGAAGTGTATCATCCCGATCGACTATCCAATCCAGTTCTTGTACAAAAGAAAAATGGCGAATGGAGAATGTGTGTTGATTATACCGATCTCAACAAACACGCCCTAAAGACCCCTTCAAATTACCTCGCATCGACGAGGTAGTTGACTCAACCGCGGGTTGCGAACTACTGTCTTTTTAGATTGCTATTCCGGGTACCACCAAATAGCCCCGGCAACCCACGATCGAGATAAAAACATCATTCATCACACCTTTCGGTGCATATTGCTATACGACCATGTCGTTTGGCCTCAAAATGCTGGCGCAACATATCAACGAGCTATCCAAGAGTGCCTCCAAAAAGAAATTTCCGACCGGTTGGTCGAAGCATACGTAGACGACGTAGTCGTCAAAACAAAGGAGAACGGATCCTTAGTTCCAAACTTAGAGCGAACCTTCGCGCTTTAAACAAATTTCAGTGGAAATTAAACCCACAAAAATGCATTTTCGGAGTACCATCGGGATACTACTCGGTAATGTAGTTAGCCAAGACGGCATCAAGCCAAATCCAGAAAAAGTTAATGCAGTTTTAAAAATGACGCAACCCAAAGGCATAAAAGATATCCAGAAACTTACTGGATGTATGGCGGCTCTAAGCCGCTTCATATCAAGACTTGGCGAAAAAGGCCTCCCCTTTTTCAAATTATTAAAAGCCAAGCAAAAATTTGAATGGACAAGCGGCGACAAAGCCTTCTCCGAACTCAAGATGTATTTAACATCACCTCCGGTGCTAACAAAGCACCTAAAGATGACGAAGAATTATTGCTATACATTGCGGCTACCGATCACGTGGTCAGCACAGTAATAGTCGTCGAACGACAAGAAGAGGGACACACATATGGTGTACAAAGACCAGTCTACTACATTAGCGAAGTTTTAAACGACTCCAAACAGAGATACCCACACGTACAAAAACTTTTGTACGGGATCCTAATTACAAAACGAAAGTTGCTACACTACTTTGACACATATCCAATCACAATAGTAACAGAACATGCTGTTGGCGACATTCTCCGCAATAAAGACGCCAGTGGTCGGATCATCAAATGGGCAATAGAGCTTAGCCCATACACATTGAAATTTCAAAGCAGAACAACCATCAAATCCCAAGCTTTGGCTGATTTTCTAGTAGAATGGACGGACATGTCCCTACCTCCATTTCAAAACGAAGCCGAACGATGGGAAATGTTCTTCGATGGCTCCCTTAAAATAAAAGGAGCAGGAGCAGGCGTCGTGTTCAAAGCACCAAGCGGTGATACCCTAAGATACGTGCTGCGTATCCATTTCAAAGCTTCAAATAATGCGGCCGAATACGAAGCCGCACTTCATGGCCTCAAAATAGCCATCGAGTTGGGCATAAAAAGGCTCCTCGTCTTTGGAGATTCTAATTTAGTCGTCCAAAGCAAATCAACAAAGAATGGACTGTACTAATGAGAAAATGGAAGCATACGTGGCAGAAATAAGGAAGCTGGAAAATAAATTCTATGGTTTGGAATTCACCTATATACCAAGAGAAAAGAACAAACTTGCCGACCAATTATCTAAATTGGGATCTGATAGAGCAAAAATGCCACCCGACGTATTTGTTCAAGATCTACTATTACCTTCTGTCACACAGGAGGTAGCACAGAACCACCACAAAAGGAAATAGATTCATCTCGACGACAAAACTAAAAAGATGATATCCAGCAGAGCATACTTCCGGCCCATCTCCGACCAAAGAAGAAAACGGTATCATTGCAATCCGACCAAAGACCTTTCGTAATAAATGCTCCAAAGAACAAGATCGTGCAAAAAATCTATAGATAACCCCAAAGTTATTTATCCAAAGAAAAGAAAGCGACAAGACCCCTCAACCGCAAAGGGATGTAACGAGCAAATACCATCAGTGGAACCTTTGGAACAAACAAAAGAAACAAAGCCAGACTGGAGAATTCCCTTTATTCGGTATCTCGTTGATGAGGACACACCGACAGATAAAACAGAAAAACAGCGTCTCATAAGACGCAGTAAACATTATGTCCTAGTCGATGCGCAACTTATGCGCAAAAATGCAAGCGCCGAAGTCCTGCAAAAATGTATTTCCTTCGAAGAAGGAGCAGAACTACTACTACGTATTCACGAAGGGATGTGTGGAAACCATGCAAAGCATCAAAAACACAGTCGGAAAAGTGTTCCGAGCGGGTTTTTACCGGCCAACCGCACTCGCGATGCTAAGAAACTAGTTCAGCATTGTAAAGGTTGCCAATTCTTCGCTAAACAAATTCATGTCCCCGCACATGAGCTTCAAACAATACCAGCGAAGCATGGCCCTTTTCATGCCGGGGGACATGATAGGCCCATTCAAAAAAGCCCCAGGCGGCTATCAATTTGTCTATGTACTTATAGACAAATTTTCAAAATGGATAGAATATAAGCCCTTAGTCAAGGCAAATGCTCAAAAGGCTGTCGAATTCCTAACAGACGTCGTACATCGTTTCGGCGTACCCAACACCATTATAACAGATTTGGGATCCACATTCACAGGTGGTGAATTTTGGGATTTTTGCGAAGACTTAGGAACAAAAGTGAAATATGTATCAGTGGCTCACCCTCGAGCTAATGGTCAAGTAGAAAGAGCAAATGGGATGATCATAGACGCCCTACGAAAAAGGCTATACCGAGACAACGATACCCATCCAGGAAGATGGTATCATGAATTACCTATTTGTGATATGGGGACTTCGAACTCAACCAAGCGAAATACCGGCGTCTCGCCTTATTTCATGATATTTGGTGCTGAAGAAGCGGTTTTACCGAGATGAAGTGGCATTTGGCTCACCAAGAACAAAAAACTATGACGAAGAAGCCACAAATGAAGTCGAAAAACTATCATCGATTCGGGAGAAGAGCGCAACTTGGAAACACTCCCAAGAACGGCTAAATATCTAGCGTCTCTACGGCGCTATTACAACGGAATGTAAAAGAAAGACGGTTTGTGGTCGGAGATCTCGTCCTCAAAAGAATTCGAAAATGCAGACGACCTCCACAAATTGTCATCTCATTGGGAAGGACCTTTCCTAGTCAAAAGGTCACAAGACCAACGACTTATAAATTGTGTACTCTAGACGATCCACCTAGAGATTTGCCAAACTCTTGGCACATAGAACACTTAATTAAATTCTATGCTTAAAGGCAATTGTAATTTATACAATAACAAGACCGCCATCTGTACCGAAGCACACGAGATATTTTTACAATACGGTGCCAAGCACCACGTAACTCAATACCACGGGAAAAGTTTAAAGTTATTGCTCGGGCACAAGATCTATCTTGTCGGCAATAACACAGGCGGTGCCCCAACAAGCCTTCTGCAAATCTTTGAGCTTTTCTGGGGAAGTGTCTGCAGGCCGTCCAGACTCCAAGCGCTTAAAATCTGCCCGAGGAAAGTGAGATTGCGCAAGAGCTATAACACTCGATGCAACAAAGCGGCTCCCCTTCCCGACAAACTCCTTCAATAAGCGCCATGAACGGCGGCATTGATCCACAACAAATTCGGGAACAAGAAGGGGATTTGTCGGCCTCACTTCACCTCGCGCAAGCACAGAAAACAGAGGCTGCAGTCCACCCGCCATGGATAGATAACGTTCTGTCAATTGCTGGTTATCATCCTTCAGCACGCCAAATTGCGCTATATGACGCTCATGCGTTTCTACACAAATACAATTTATAAGATACAATCGATCAAAACTTCAAACACGAGAACATAACAAAGGAGAAAACGCACCTCGTGCCTCCTTCTCCAAGCGTTCAATTTCTACGCGGGCCTTATTGCCTCGCCTCGTTCGTACGAGCAATTTCAGCAGCCATTAAGGCTTTGTCACTCTCCAACCGCAAAATACTCAATCGGCTACTTATAACTTCTATTAAAATAACAAGTAACAAGAGCAAAGCAAAACAAACCTTTGTTCTTTTTCAACAGGAGTCTTTCTCAAGTTCCCAAAGCTTTTCACGACCTTCATAAACTCGGATTTGCCGACCCAAATCCTCGTTTTGCTTCCGCAGAAGACCGTTTTCACACATGGTCGGCTTGAACCGCTCTATGCAAAGGCGACGTTTTTCAACAACATCTTCAACAACCCGCGAAAGGGTCTTTTATAAACACTACAAGATGGGCAAAATAGAAAAATCACTAAAGACAAGTACAAACCTTGACACGAGCCCGCAAATCAGCAAACACTTGCTCAAAGCCATCGAAATGGTACCCCTGTCAACATCTTCAAAAATGTGCCACTCTCCATCCTCACCCCGACGGCAACGTAGCCGGGCCGGGAATATGGGCACGAGAAGAAGTTCCTCCTCCGATCTCTTCCATTATCTCGGGGTGACCTGCGTTTGAGGCACTGGGTCTGAAACTACCCAAGCTCATATTAAGATGATGATCATCCCCAAGAGAAGAAACCAGGGAGGAATCTAGCACTAACGGCTCAGCATCCCCAGAAGAGGCCATAGTATTGGCACCGTCAGTAACCATTACAGAGTCAGCAGCAACATTGGCAACAGCTGCCCCTGGATCCCCAACAAGATCAACAGCAGGTGGCACAACTTCAGGCACGGCCCTTTGATCCATAACAACATTGCCAGAAGGAGTTATGCCATCAGGAACAGCCTCTTGGCTCGCAAAGCGACCCAAAGCATTCTCCAAAGCTACATGACTCAAAGGGCCCCGACTAAGTCATCGACAATGGGAGCCCCGCAAAGAAAAATTTACAACCAATCAAAACAAGAAGAAGAAGAGCATAGCAAATTTAACAAGATTCGCAAAACTTACACTTCAGACTGCTCAAAATGCAGATTAAAATAATCTGGCATATCCTCCCCTTCATCCCTAGAAGGCACAGAGGTACCAACATTAAGGTTAACTTGCATCAACAGGTCAGGAGGAGGAGAAGAACGACCAGTGGCAGCAAGCGTTTCATCACATTGGCCCACGGCGACAGCAGGAGCACCCCGACAACTCACAGTCTGACTTAAAAAGTGAGCATCTACAAGATCTCCTGAATGACCGGTCTGATCGGCAGATATGGGCTGCTCCATAACATGGCTAGCTCCCTGCACCAAAGGGAGAGCACTATCCCGACCACTCTCAGAGCGCAATTTCTTGCGTCGGGCAAACTCAGCAAGGGTCACCCCATCCTCACAATCAGAATCAGAATCCGACGATTCTACAATCGATTATGACGACGTTTTGACCAACGAAGTACAAGCTTGTAGTGATAAAGCTCCACCGGTCAAGACGCCACTCCGCTTCTTCTTTTCATAAACAATTTTCCGCTTGCTACCTGCCTTTGATCGATCGACATCAAGATCGAAGCATCATCGAGCACCGTCATCCCTGTCAATGCCCCGATCAAAACCGGTGCGTTTGTACTCGAAGAGCTTCCCAGTTTGGAAGATCATCTAAAGGCACTCGGGACACATAAATATGACGGCCCTATAAGCATATAAAGATCAGTCTAATTACCAAAAGCATTGAGATATGAAGAAAACAAACAAGTGAACAAAACAGTACCGGTGGAGGTGGCATCCTCCAGTCATAAGGTTTAATAGTTGGACGAGGGATATGAGTATCCTCCCCCCGTTTGAACATCTTCATAAGCCTCAAATTAATATCATCAAGAGAAATTTCCTCCGAAGATTCACGAGAAGGATCATCCTTCAGACGATATTCCCACAGGAAATTAATTCTCTCCTTCAAAGGTTGGATACGGCGAGAGATGAAAACAAATTTCGCCACCGTAAAACCGTTCGTGCCCTTAAAATTCATCATTGTCGAATCTCTTTTACTTCAATCATCTCGGTAGCATTTGGCTTATCCGACCAGCGATGATTCGGTTCGGGAATCGAGTAATATCACAAGGGACAGCCTCCCTTGCTCATTGTCATTCACATAGAACCATTTTTTGAACCAATCTTTCACATTGTCGGTATGAGTGAAAGAAAGACGGCCAGCGTGAGCGCATTCCATCACGAAGAGAGAGGTAGCACGCTCCAGCTACAGGACTACCTCCTAAATTTCCTCTCTTTTTCAATTCATAAAAATGACGAAACACATTGAAGTTTGGGGGAATTGCAAGGTACATCTCACAATATGCAACAAAGAGCGCAACCTGTCATAATTGAGTTCGGTTGCGGATTGCGAGATAGAAATCCCCAAAAAATACAAAGTTCCACCAGGAAAGTATGAAGAGGAATACCCAAGCCTCGATGAAATAATCCTCAAAGACAACTATTTCACCATCATAGGGGCGAGGAAACGCCTCACCTCGCGGCGGCACACGCCACACTTCAAAAGATGGCGGAATCATGCCTCCATCCGCTAAGGAATTTAACGACGCCGCCGTCGATTGCGTCGGCGACCAAAGAAGCTTCATCTGCTTCTCATATTCCTTCTGTTCCTTCTCCTTCCTCTTCTCTGATGCAGATTGACGCTTTTTCCCCATGGTCTTCGCGCGAAGAATGCGAGGATTTCGAAGCTAACCCTAAGAAACGGAGCACCGGAGCGAATGAACCGGTGCAGGAACGGGTAGGCAAAATGAAAGCAAGCGGTCCAAATGACGGCGGCACCGGGAGTTTTTAACCACACTAGGGTTTTTTACTCCCGATGGGCCGAGGAACCGGGCCGCCCCTGCGGAAAAAAGGCTTTTTCGGTTCGTTTCTTTTTCCCTCATTTAAAATTTATTTTTTCCGAGACGCACGGCTTACCGGACAACCGAAAGCCGGCCCAAGTAAGCAAAGCTGCGACGGCCGTTTAAGTCTGTCTTCTAGCTATAGTCTTAAAAACAACCTCGCTAAAAAGATCGGGTTCACAAGCAAAGTCGTTTCCAACCCGCCGTAACAAAGTTACAAGTATAGCACCAACAATTCAACCCACACAATCCGACAGCTGAGCTGGGATTTTTTGGCCAATGATACCGGTTATTCTGGCACACAAATAGCAAAGCTATTTTTATGGGTTTAGATTCAAAACTATGGTCTCACAGCCCACGGGGACCGAGTTAAGTAGCAAAGCTGCCTTAACTTAATCATGACAAAGTCATGGCATGGTTCAAACCGACCAGCCCAAATGAAATTTGGCTGCTCGGTCTCACTCAAAGAGTGGTCGGAAACACATAAAGCACGATATAATGATCGGTTGTCTTCTTTTTTAGACCCCGACATAACGTGTTCCACCTCATCTCGGGCTCGGGGACTACGTGGGCCCACGTCACCCGAGAGGTGACATGGGCTAGATCCTTCTTTTAGAGCTTGCCGTAACATATACTATCTTACAAAGAACCTCGGGGACTACGTGGGCCCACGTCATTTGCATGACTCGGCCTCGATCCTTTCTCTTTACAAAGAGTTTAGTTTTAAAACTAAGCTAAGGCAACGACCAATCACGACAGATACCATGTGATGGCGGGCATCACACACTAACGAGGGCCCACGTCTCCGCATTTGGGACCCTTTCAAAATTCTTTTTCTTTTCGGGAGCATCATAAATCTTTCGGTCAAAACCGAAAACGTCAACCAAGTGTAAGCAAAGTGTGGTCGGAAGCATTAGACGGTCCTCCTCCCCCTCGCTCGGACCACATGTCGAACGTGTGTCCGACCACCCTTTCTCACTCAACCAAGCAAGACGGTGTTTTTTTCCTCAAGATCCATGATGCTCGGGGACTATTTGTGGAGGTATAAACTCCATATACCCTCACGGCCTAGTTTGGGCCGACACGCTATCGCCAGGCCGGCCCATCAAGCTTCAAGACCGATCGGCTCAGCCGGGTCGGGACAGCCTAAAACAGCAAGAATATCGAAGACCGACAAGGAGGACAAGACCTAGCTGAGATAGGAAAGTTTAGACTTGTAAAGTATATAAACTTAGTACCGATAGGCTAGTTCCGACTTGTAACCTTGCTCCCCGCAATATATAAGGAGAGCAAGGACCCCCATGCCGAAGGGAGAATGCGGCATAACGCACGTACTCATACATCCACATCATAATCGAAACAGAGAGCAGGACTGGGGTTTTACGCATCCTTGCGGCCTGAACCTGGGTAAACCTCGTGTGATTGTTCCCTGTTTACGTCCTGTTCGCAATCTCGTGCGCCTTCCACCAATCCATTACCGGTCAGGGCATACCCCTGGTCGGACTATCGCCGATATTTCGTCGACAGGGCCTGCTATGGAACTTACTTTTGTGTCCAGCTCCAGGCCCCAGGCCCGACCGGCGGGGGCCTGCTATGGAACTTGCTTTTGCATCTCATGACTGCGATGGTATGATGAATGATTGTGCTTAATGCATTTATGGTGAGTGCTTTAACATGAATGAATGCGAAGGTAGGCGAAACATTCATAAGAAGGAATCCTTGGCTGGTGTGTGTAGACCTGCAAAAGAGGTGTATTGTTCTTCGTAGCGAGGGTTAGCACAGCTACTAAATAACTTTCATGTGAGTGTATAGAATGCTAATATAAACTGCATGATCATATTGGAACACATGTTATATGATATAAAACATGAATTGAAGGTACTGATATAAACTGCACAATCATATTGCGAAGGTTAAGTGCACGAGTTGTTGAGCTGCGAACTGCAATAGGTCAGGAAAAACTCGACTCATTTCATCGTTTCATATTCGTTCGTCATTTTTTTTTATGGCTAAGAATTATGGATATATGAGAAATACTTGCGGTGTGATTTTTCTCCTGCAAAAGATGGTTCGTCCTTTGGCAATACCGTAAAGAAATCAGTGGGGACTTGCACAGTTAGAAAGGTCATTCATGAGACAGAACCTGCATGGCATGCTGTAATTTTTAATTTCATTGAGACTCGAAAGTTGCTGCTCTAACATATTAAGAATGATGCCGAATTATTGATAAGCGCGGGGTGCTCCCTTTTGGTATAGGATAGCTTGATGTGTCGGTGGTTAATTGCCGGAGTGCTGGCGAGGCGGTTAAAAATATGCAAATGTTTGCATAAGTTCTAAACGAGAATGGATAAGTGTTACCTTAATGGTGAGTTGTCGCCCTGTAGAAAATATGCAAGAGTCTAGAACACATATAGTTAAACATGCAGGATACATATCGGACACGGCGTGTGGTGGTGAATAAATTCCCGTTAGCTCATCCGGTTAGCTCGGTGTGAGATGGATCAAAATTTTGGGGTCCGTGAGAATGGAATGTATGGGAGTGTGATTTCAATTACTTATCTGAGGTACCCTCAAATGGGCTTTTCTATGTCTCCATGAATAAGTTGGCCGAGCTGCGGACGTTCGGACATTGTTGCTCGAACAGCAGGGACGACCTTAGCTTCGTCATCACAGGACCTTCCGATGATCAGACAGGCGTTGCACTTGCTGTGTGGCGTGCAAACACTGCAAAGGTACGAGAACCTGCAGGCTTGATTCACCTTCAACTTGCCGTGGAGCTATTGTGATCAGGCTCATCAAAGATCAAGCCCTAGCGGGGGTAAATCATGTACACATACTAGTGGTCAGTCTCATCAAAGATCAAGCCCCTAGCAGGCTTTTTTTTTTTTTGGAGAAACTTAGCTCGTTACGCCTGCCCTCGCCGTTGTGCGTGGAGGTGCTTGGCCTGCTCTGAGCGTCCCGAAAGTTTGTGGCCGCTGCGGGGGTGGCTGGCCACCGTGGCCCGTCAGGATAGTCGCGTGCAGGGCGGAGGTGGGCGTGCCCCGCTGCGGCGCCGCGGAGATCGGCGTGCCCGGCCATGGCGAGGGTCGGTGCCCGGCCATGGCAGCCGCGGCGAGGGTCGTCGTGCCCGGCCATGGCAGCCGCGGTGAGGGTCGTCGTGCCCGGCTGTGGCGAAGGTCGTTGCGCCCGGCCGTGGCGATGGTTGCAGCACATGGCCATGACGGAGGTCGACGCCGGCGAGCCTGTCGTGGCAGAGGTTGGCCCTGGCAGAGGTTGTGGTCGTCGGGATGCCTAGCCATGCATGGCGGAGGTCGGCCATGTCTGAGGTGGTGGTTGTCTTGGCGGAGGTCATCGTCGTCGTGCCCGCCAGCGGCGAGCTCCGCGGTACCCGGCTGGCTATGGCGGAGGTCGTTGTCTTCGTGGAGGAGGTCGTCGTCACCGTGCCATGTCGGAGGTTGTCGTGCGCGATCCTCCATATGGATTGGAACCGAAGAGCTGTTGGTTGTTGTTTGCTGCGTTAGGACAAAAAAGTTACGAGCAATCTGCATCAGTCCGAAACACATGAGTGTATAGTATATGAACATGCGTGATGCGGTAGTATGCCAGAGTTGAGGTTCGCTCGATCCTGCTGCCGTGCTGACATATCCAGCCGTGGCGAAGGTAGCCGTGGCCGGCCGCGGTGCCACGGCGAGGGTTGCTGTGGCCGGCCGTGACGTGGGTCGCCGTTGTCCGATGGCGGCGTCGGTTCCGGCCAGGACGAGGGTTGCTCTCCGTCTCGACTTTTCTCCGGCCGTGGCGGAGCGACATCGTGACTGGCTTGGCCTTGCAAGCGAGGGTTGTTGTGCGCCTCCGTGGCAACAGACTCTCGATCGGCAACTTGGTAGCGAATTCATCAGTACCCTTGCAAGCCGGCTTTGGCACTCAATGGATGTGCGTGTCTGGTGGTGAATATTTCCTGGAAACAATTACGGGCACAAGCCATGCAAAATGGTCAGTAGAAACGAATGCAGGTGCTAGCTTGGAGTACTTAGCTGGTTCACCCTGTAGACTTGTATTGGCCTAGGCTTTGTCGTGGGCCTTGTTCTCGGTTTGGACACACACGGTAGCGCGGCGAGGGTAGCTCGAAGAGGATCACTTGGTTTGGGCGTCTGTCCATGAAGAGGGTTCCCTCGGCAAGGGTATATCCCCTTGACTGTGACGAGTGTTGATTCACCACGCGATGCTGAGGGTCATTGTATTAGGGACATGTATGAAAAAAGTACGGGAGCCTGCACGCGTGCACGCCTGGTTCGCCGTCAACTTGCCAAGCCGTCAAATTAGGGTCCTCAGAGATCGAGCCCCATTTAAGATGAAGATGCCAGATGGCCAAGGGCGAGGATAGCTCGAAGCGAAGGTAGGTTGCAGGCCGGCAAGGGTAACTCGAGGTGCTGTCGCCCCGGGGCGCCATACGCAAACCTGGTCTAGCGCGGCGAAGGTATGTATGCTGAATGTAGTCGAGGGTTGGTTGTAGTCGATCAACAGAATTCCCTGCAAGACACAGGTGCTGGACAACCGGAGCAATTGTGTTTTCTCGAGCAAACGGTTAGACAATAGGGTTTAATTATTATTATTATTTTAGACTAGACGGTAGTTGGTATATACATGTGTTGAGTAGAAGCGAAGGGAAGTATATATCAGCAGATCGAGAGTTTTGTGCGGGCCCCGAGATGATTTATCAGGGTCGAGGGTGAAAAGAACTGAACTCGAATTAGCTTCTAAGCAAAAACGATGCATCATAGTTAGCTCCTTTTTTTTTTCTCGGAAGATGAAAACGCATTGGAAAACTTATCTGACTGACGATACGAGTTGGACTGTATCGCCGACCCTCGCGTGGGCAACTCCATGTGTTGTTGACTGTATTGCCGCCTTGCTTTTGCGTTGTGGGAAGAGACTGCTAGCCGGAGCTAGCTCGCCGTACCGAGCCGGGTTTCGCTCGGGAACGAAAGCGCCCTTGGTAAGAGGACATTTACAGGGATGACAATCGTTCGTGCCTGGCGTCGGGTGGACTCCTGCTAAAAAGATTACGGGCACGAGCTGTGGAAAATGGTCAGTATAGAGACGAACCCGGAAGAATGGAGTGCTTAGCTAGTTCTTCACGTCGAGGGTAGCCTCGCGGGTGGGGTTGTTCTCTTGGCGGGGTTTTCTCCGGTGCTTTCCGGATAAAAGCAAACTTCTTAGACGTTTCATGGTTAGTAGATTAATCAATCAAGGTGCAAGCAGAAAGGTAGAGCTTGAAGCTCTAGCGTGTAAGTATGCACGATATATAGAAAAGTTGCGAAGGTTCGATGGACCCGTCAATGAGTGTTTTTTCCCTTTTTTTGACAAATATAGCTGGGTAGTACTTAGCTTTTTTTTGTCCAGGCACGATGAGGGCTCAGCGAGGGTAGCCCCATCTTGCTGTGATGACGGCTCGGCGAGGGTCGATTTGCCATGCCATGGCGAGGGTTGCTCATTCCCGGCCTTGTCGAGGGTACGCGGCTCAGCAGAGCGAGCTGCGACGAAGGTAGCTCCGCCCGGCCGCGACGAAGGTTGCACTGCTGGGAGGCGACGAAGCTTGCTCTGCTGAGTGGTGACGAAGGTTGCTGTGAGGATTGCTCTATGCTGACGACGACGAAGGTTGCAGCGCACTGACGACTGCGAAGGTAGGGCGAGGTTGCTCGGCGCCAACGACGACGTCGACGACGACGAAGGTACGAGGAAGGTTGCTCGATGTCGACGACGATGAAGGTTGCCCGGTGACGAAGGTTGTTCGCCGTCGACGACGATGAAGGTTGCCCGGTGACGAAGGTTTTTCGGCATCGATGACGACGAAGGTTGCTCGGTGACGAAGGTTGCTCTGGCGAGCAGCGACGAAGGTACGACGAAGGTTGCTCGGTGACGAAGGTTTTTCGGCATCGACGACGACGAAGGTATGACGAAGGTTTCCCGCTGAGCGAGCAGCGACGAAGGTACGACGAAGGTTGCTCGGTGAGCGGCGACGAAGGTACGACGAAGGTTGCCTGGTGACGAAGGTTGCTCTGCTGAGCAGCGACGAAGGTACGACGAAGGTTGCCTGGTGACGAAGGTTGCTTTGCTGAGCGGCGACGAAGGTACGACGAAGGTTTCCTTAAGGTTGCTCTGCTGAGCGGCGACGAAGGTACGACGAAGGTTGACCTGACTCGCTCACCAAGAGGGTCTACCGAGAGTAGCTGAGGAAGAGAAACGTTGTGCTTTTTGATCGGACCCCACGGACGGCGCCAGCTGTTGGGATATATGACCTTCGCTATACCCCCACCGGCTGTGGTGAAGGTACCTTCTCCAAACGTGGAGAAGGTATCTTCTCCAAGGTAGGGGTTATGCTTGGTCCTAGTCCCATACAGAAAACAAAGGAGATGTGAAAATGAATCCGCCCCCCTTCTCCCTTGGCCTTGGGGTTCTATTTATAGTGTTGGTGGGAGGAGGAAATCTTCCTTCCTCCCCCTTTTAAATGAAGAATTTACACACAAGTCCTCTAGCCTATTTTAGCTCATTGGGCCTTTTTACAAATAGGGGGTGGGGCATGGCTACCCATCCCCCCAACAGTGCCACAGCCCAAAAGTCGAGCCGCGATCACAAGACTGAAGTCTCACAAATATACTATTGTGGTAGTGGTATAAGTGCAATACTGCTCAAATTATGTAAAAGATATGCAAATAATAACTAAATTAAAACCTTAACCCCATGCTACATAAGTGAACAATTGGTCTAGTGGTGAGACACGTTGGTTCCAATACGTTTGTCCATGTCTCAAAGTATAGGTATTGTCGGTTTTTGCAACTATATTATTATTATTATTATTATTATTATTATTATTATTATTATTATTATTATTATTATTATTATTATTATTATTATTATTATTATTATTATTATTATTATTATTATTATTATTATTATTATTATTATTATTATTATTATTATTATTATTATTATTATTATTATTATTATTATTTCCAACCATTTGTTATTTTCCTACTAGTATTTTTAATTAAAATAATAATATGTCACACCAACTATATTAGAAGATACACCATATCAACGAGTTATTTTTTCTACTAGTATTTTTAATTAAAGTAATATATGCCACGACATCTCAAATCTAGAGGTTGTCATTTTTTTTAACTATTTGTTATTGTTATTTTTTCCTACTACATGGTTAAGGACAAATTTCTAATACACGTCAAAACATGTGTATCAACTAGTAATGGTAAAATCTGTGTCTAATTTCATGTCAGCTAGGGATATTTCGGTTCCGCATATAAAAACATCTTTATACGTATAAGGATGATTATTTGAGATGCTTTATAACGTGTCTTTATGCTACTCACGGTTGAAAACGTATCTAATTATGTGTCAACATTATACGTTTTTAGTTGCATATCAAAAAGCATGTTTTGGTGCCTACTGACGATTTTTAGATGCGCATTACAATGTGAGTAGAGGTTCTTGACGGTTGAAAGCGTGGCTAATTTCGTGCCATTTTAATACGATTTTAAAAGTGTATTAAAAAATGTATCTGGATATTTATTGACGTTCAAAGCGTGTTAAATATCGTGACACTTGGACACGTTCTTGAAATCGTATCAAATAATGTCTTTACGTGCCAACCTAGAGACGCTTTTCCTGGCGTTACAAATACAGCGTAGCTACAGGGGTGGTTTTCTAGTAGTGAAAGTTCCTTTCATGATATGTCACAAGATTTTTATTTTTTTTTCCTTTTTGGAGTTACCCCTAGTCATAATTTTTTATAGTTCACGAGAGATATGTTTTTTATTGTATTGGATGCGATGCCAAATTTTGAAGGTATATATTTTTAATTTCAATCAATAAGATAGGGACATTAGACGTGTCAAACATGGGACATTAGATGCGATGTCCTATTTGTTAGCCTTTGCTCTTACAACAGGTGAGCGATTAGCTCACCAACACCCTCACAAACTCACGGCAATGAAGCTCTCTCTTTCTTTCTTTCTTTTTGTAGCACAGCACAACACGAACAGCAGCTCTGCTGCTCTAAATCGTGGCAAACTGAACTCTATATCTTTATTATCTCTTCTCAAACATATACATACAGCTCGAGACTATCTGAAGCTAGCAACTCTTGCAATCTAATGCACTAACTTACTTTACAAAGGTGGTATGCAAGTCCTTATATAGACTTTGCAAACCGTCATACAAGTTATCAAATCAAACTTTACCACTAATACAACTCATACTTAACACTCACTTTACAACTCATAGCTAGCTCATAGTCAATTTCTATTTTACTACTTCGTCCTTTTGCTAAATTCAATTTGCTTTTGAACTCTAAATCCCTAGAACAACTAGCTAATTCATGAAGCATCTAGGGCTATGTATTAGTTTCATGTACCATTTTGTTGGCTGTAGAAAACTCTAGGACACTAGCACATGCATGCATGTTAAACCTCAAGTTCAGTTTTACTTCTTCCTCTTTCAAGAAAATAAATTAATTCCAACATTCTCCCCCTTAATTTGTTTTCTTGAGATATCTTCTTCTTTTCGGTAATCATCTCTCAACAGAATCCCCAAGTCGTCTCCACCAATTTGAGGCACAAATCTTGGATTCATTTTTGTAACATTGAATCTACCTTTCGGCCTCCAAATTTTTCTCTTCATGCCTCCATGAGTCTTCTGTGCCATATACCTTGCTTTGTGTACAGCCACATCTTCTATTGCAGAAAGATTTCTCTGCTCATTAATCTCCCCCTTGCTCTTGACACCCATTAGAGCTAAGGGTGGTACTGGCAACCGCCTTTTAGAAACCAAATCTGAGCATAAACATGAGTTCAAACTTGAACTCAACCCATTTTGTCTAGGAGAAAAACCTTTCTCCTTGTATTTCATCATTGCAATATTCTTTTTCAGACTATTGCTCCCACTAATTTGCAACTCAATCTTGTAAAGCCTGTCTGGTGTTCTGCGGACCTTCATTAGTAGCTTTCCACTTCTTTCACGAACACACAACAAGTCTCCATCTAAAACAATTCTGTTGCCTGCCTCCGACAGCTGACCAAGACTAATTATATTACGGCACAACTTAGGTACATAATATACCTCATTTAGAAGCCGTTGTTCGCCATTTTTGCACTGGAGCATGACAGAGCCCTTTCCCTTGATCTGTACCGTCGATCCATCACCGAACTTGACATGCCCATTGATGCTTTCATCCAGGTCTACAAAGTTTGAGTGTTGACCTGTCATATGGTTACTCGCACCATTGTCAAGATACCATGCATTGGACTCTAATGCTTCCTCTTTAGTGCATATTGTTGGTGCAACCTTCTCATCATTGAGCACTGGAGATCCAGGCTTATTCTCTGCATCCTGAGGAAGTTCACATACTTCCATGGCAAAGAGTGTAGGCTCATCATCATCACTGCCTTTCTCCATGAAGTATGCTTTTTTCTCCTTATCTTCTTGATATCTACAATATCTTGCAATATGGCCCTTTTTCTTGCATTTGTTGCAAATTTTTGTTTTCCAACATCTCTCTGTAGAATGATTGGCTTTTTCACAAATATCACACCATAATTCTGAAATTTCTATACCTCTTGTATCTTGATCTTGCTCATGCTCAATTCCCATGTCTGTGCCATGGGCATAGTTACTAACTTGTTTGCCATTCTTCTGCGGGGTTTTGCCGCATCGCTTGCCATCGTCGCCGCTGGAAGAATCTTCCCCGGACCACCGCCTCTCCTTCATGCGTGCGGTCCACTCTTCCTCGGTCAGCAGCAGCTGGCTTCCTATTGTTATTAGCTCGGTGGGGTGCTGCTCCTCACGGTCGTCGATGGCCTTAAGCCTCCCAGTCACCTCCTCGACAGTAAGCGTGTCAAGGTCAAGGAGGGTCTCGATGGCGATGACGAGCTGGGAGTACTTCGCTGGCACGACGCGCAGGTACTTCTCCACCGCGCGCTTCTCGTCGAGGTCCCGATCTCCGTGCAACGCCATCTGCTGCATCAGGGTCGTGAGCCTAATAGCGAGGTCTTCGACTTGCTCACCAGGGCGGAAACTCAAGTTTTCCCAATCGCGGTGAAGGCGCTGCAGCGTCGCCCGGCGGACTCTGTCCACGCCGATGCGGGCCGCAGCGATAGCGTCCCACGCATCCTTCGCACTCTCCTTGTCGGCGAGGGGAATGCCCATTTCCGGGGGCACGGCCGCGATAATGGCCTCCAGCGACCGACGATCGTCGCGGTAAGAGACCGGCTCCCCGTCGACGGCGTCCCACAGCTCCCGTGCTTGCATCTTGAGCTTCATCAGCTGGGACCACTCGTGGTAGTTGCTCTTCGTTAGCATCGGCCAGGTGGTGCTCGCGCCGGAGTCGCGGTAGACGGTGTGGACGATCGGCGGCGGCCTCCACCGCGCCCGCGACGACGCACCGGGGAGGGAGACGGGGCACGACGCCGCGCCGGGCTGCGCTGCGCGCGCCTCCTCGCAGGACTGCGCGCATGATCTCCACCTCCGTCAACCTCTCCAACGATCTCTGCTCGAAGCGCCGCTGCAGTGGTTGCAGCAGCTTCTGCTGCTGCAGCGGCCTCCCTGGCCGCCTGGACTGCTGCTGCTGCGGCTGCCTCTGCGGCTGCCAAGCGCGCAAGGCGGTCATCACCAGCGCCGGCAGCGGCGGAGACTACTTCCCGAGCTGCACGATCTGCGGAGGTAGACATGGTGTGGCTCTCTGAATCTCAACCAGGCTCCGATACCAATTGTTAGCCTTTGCTCTTACAACATGTGAGCGATTAGCTCACCAACACCCTCACAAACTCACGGCAATGAAGCTCTCTCTTTCTTTCTTTCTTTTTGTAGCACAGCACAACACGAACAGCAGCCCTGCTGCTCTAAATCGTGGCAAACTGAACTCTATATCTTTATTATCTCTTCTCAAACATATACATACAGCTCGAGGCTATCTGAAGCTAGCAACTCTTGCAATCTAATGCACTAACTTACTTTACAAAGGTGGTATGCAAGTCTTTATATAGACTTTGCAAACCGTCATATAAGTTATCAAATCAAACTTTACCACTAATACAACTCATACTTAACACTCACTTTACAACTCATAGCTAGCTCATAGTCAATTTCTATTTTACTACTTCTTCCTTTTGCTAAATTCAATTTGCTTTTGAACTCTAAATCCCTAGAACAACTAGCTAATTCATGAAGCATCTAGGGCTATGTATTAGTTTCATGTACCATCTTGTTGGCTGTAGAAAACTCTAGGACACTAGCACATGCATGCATGTTAAACCTCAAGTTCAGTTTTACTTGTTCCTCTTTCAAGAAAATAAATTAATTCCAACACTATTGTCATGGACTGAAAAAGAGCTGCGTGGGGGACTCTTGGGTCTGACTCGTTTGACCACAGAAGACAAAGGGGCCTGCTTCCGTGCTTCGTTTAAACCCCCGTGTGCCCACTCCCCCGCACCGCATCGTCTTCTCCAGTACGCATCCATTGCAGTTATCACATTCCATTTTTCCAGCCTTTTCAGCTCCTTGCGCCGCATTGGATCCGCAGGAAATCCTACCGCGCGCTGCCGTACGTCGTCGCCATGACCGCCCCAGTCTCCTTCATGGACGCCTTCACGTCCGCCGTCGTCGATGGCGACCTCTCCCTGCTCAAGGGTATCTATTCCCTCCGTCCCTCTCTTACTGGAGTACCCTACTGTGCTGGCTATCTGATGATAGAATCGGTCCTCCATTGCTTTTTCATTCGTAGAAGCTGAAACCGCCAGCGGCGTGGACTTGCGGCGCCTGACTGGGTACAAGGGCCGGAACCTGCTCCTCATCGCGGTGCAGGTATCCTGCGTCACGGGGCCGCGGCTGGACGTCTGCAGGTACCTGGTGGAGGAGAGGGGCTTCGATGTCCACTCCGTCTCTACCGAAGGTATGTAATCCCACGCTCTCCTCGCCGGCCGCCGGAGTCAGGGACCAGTTCACGTATACGCCACACTGAGGTGTTCTGTGTTCTTGCAGGCGAGACGGCCATCTTCGTCGCCACCGACACCGATTTGGATGATTTGGATGAGTTCGGGTCGTCCGATGCCCCTGGAGTCGTTCCTCTTCTGACCTACTTTCTCGGCCTTGGCGTCGATCCGGCTGCGCCCGACGCCAGGGGTCGCACGCCGCTGCACAATGTTGCAGCGTCCGGTGCGTTGATTCATCCCTGCAATTCATTCATTCCACGTGTAACATGTTTTGTTGATATAGTCACTAGTCAGTCAAGAATTACTCCCTCGATCCGTCTCAAGACATAAAGTGCGATTTGACTCGGTGTGGTCTTTAAGATAATACTTTAATCGTTAATTTATACTATTATATATAATTTGTGGCAACAACAAAAGTATGTCAGAAAGTATTTGTAAAGACAAATCTAATGTTCCCTTAAAGCAATACGCGCACATGTGTGATTTTGAAAAAAAAAATTATATTTTTAGACTAATTATTAGTCAAAGATAATGAAGTTTGAATTTTGAAATACGTGTAGTCGATCCTAATAGATTTGCAAGTTCATATACCATATTGATGAAAAATAGTTTAGAGCATCCAAGAGTACCCAAAGTTTCTTACCCAACTATTTTTCTAAATCACTTGTACATTGATAGCCATAAACTTGTCCTCCTTTTTATTCTTTCCACCTTATATTGGCACGATTTATATTTGTGTGACGAGGTCAAATTTTCCAAATACCAAAAGATCGGAAGATGGTATTGGGAGTTGTTGGAGATGTAATTTTTATTTCAATCTTGCCAAAAATCATGTATTGGAAGATTGTTTTGGGAACTTTTGGAGATGCTAAAAAGATATTGTCAAGTATGTATGTATGCACAAAATGTTAGTATTGTTTGCAATGTTCTTCTATTCAGGTGTGCTGTATGTTTCATTTAGAGTTTCTGCATGCATGCTCTGTTTCGATCCCCTTTAATTTGTACCTCGATCCAGGGCACAACGAAGCTATAGAACTTCTGTTGTCCAGGCGTGTTCCTGTGGATCCTCTCAACCATCACGGGACGCCTTTGCACTTGGCTGCTGCAAACGGCCATGCCCAGGCTCTCAAGATCCTGCTTAACCATGGTGCTGATGTAAGCAATTGGAAAGACTCCAATTAGTGATGGGGATTTTTTTTTTCTGTAGAGGCTTCAGTGGTATTGATCTGAATATATTGTAACTATTATTCCAATTCACCTCCCTTTGCAGCCCAATAAAATTGTCAATCGTGTTAATTTTCCGCTCCTGGTGGCATGCGCTCCAACTCCTGCCTCCTTGGAATGCGTTAAGCTACTGGTTGAGGTCAACTTATTCACTTGAACTTGTTAATGGCATGCTGATGTTTGTAATTAAATCATACATTGATGCTCACTGAAACTACTTGTACACATGTTCTGCAATTCTGTAGGCTGGCGCCAACGTAAATTTCCAACGCTCACCTGGGGAATTTTTTTTTAATTTTGACCCTTTTTTAAAAGTATTTAAGAAAATGCACCCTTTTTTTTCTTTTTTTTATAACTAACCCTTTTGGCAGCGCCTCCACGCGAGGCGCCACAATTCTACCCTGTGGCGCCTTGCATGGAGGCGCCACAGGGTGGGCCCGCGAGGGCGCCAGCCAGGCAGCCAGGCTGACGTGGCACCCTCTGTGGCGCCCCCATGCAAGGCGCCACAGTGTGGCGCCTCTCATCTATGCGCCGCACTGTGGCGCCTCCGTTGGGGGCGCCACAGCGCGCTCCACCCCCACAGCAACTGAACCATTCATATTTGTGTGTACTCGTACGTCCCTAAGCACTGTAGATCGATGGCGACATTTGTGTGTACACTGTAGATCGATGGCGACATTTGTGTATGTCCCTAGGCACTGTAGATCGATGGCGACATTTGTGTGTATGTCCCTAGGCACTGTAGATCGATGTCCCTAGGCACTGTATGTCCCTAATAAATGTGGCTTGTATAGCAGATGAGATCATAAGTGTACAAAAGCAGTGTCTGTATGTACTAGATGCACAATTTTTTGAGAAATTAGTAACATATTGGAGCATAAGTAATAAGAACTACATCAAGTATTTAGTAGGGAAAAAGTTTATGACAATCTTCAATGAAATATTAGACAAGATAGCATATGTACTTTCAGACAGAGATAAGACTGTATTAGCAGCCAAAGGCAATCCTCTGATTTCTGCCGATAATTTTGGCTAAAGATCAAACCAAACTTTCAGTTACTTAAGGCTGTTTAAGTAAGATCTAATTTAAGTTTTTGCTATTGATTAGAAGGTAAGCTACATTATTGCAACTATACATTCAATCCATGTCATCTTCCTTGTACTAATCAGGTCAACACTAAATTGGCAATGCCTCCCTATGGCCAGAGCAGAAACGCATTTGACCCATTCCTGCATGTCGTTGTACCCAAACTTTATAAATATCAAACATGGAGAACAGAAGATACATACCCGTTTCTCAAAATGTCTGAAGCTCTCCAAAACAAAGGAGAACATAAATTAGAATATTTAGTTTTATGGCACCAAGCAGTTATACTACATATCTTTTTGTTTCAGAGTTACAAAATTATGATAGTGTGTCGGAGAAGTACTTTTATTATGAACTTACTTTGTGACATGTTGGCTGGTGTCAATTTTATATTTTTATAAGAAGAAAAGATTACAAGGACACAGTTGGGATGACGGTTCTTATAATATGGCACTGTAGATCGATGGCGACATTTGTCTTGTCACTGAATCGGCGAGCGACAAACCTTCTGCTGCTGCTGTGCACTGAGATGGCCGACAAACCTCCTGCTGCTGCTACTGTGCACTGATATGGCCAAGGCGACAAACCTGCGCGGGGAGGGCTCGCGACGACGTAGGCGCTGTGGCGCCCCTAACGGAGGCGCCACAGTGCGGCGCATAGATGAGAGGCGCCACACTGTGGCGCCTTGCATGGGGGCGCCACAGCGGGCGCCACGTCAGCCTGGCTGCCTGACTGGCGCCCTCGCGGGCCCACCCTGTGGCGCCTCCATGCAAGGCGCCACAGGGTAGAACTGTGGCGCCTCGCGTGGAGGCGCTGCCAAAAGGGTTAGTTATAAAAAAAAGAAAAAAAAAGGGTGCATTTTCTTAAATATTTTTAAAAAAGGGTCAAAATTAAAAAAAAATTCCACCTGGGCCAACTACGCTAATAGTTGCAGTTCGTGTTGGCTCAGCAGAAATTGTCAATTTCTTGCTGGCGGCTGGTGCTGATCCTAACATTCATGATGGGGTATTATATTAATGACTCTTTCTTTCTTTGTCTCTACATGATAGCTGGTTATTTGCTTTATGATCTGAGCGAGGTGCACTATCTCATCATGCTTTTCATTCAATAATCCGTGCTGTTAGACTGTTCTTGGGCACATCTTTATAGTTCCAGCACTTGATCACTGTATGGATTTTAAGAACTGGGCAATTTTGCTAGTTTTTCTTCAAATTCTGCTCATGTATTGCATTGTTGATGTAATTGTTGTAGAGAAATATTTTGGTTAATTGCTAATACCCTTGTCAGCTTTCATGTATATCCCAACTTCAATCTTTGCAATTATAATGCAGCATGGGAGATTCCGAATCATGCAAGCAGCTATTCGTGGCCGACATGATCTTGTTGAAATTCTGCTCCCTCGTACAAATCCCATTCCCTCCATACCAGATTGGAGCGTAGATGGGGTTATTGGTACTACGAAAACTCTACCTCGGGTATGTTATTAACCCACTTCTCTAGAGCTTTTAGTCTCTTATTTGTTTAATAGATAATAGAGGAAACATTCATGGTTATGATTCCATGAATTTAATATAGGAGCAAAGTTTTTGCTAACTGCATGCATCATTTACTTTTTTTGAAACGGGAGGGATTATCTCTACTGTACATTTTATTAAAAGAAAAGTTAACAAGCATAGGTTACAAGATCACGAAACAAAATGCAAAATGCATCAATTTTTTTTGTGAATTAGCAAAATGCATCATTAACTTACCATTGGAGCTCTATTGTATCATCATGCATGGTACTGAATATGCGCTACTGTTGTAGGAATTGTTTGTAGAACCAATTGCTAATGCCATGTCAGAAGGGAAGGAAGCGTTTGCTAATTGGGACTACGGTTATGCAATCTGCTGTTTTCTGCGGGTAAGTATATCTTTAAACCATAATACCATAGAATGTAACCATATCGTGTTTGTATTATAATGAATTAGTCAAAATATTGGTCAAAGATTAAACTAATGCTGATGGAACCAGCTGCTTTTTTTTTCAACCAAGGGGGGATCCCCCATTTCCATTAGACCAACGGAAATACATCAGTTTCAGGACATTTCAGAAGAAAAAGCAAAAGAGGACTGGGGCCAGATAATGTGCCCGGGATACAGATGTGCCAAGACAAGGCAAATGAACGAAAACAACTATCAAGGTCCCAAATTGTCTAACAGGAGACTGCGCTTCAGCTAACATCCAGCAGATCAGTTGCCACAATGCAGACAAGGCGCCTAAGTTGCCGCGCGCGCTTGGTGAGCAGAGCCATCCCTGTCTTCATCATCTTTCGGGCCGGCATCAGCAGCAGTTGTGCTGGTGGCTTCCTCTGCAGCATCTTCACGGCGATCTTGTACAAGTCCTCCACTCCGCGCTTCATTGACTCCTGGTCGTCTTCCTTCGATAAGCCTGCCCAATGAGTCATTAGAGCACAAGCATGACTGATTACAGTTAGGGGATTTTGAATTTTTTCCCTTCAAAACAAACATTGTTGCGAGTTTTCCAAATGGCCCAACAAACAGCCCCAATCCCAATTGCATGAAAATGCTTAGTTTTACTCATCCATTTGTTGCACCATGCCCAGCATTGGTCAAAAGTGCAAGGGATGTCAGATGCACCTATTGAAGTAGCAATAGTCCCCCATACACACTTAGCTATGGGGCAACTGAAGAGTAGATGATCAACACTCTCATCTTGATCACAAAAGTAACAAGATGGTTCTCCAACCCATTTTCTCCTCAAAAGGTTATCTTTTGTTAAAATGGCATTATTGGCAACCAGCCAAAGAAAGATTTTAATTTTAGCAGGGATTTTTCCCTTCCAAATGTATTTGAAAGATGGACCAGTTTCAGGTTTTGTTAGAGCATTGTACACCGATTTGACAAGTAAAGCTCTTTTTGGTTCCAAATTTCCATAATACCAAGTCATGACCATCTGTCGAGACTAGTTCCCATGATTTCATTCAGAAGTTTGTCCCATTGCTCACTCAAATCAGGGGTGAGCCATCTACTGAAGGTAGTAATTTTTTCACCTCTTACCAATTGAGCCACACTAATGTTATGCTGCTCACATAGCTTGTACAAGTCAGGGAACAGAAATGCTAAAGGTTCATCATATAACCAGGAATCAAGCCACACATTGGTGTTTTCCCCATTTCTTACTTTCATCTTCCTCCCTTGCATGTAAATATGTTTAATCTTGAGCAAATCAGCCCAAATAGGGGAGTCAGTTTGTTTGTGATGAACAGATGCTACTGAGTCTTTTTTCAAATACTTATAGGAGATGATTTTCTGCCAAATGCCATCTTCCTTTTCCAACTTCCACCACCATTTGCACAAAGTAGGCTAATATTCATCAGGTTTATGTCCTTAATTCCTAGACCACCTTTGTTTTTACTTTTGCAAATCTTAACCCATCTGACAAGGTGATATTTCCTCTTAGTGTGACCACCCTCCCAGAAAAAAGCTCTCCTAGTTCTGTCCATTTTGTTAATGACAGTTTTAGGTAGCCTGTAGATAGACATGTGGTATATAGGAGTACTATTCATACTGGAAGTGATAAGAGTAGACCTTCCAGCAATTGACATTGAAGAGCCTTTCCAAATGTCCAGTCTTTTATCATTTTTCTCCATCATAGGATTCCAATCCACCACATGCAGCCTACTTGGGCTGATTGGCACACCCAGGTATTTCACAGGGAACTGAGTAGTTTGGCAGTTGAATATTTCAGAATATGTTAAGGCTATATTCCCAGGATCATTGATGACAATTATTTCACTTTTATTGAAATTAATTTTCAGCCCAGAAAGTAACTCATATAAGTATAGAAGCAGCTTAAGATTCCTAGCTCCTTCATAATCATGTTTCAGACACATAATTGTGTCATCAGCGTACTGAAGGATGGCAACACCATCAGGGATGATATGGTCAATCAGACCAGTAAGCCTACCATTCCTCTGAGCTTTGTGTACCATTCTTGTGAGGCAGTCTGCCACAAAATTAAACAAAATGGGGGACAAAGGATCCCCCTGCCTAACACCTTTGAAGCTTTTAATGTATGGACCAATTTTGTTATTCATCTTCACACTCACTGTACCTCCAGTTACTACTTGCTGAATCCAGCTAATCCATTGAGCCCCAAAACCTCTTGCTTCTAAACAGGAAAACAACAATTTTCAACTAACTTTGTCGTAAGCCTTCTCAAAATCAAGCTTGAGAATGACTCCACATTCTTTTCTCAATTTAGTTTCATGAACAATTTCATGTAAGACCATTACCCCAGACATGATGTTTCTCCCTTTCATAAATGCAGTCTGGACTTGATGAATCAATTTGTCAGCATATCTTTCAATTCTAATAGTTAAGGTCTTGGTGATCAGTTTGTATAAACAGTTCAGCAGGCAGAGATGGAACCAGCTGCTGGATATAAATTTACTATAGTTCAAATGAACCATGAGATAATTAACCAAGTTGTCACCTGTTGTTGATGCAGGCACATGCCATTGACCCGCATGACGCCACCGTACTGGCTACCCTGTGTCTAGGCTTTCTGAAGCTTAGAGATGGCCAACTAGCTGTGTCGCAAGCTCAAGAATGTCAAAGGTTGCGTCCGCGTTGGGCCAAAGCATGGTTCCACGAGGGTGAGGCTCAAAGCTTGCTCCAGGTATATATAGCTAGCTCTCACGCTGCATCGAATTAATTAGTAGCCTTGCAGTGAACCTAAACTGACCAGCACATGCTTGTAATGATATCAATGAAATATATAACCTCGATTTACAGTTGTACAGCCTTGCTGTTGATGCTTTCGAGCAAGCGCTGAAACTTGACCCTGCGGATGAGGAGATCAAGAAAGCGTTGAGGTATTAGTACTGGCACTCTCATTTAGTTTGGCTCCAGCTGTTGACCATGCTACCTGCTAGCTGTTGCATACAGCTTTGTTTTGTTGTTTGTGTACTTCACTCTTACTAGGCTTTTGATTCTTTCTTGATGAAAACAACTGCAGAGAAGCCAGGGAGGCAGCATTGAGCAGGAAACTAGCTGATGCAGGATTGAACCATTGAGCAGCTTGCTGCTTTCCTTCACATATCATTGTGCATTCCGTAATCCTTTTCTGAACCTCACACTGAGGGGCTGATCGTTATGCTAAATAAAGTTGTCAAAATGTGCTTTGGCAGCTCATTAAAAACTAGCTTTATTTGCTCCTTGAACTCATTTGGATCATTGTGTGGCTTCTAGTAAGCTTATCTGGCAGGAACTCTTTAGATCTATGTTTTGTAAGAACGAAAAGATATGGACTTAGCATTGGCTCTTATGTTAATGCTCGTGTTTTCGTTCGTCGAAATTGTCAATCCAATGAATCAAATGAAAGCTTGTCTGAATCGATCCTAATGGAGCTTTCTTCACATATCGTCCCACTTGAGCTTTTCTGCAGCCGAATCATGCTTTCTTCAATTCTTACCATCAGATTGAGCATTTCTTGCTTGGATTCAGCTGGTTGTCCTACGAATCTGAGTTGCTTCCATTAACCACAGCATCTTCCGTCGTCGTAGAGGGAGGAAACAGGAAAGAGAGAAGCCAAGGCAGCTTTCCATGGATAGCGTCGATCTTCTAAAAGCAATCCATGTGATTTATTTGACTATATATAAACCTTCTTTTCCCACAAAAAAGTATTACCTCGGTAAAAATACAATCCTTGTATTCGATTTGTCAAACCGTATAAACTTTGACTGAAATTATATAACAATAAACTAGGGCCTGTTTGGCATGGCTCCAGAGCCGAACTCCACCCCAGAGTCAGGTGGAGCTAGCCAAACACCCAACTCTAAAAAAATGTTGGAGCAGCCCAACTCTATGGAGTTTTTGGAGCTCTAGTACAAATTTTCGGAGTACCTCTTTCCCTACTCCGAAACTGACCAAAACAAACCAAGACTTGGAGTTGAGGGGAAATTACCCGCAATTGCCACTGGTTACACAAGTGAAGCGTTATTTTTTCTATTCCCCGCAGCCCCGTCCCCTTCCCTCACGCGTGAGACGCGAGCGCCCCCCGCAGCCCCGTCCCCGTCGCCCTCCCTCACACGCGGACAGAAGGGAGCGCTCCCTGTCGCCGCCGTCCACCAGGGACAAGCAGGACGGGCGGCGCCGGCTCCCTCCCTCCGCCTCTCTCTCCCCCGCCCCCTCCCTCCGCCTCTCTCTCCCCCGCCCCCTCCCTCCATCCCCCACTGGCGGCCGGCAAAGTAGAAGACAAGGAGAAGGCCATCCTCAACCCTAATGTAATCACGTTCTTAAATTATGTACTTTGTATCTCGGATTGTTTGGTTGGACTTGTATGTCGGATTATTTGATTTCATGGAGTATTCGGATTATTTAAGAATTATTTGGATTATCTAAGATATATATTTCGGATTATCTTCTATGTTGTTCTTGTCAGCAATGAACAGAATCCATGCGTCGGTCCAGGGATTACTTTCCAGCCAAAAAAAAAAAAAGAATTGGAATAGAACAGACTTTCCTATGAACAAATTATTAGTGTTCGAGATGTTTGGACGCTAGCATTAGATGATCCACATTGCATCCTGCTGTAGCACACAAAGAACATATTTTCTTACGGTTCCTGAATTTCCAAACGCGTGGTAGATGAGAATAACGGAGCAGCCATAAAACGATTGATCAGAATAAAGAACAGTTGACTATCACGATCCGTTTCATAAAGCAATTACGTAGTGCAAGGGTAAAATGGACAAACAACACTGCTAAACACAACTCTAGAGCTCAGAGTACCATTCTAGCCAAACACCCCTGACAGCTCCAGCTCCACTCAGGGGCTGTTTGGTTCAGCTTCCAGCTGTAGCTTTTGGGCCCAAAAGCTCAGAAGCCAACCAAAGGCCTTCATTTGGACCACCAGATTCCCGAAAAGCTAGCTTTTGCGTAGTTCATTTCTCACAGCAGGGGAGGGGCTGCTTTCACCAGCTGTGGGGGGTAACTTTCAACGAAATTACCCGCATTGCCACTGATTATGAAGAAAACGCTTCGTTCTATTCCCTTCTCCTCCTTCCGCTCGTACCCGACCCCGGCCACCACCGTACCTCCGCGACTCCCAGACGAGAAGGGCGACACCGAGCGACTAGGGTTTGGGCGGCGGATCTCGGCGTTCGTGCCCAGCCCCCCGCCCCCTCCGTCTCCGCCGGCTCCTCGCCTGCGCGCTCCAGTTCCCTCCGCTCCGGCCCGCTCCAGTCCCCTCCGCTCCGGCCCGTTCGTCGCCGTTCGCGCCCCACCTCGGCTGCTCTGGTCCGGCGTGGATTCGCGCCCCACCGAGAGGTCGTCGGCGCTGCTGCAGCACGTCTCCGGACGCCGGAGTCTCCGGCCCTGCCCCAGCTCCCCTTCCCGTCCCTCTGCTCTGCTCCAGCTTTGCCTGCCCGGCTCGCAAGTGAAGCGCGCCCAGACGACGCAGCAGGTACTGTCGGCGCCCCGTTCGTCCTCAGCTTCATCGATCTACAACTTCGGTGACCGGATCTGCAACGCAGGTACTTCAATCTCCGAAAAATTGTTCGATGCATGTTTTTTATTCAGTTTAGTGTTCTGTGTGTATGATACAAGTGATGGTATGGGATTGTGATGGTATGGATGGTCTGAAACAAATGTTTTGTTTGATTCAAGAATGGGTGACAAGGCAGATTGGGGTGATTCCTTTTTGAAGCCTTTGATTGATGTATGCAAAGGGGAGATAGAAGCAGGGAATAGGCCCCAGGGGCTTTGGACTACCACTGGTTGGAAAAATATTGTAGCCAAGTTTGCAGCCAAAACTGGTGACAACCGAACAAAGATACAATTGAAGAACAAATTAGACAACTTAAAAAAAGAATATGTTTGGTTCATGGAGTTAAAGAATTTTGCCACTGGACTTGGATGGGATGCAACAAAGCAAACTGTTGATTGCCCCCAGGAATGGTGGGATGAACACCTTGCTGTAAGTACTGTCTCTGTTGTCATTTTGTCCATAGTATGTATGATAGGTGTGTCGTGCTAATTTTTTTCATTCAATTTCAGAGGTGCAATAATCGTGAAAAAGGACTTAAATGTAACCATGTGAGGTTCAGAAAGCAAGGACCGAAGTACCTTGATGATCTTGATCTGATTTTTGGCAAGGTACATGTGACTGGGGCCACTGCAGCTTGTCCCGGTGATATATCTTCTGATGAGAGTGATGAGGTCGTGGCCGAGGTGCCAAAACCTCCACCCAAGGATGACGTCAAGCTGGCTGATTTGAAGCAGAAAGGGAAGAAGAAACGCAAGAGCTCCTGTACTGTTGCTGAAAGCAAAGAAGAGAAGAGTCCATTTTATCGAATGTACAAAAACACATGTTTGAAGATAGAAAGTGCAGCAGATAGGATCTCTAGTGTATCTGCTACCTCAGCTCCTCCCACTGATGTTGTCCCCACTATTGGAGACACTATGAAGATGGTCGAAGAGTGTGGGGTGAAAGAAGGAACTCCTCTAATGCACACTGCCACCATGCTGATCATGAAGCCTGAATTTAGAGAGGTTTTCAGTTATCTGAAAACAAATGAAGGAAGACTAGATGTCCTTGAGAGGGAGCATGAAAAGGAGATGAGGCGCTAGTGATCCAATTTTTATTTCTATTGCTGTGTGATCATTCCCTTGTTGTTCTGTGAACCAATTTTTAATTTGTATTGTGAGCACTATTTTAATTTGCTTGTACTGAGAATAATTTGCTTGTACTGAGAATAATTTGCTTGTATTCTGAACAATTTGTTTATTCTGAGAATAATTTGTTTGCACTGAGAACTATTTGTTTACTATGATTATTTATCCAGATTACTATCCATGGATGAGAAATGGGAAGAAAGAAAGAGACTACGGCTCCTAGCTGAGCTCTCCCAGCATGCTGCCATTCTTGGTCAAATGGGTGGCCAATATGCTGATCGTTATTGGAACAAAGGAGAGTACAGGGAAACACCAGAAACTGGACTTCAATGGGTGATGAGGTGCTTCTCTCGTCCAAGGTACTTCTATAAGATGTTTCGTATGAGCACCGAGGTCTTCATGGCACTGCATGATTTGCTAGTTAGGGAGTATGAGCTGACCTCCAGTATCAATGTTTCATCCATTGAGTCATTGGCGATGTTCTTGTGGATTGTCGGAGGACCGCAATCATTTTCACAAGCTGAAAATCGCTTCAATCGTTCATTGTGGACAATTCACACTAAGTTTCATGAGGTACTTAAGTGTGTGCGCAAGTTAGGTAGAGACAATATTAAGCCAAGAGATCCTACTTTTTCTTCGGCACATGAAAGAATCAAAGAAGACCGTTTCTGGCCATACTTCAAAGGCGCCGTTGCAGCAATGGACGGTTCACATATTCAAGTGATTGTGCCAGCTGAGGATAAGGTTAACCACACATGCCGTCATGGATATACATCTCAGAATTTGCTAGCTGTTTGTGACTTTGACATGAGGTTTATCTATGCGGTTGCTGGTTGGCCCGGTTGTGCCCATGACACACGTATCCTCAATCATGCTTTGGCAAATTTTGCTGATTTTCCTGTGCCTCCAAAAGGTATACACATGACCTACATATTATTTATTTGTTTCCTAATGGTTAGCCCGGGATGAAGTACTTGTATTATTTATTTTTCTTACACAGATTTTACTTTGTAGGCAAATATATTCTTGTGGATTCGGATATCCAAACCGAATGTGGTATCTAGCCCCTTTCAAAGGAAGCACATACCATATTCCAGAATTTCGTAATCGTTTCGGGACCACCCCAAGGAAGTATGAGGTGTTCAATTTCAATCATTCTTCCCTTCGAAATGTCATTGAGCGAGCCTTTGGAGTATTGAAGGAGAAGTGGCGTATTTTGAAGTGCATACCAAGTTTCTCAACCCGTACTCAGAAGCACATCATTCTTGCTTGTTTGGCTTTGCATAATTTTATTCGTGATAGCAATTTGCATGATGAGGCGTTCGAAAGATGTGATGCTGATGATGAATACTTGATAGAAGAGGATGACACGACACCGGAAGATGAGATTGAAGATGAGGAGAATGAGGATGCCATGAATATCATTCGTAGTAGAATAGCAGATGCTTTGTTTAGTGCGAGATAGGTGTGTTGAGGGATGACATCATTGGATGAGGCCTTATCTTTTGTAAAATGCTAATATTGTATTCGTATGGACCATATCACTTTGAATGCTAAAAAACTTGGAACAAATTTATTTCCTTTCCAAAATAGTCATTTACATACAAATAAGTGAGTACGAGATTCATTTATGAGCGGTTTGCCTACAAATAGTCCTCAGTCTTCGGGGGCATTGCTGGCATAATTCTACACATCCTTCAGCTTCACAGCTACTCTAACCAAACGGCCTTCAGCTTTTCCAACAGCTCTCAGCTCACAGCAGCTTTTCCACAGCCCACAGCTCACAGCAGATTTTCCAAAATCCACAGCTCAACCAAACAGGGCCTCAGAGCCAGCTGGATTTCCGGAGTGGAGCTGCTCTGTCTAGAGTTGGAGCCATGCCAAACAGTCCCTAATACTCATGAAACAAAAAAGTTTTTTAGATTTTATAGAATATATGTTTCTATAATAAATTTAGTTAGAGATATAAATGCCAATCCTATTTTAAAGTAGGGTTTTAGGTGATTTTGCAGATGTGGCAGTTGGGCCCACATGTCAATTGATCTCTTCCTTTCTAAAAATTTAGTATGCTGTTACATACTCGCTTGTAATCTACAAATTACAGCGACCTACAAAATGATTTTTTTGTTAATTTTTCAACCGACCTACAAAAGTTGAGATGATCTCTGCCGAAGTGGTAGATCCCAATGCAATCTACATCTTGGCTGTTGAAAGTGTTTTTTTATCTAAAACAACTTAGAGGATTACAGGCGAGTATGTTGAAACTGTTTTATTTTCAGAAATAAAAGTTAGGATTTTATTTTTTATTTGTTTGTTTTGTGGAGTGTACAGCGTTTAGAGCTGTGTGGGGGACTCTAGACTCTTCGCTCCTGACTCGTTGACCAGACAAGACGACGAGGTGAATTGAACGCGTGGGCCCCGCTCCGCCGCATCGTCTTCTCCGGCGCGCTTCCGTTCAATTTTTTCATCCCCTTTTCACCTCTCCGCCTCCCCACCAGCGTTTTTTACGGTCGGTAAACCGCGGTAAACCGCGGTTACCGATTTAGCCGGCCGGTCCGGTTCGGACTGCCCAAATTTCAAATTTGAAGTTTGAAAAAAAATGCTGAAAAAATTCCTAAAAATAGCTCTTGAATTATGGAACCCAATGGTGTAAAAATTTTTCAAATTTGAGTTCGTTTAATATTTATTTAGACGTTTAGAAGTTTGAAAAAAAGAAAAAGAAAAAAAAATACACAGCCGGCCCGTGAAGGCCCATTAAATCATGAAGGTCGAAAAACATACTAAACACACTCAAATTTGAGTAATTTTGACATCATTGGATTCTACAAATCATGAAGTATTTTTAGGAATTTTTTAGCATTTTTTAAAAAAAATTTGAATTTTAAAAAAACCGCCCAAACCGCTCAAACCGGGCGGTAAACCGGAAAAACCGGCCGGTAAACAGACAAACCGGCCGGTATACGGTACAAACCGGGTATAACTGCGCCATTCAAATTTGAATTTGAATTCGGGCGGTTTTTACCGGGAAACCGGACAAACCGGCCGGTTTACCGATTCCGCCGCCTCCGGTCGGTTCGCAGCCACCGGTAAAAAAACACAGCTCCCCACCCCTGACCCCCCACAAAAACCCTGACCAACACAGGCTGCACCCGCCGGAAAACCCCCCGTCACGGCGTCACGTGCGGCCGCCGCCATGGCCCCCAGCCCCAGCCCCCTCGAGGTCGCCGTCCGGGCCGCCGTCGCCGGCGACCTCAGCCTCATCAAGGGTAATCTCTCTCTCTCTCTCTCTCTCTCTCTCTCTCTCTGGACCTGCGGCGAGGCAGGGGCAGGAACGGCCGCAACATGCTCCACTTCTCGGCCACAGCGGGGAAGCTCGACCTCTGCAGGTTCCTCGTCGAGGAGGCCGGCTTCGATCCCAACTCCGTCTCGGACGAAGGTAATCTAACCCCATTCCCATGCTCCCTCCGCCTCCTCGCCGGATCTCACCTCACCACCTGTGTGCTGCTCTGTGACGTCAGACGACTAACCGAACGCTTGGGACCTCTCCGCCTGCAGGCGAGACGCCCATCCTCACCGCCACCGAGGCCGACGTCAAGGACGGCGGCGCCGCAATCGTCCCTATCGTCAGGTACCTCATCGAGCGCGGCGGCGACCCGGCCAAGCCCGACGCCAAAGGGTGCACGCCGCTGCACAACGCCGCGGAGTTCGGTGCGTCTATCAATTCCCCGCCCTCGATACATCTCTGCAACTGCAATGTGCTCCGGTTACGCTTTGTTTGGATTCTGATGCTTCGGCATCTGCACGCTGTGTATCTCTTTAATCTGTGCCGTGCCTGCAGGGCACGTCGAGGTTGTAAGGCTGCTGCTGTCCAAGGGAGTTCCCGTGGATCCTGTCGAGCGTCGTGGCACGCCGCTGCACTTGGCCGCGGTGTCTCACAATGACAAGGCTCTCAAGCTCCTGCTAGATCACGGTGCTGATGTAAGCTGCTGCAGAGTATCCTTGCGTTGTTACCCTGTTCGGTTGCACTGCCAACTGGGCAGTCAGTACACATTAGAAAAGCAATGTGCCAGCTGAATATTTGGTTTGTCTTAGGCTCCTAGCGGAATACAGTGAATAATTGTTCATTGATCAATGGCAATTTGACACCTAATCATTCATTGTCGTAGCTTTAGCAGAATTCATATACTCCCAATGATTGCGTTTTATATATCAGTGATCTGACTGGCTATTTTAACTGTTACTCATTTCTCATTGCAGCCCAATAGAGTTGTCACTCATATATTTACACCACTCTTTATGGCATGCTTTGGTCACTCCTTCAAATGCATGAAGCTATTAGTCGAGGTCCAGTTACTCGTTGACTTAAACTTCTTGATAACATTACAGATTTTGCAAGTTATGTTTCACTGAAGCTACTTGTATTCTGTATTCTGTAGGCTGGTGCTGATGTGAATTTTGTGAGTCCAACTGGGCGAACTGTGTTGTTCGATGTAGTCGAAGATGGCTTAATCGACTTTGTCAAGTTCTTGTTGGAGGCTGGAGCTGACCCTAACATTCCTTCTCAAGCACCATCACTCCCTCTGCTATCTCTCTCTGCTGAGAATGATGTAATCATGGCTCTTTCTCTGCTGTTTATTTACTTCGTAGTTTTAGTGTACAATCTTATTTGCCCTTTGCATATCTGATAGCTGGACAGTAGAATAAAACCAAGGTCTGTCAGATTCTAATCTAGTTTTACTCACCTTTAAAAACTTTCATGCTGGTTTTATGTATTTTCAACAATCAGTCATTAGCTTTTGTTTTCTGATCCTGAAAGCATAAGTGGTGCCAGTACGTAGGTCCGGAGCATATCGGAAATAATTCTGCTATTTGAAACGGTTGTGTTAGCACAATGGCATTGTTATGAATCCATGAATATCTACCATGAAACGGTTGTGTTAGCACAATGGCATTGTTATGAATCCATGAATATCTACCAATGGCATTGCTATGAATCCATGAATGTCTTATTTTTTCTAAAATAAGTTACGAGGGAAAAAGAAGCTGTACTGTTGATATCCTTTTATCCTCTTTCATGCTGGATTATAGTACCACTTCCATTTTTGTCATTTTATGCAGAATGGCAGACTCCCAATCATGCTAGCGGCTGATCGTGACAATCGTGAGCTTGTCGAGATTCTACTTCCTCATACGAAGCCAATTCCATCTGTGCCAGACTGGAGTGTTGATGGGATCATCAGAGCTATGAAACTGATACGGTCATCCGAGCCTCGGGTATGTTATCGCACTTATCTAAAGCTTTCTTAGTTCAACAGACAAACACATGCATGTTTGTGAATTCATGATTCCATGAGTTGAATATAGGATTAAAAATTTTGCTGACTGTACTATTTATCATGCTGTTGGAACCTCTTGTATGTAACTGAACTTGTGGCATCGTGTTTAGGAGTTGGTGGAAAAACGATTAGCTGATGCCAAGTCACAAGGAAAGGAAGCATTTGCAGAGGGGAGCTATACCGCTGCCACCTACTACTATATGCAGGTATATTCTTGAACCAAAATAATGTTTGTTTGGGTAATATGTTGCACTGTTGATGTGTAGTTCTGAAGTATCACAATGCTGATGAAACATGGAGTCTCTTTTCATTTTTCATGTTGCCTTGAAATGAAATGCTAGAGCAATCAAACTAGTGCTGACAGAAGCTGCTGAATCAATTTTACTGCAATACAAACGAAACCTGGAATAACTTCAGTTCTCAACGGTCGTTCATGCAGGCAAAAAAGATTGATCCGCATGACGCCACCATATTCTCCAACCTGAGCCTATGCTTGTTGCGGATGGGAGAAGGGCATGAAGCTTTGAAATACGCTCGGCAATGCAAAGCATTGCGTCCTGATTGGTCCAAGGCATGGTACCGTGAGGGCATGGCTCTCCGCTTCCTTGAGGTAATAGCTCACATTATGCTGAATTCAGCCTTGGAATGAACCTATTCTAGTCTCTGCATCTGTAACAATCTTTCTGCATTGTCAATCTTGATACACAGAACTACACAGGAGCAATCGAAGCGCTCCATGAAGCGATGAAACTTGACCCTGCAAACAATGAGATCAAGAAAGCATTAAGGTAGGTAGTGGCACCATCTGGTACATGTTTTCTTTTTTCCTTCCAGTGGTTACCCTGAGCAAGACTCGGCATCCATTAGGACAGGGACATTTGAACCCCAGGCCTTGGGTACGGCTTTTGTGGTGTGTGAATGGCACTCTTATTAGTCTGTTGATTGATTGTTAAAACCTGCAGAGAGGCCATGGAGGCACAGTTGAGCTCCGAGGACCCTTGAGAGGCCGCTTCCCTTCACATATCGATGGTGCATTCAGAATCGTCAACACTGTATGGGGCTGATACTGAATGTTGCCAAAATGTGCTGGGGCATGGACCAACTAGTTCAGTTTTATTAACTCATTTGTAAGATCTTATTAGCCAGGAGACATGCATATCGATGGACTGGATCGTTGATCTTGCACTCTATATATTCACATATTGTAGACTGTAAACGTGTTCCAGGAATATGGACTTGTTAGCAGTCAGCGGCTTTATTTATCTGCTAATGCATGTTATTTCGTTGAAACTGGTTGGGTCGTCTGCAGGCTTGTCGATTCACAGCTTCTGATGTGGTATTCTTTTTGCAGTAAGCAAATTGTGGAGGCTGCACACTGCGTATATTCCTTTTATTTTCCCTTGAAACCAACATCTGAGGATTGTTCTCGTGTCATTCGGAATTCACAGCTCATTTTCGGTGAAGCTGCGGATGTTGGTAAGTTAGCACAATTCCCCGAGGGCCCATGACGAGTTGGGCTAGGATATTGGGCTGTCTTGGGCCGAGCCAGGCAAATCCACGTGGACCTGGTAGTCCGTCGCGTTCCCGCCAACCGGCACCACGGTACTCGGTACGGATCCTCCGGCCCGTTCGTATCTCCGAAACGGGGAAAAATCCTAGCCCATGTTAAAACCTTCATAGCCCGTAGGGCTTCATCCAGGGAAGGCCATCCACGTCGGCCCAAATTCTCGTGGCCGTCCGATTCTCGATCGTACGGTCCTTATTGTTTGGAGCCGCTTCGTACAGTAACAGCTTCTATCTAGAATCCGCTTCTTACAGCTTCTAGCTAGAATCCGCTTCTTACAGCTTCTCGTTGCTCAAAACTGATTCTGTTATCTTTCATCGATGTATTCAGCTCAAATGAAGAAGTTGTTAACTACAAAGTTTTGTGACTTTTCGAAACCAACGCTTTTTGTGTTGGGAGTTCCTCCATGCGAAGTCGTTTATGAAATTTAAATTTTAAATTCGATAGATTCCAACGTAGTTTAGCGTGACAAAAGTGTGATCTCAAATGAAAAGTTGCCAACTATAAAGTTTCATAACTTTTCGTGATGTTTAGAGAGTTTCTTCATTCCGAGGTCGTTTATGAAATTTGAGTTTCGAATTCGACAAATTCAAACGTAGTTTAGCGTGACAAGATGAACTCAGGTGAAAAAGTTGCCAACTATAAAGTTTTATAACTTTTCAAGATCTTTAAACTTTATTTTTGATGCTTTCCCATCCGAGGTCGTTTAAAAAATTCAAATTTTAAATTTTTTAGATTCAAACTTAGTTTACCATGACAAGATGAACTCAAATGAAAAAGTTCTCACTACGAAGTTTCATACCCTTTTGAGATCTATTAACTTTATTTTCAGTGTTTTCTCATCTGAGATCGGTTAAAAATTTAAATTTTGAACTTCTGAAATTCAAACGTAGTTTAGCATGACAAGATGAACTCAAATGAAAAAGTTTTCAGCTACAAAGTTCCATAACTTTTTGAAAGCTACAAGCTTTATTTTTGATGTTTTCCCATCTGAGGTCACTTAAAAATTTTAAATTCTAAAATTTTGAAATTCAAACCATTGTGTTCCATGACAAATTATGCATTGCAGGTTTCAATCTATTTGTGTGCCCTTGACGCACGCGAGGGCGCACCTCAGGGGCGTGCGAGGGCGCGCCGGTCCACTAGTTAGAGTTAACGCAAATGATCACCAGAGAACCACGCAAAGCCAACACGACACGAGGCCCAACATCAACATCAACTGAAAGGAAGGTGCAAGGAGCGCTTTATCCGCCACGACTAGTGCCGCGTCAATCCCCACGACCTTCACTCCGGCATGCACGGCCTCTTCGTTTGTGGCTCGCGCGTGCTAAATTTTGCTTGATACAACACGGCTATACGCTACAAAACACAACTAAACTATCTACTCCAGCTGTTCCAAACTATTGGACTTAATTTTATTTTTATTAAATATCTAAACATAACGTGCATCTATGTTTACATAATCTCAACAGCTCAAAGTCTGATCTTACACAAGAGAAGACATTTTATCACATCTTAATCTTAGGCTCCGTTTCGTGGAGTTCGACTTCACACGCTAGCCAAGCAAAAAATTTAGCTTTCGCTCAACGAACAACTCTGCTGGTAAAGCTAGAGCTATTTTAGCAAACCGTTTGGCAAAACTGCTTATGTTCATAGACAAAAAGAATAAAATGACTATGGTCCCCTTGGATTTACTTTTTTGTTTTTTCTCATCTCCTCATGACGTTTTCTGCCTGACATCTTTCGTTCATGGGTGGGGAAGGCTTGCGGCACAGACTGCAGGATGATGACGCTTGCAATTTATGCGGGCAAGAACCAGAAACCACCGATCATCTGTTCGTGCACTGTGTCGTCACTCGGGAGGTTTGGTTCAGGGTACTGTCACCTGCCGGCGTCCAGTTGCCCTTGCCGCAGGACGGCGCCACCTTCGTGGAGTGGTGGCTCCAACAACGAAAAGCTGTCGCTCGTGACGTAAGGCCGGCCTTCGAGGTACTGTCACCTGCCGGCGTCCAGTTGCCCTTGCCGCAGGACGGCGCCACCTTCGTGGAGTGGTGGCTCCAACAACGAAAAGCTGTCGCTCGTGACGTAAGGCCGGCCTTCGACACACTGTTGGCCCTTGTCACTTGATCGGTTTGGAAAGAGAGGAACGCCAGAGTCTTCAACAGGAGGAGCGCATCGGTGTTGGAGTTGGTTCGGGCCATCCATAGGGAAGGAGAGCTTTGGCTTGAGGCTGGGTTCTCGCCCATTTCGTTGCTAGTTAGCTTTTGGTCGCAAAACTATGTTATTTTGTAATCAACTTGCGGTGTATCCAGTAGTTTAGGTGGTTGGGTTTGACGCGGGCTGCTCGCCTTCTCAACCGAACTTTGTTCCGCCGTTTTAGGCCGCTCCTTCCCTCTTAATGAAATACAGGCACTCTGCCTGCTCGCGAAAAAAAGGAAGGCGAGCCACAACCACCATGCCCTCACCGGAGGAGAGCTTTAGTGGTCATGCCCAGTGCCTACAAGCCTCAATGGCTAAGCCTTGTCTCTTTCTGGGCAGATGTAGCCTTTGTGCATGTGTAGACCCACATGTGAAAGATAAAGATGTAATGCAACTCTTTTCATCTGATTCCTACATGGGAGTAGGATTTAAGGGGCTCTATAGGTGAAGCTGCTTGGCATGAAAAAAAAAAAGCTTCAAATAGCTCATGAAGTTGATGGTGAAGCTATGCCAAACAAAGTCTTACTTAGCATATAGAAAAAGAACAGCTTCAAATAGCTCATGAAGTTGATGGTGAAGCTATCCTTGTATAGAGTGTATCTTGATAGAAAAAAAAGTCGAATATATATTTCTCTCGTCCAACAATTATCTTATTTTAAATAACGTATAGAGTGGATAACATGACATCTCATATTGTTTGGATCTTATTTTGACATCTCATATTGTTTGACATCTTATATATATTTCTCTCGTCCAACAATTATCTTATTTTAAGTTGATGGTATAGCTTGTTTGGATCTAAAAATTAGCACTATGTTTGGGTACTATTTACAAGGATCAACTGTGGACTAATTTAAAAACTAATTGCATAACGGCGTGAGGTGAATATATTAATCATAATTAGACCATGATTAGCCAATGATTAATATATTCGCCAAACCAATTAGTCGCCGCTTATGCAATTAGTTTTGAAGTTAATTTATATTTTTCCCCCTTCTAGTAGTATCTAAACATAGTGATAATTTAAACAGGTTATCCAAACAGTCCCCTAAAATGTTGAACAGTGAAACCATTAAATGGCGATTTTTGTTGGAACACAGAAATTTTACAGGAATGAATACCAGAATTTAACATGAACTAGTTCAAATTTATAGGAAAAATATAGAAATAGAAGGAGAAAAAAAATCATGTTTCGAGATCTCAGGTTAGACAGAGAGGCTTTTGACATCCCCGGATCTATGGCAGTTCTTTCATCCCCTTTCCTGACTCTCCTCTCTTTATAAAACCCTCGTGAATCCATCATCAACCTCTTGAAGCCCCCGTCACAAGTCCCCATGGACGACGTCAGTGCCGCCGCCGTCACCGGCAACCTACCCCTGCTCAAGGGTAGCACACACACCTCGCCTCCACTCTTGATCCTCTCCTCTGTCATCTTCATCTCTGATCCTCTCCTCTGTCCTCTCCATTTCTTTTGGCAGAAATAGCGAGCACTGTGGACTTGCGGCGTTTCAGGGGCTTCAAGGGCCGGAACCTGCTCCACCTCGCCGTGGAGGGATCTTGCGTCACGGGGCGGCTGGACGTCTGCAGGTTCTTGGTCGAGGAGAAGGGCTTCGACGCCAACTCCACCTCCACGGAAGGTAAATCATCCCCTGCTTTATTTCCAGTCATGGACGAGCTCGGCCGCCGGGCTCAGACGCTACCTCTCCGACCACCTGCAGGCGAGACGCCCATCTTCGTCACCACCGACGCCGATTGCAGATTGCTGAACGGGGCCGAGAACGGCGCCGTCCCTCTTCTGACCTACTTCCTCGGCCGCGGCGGTGACCCGGCTGCGCCCGACGCCAGGGGTCACACGCCCCTGCACAATGCCGCACAGTATGGTGCGTTCATTTCTCGCCCCCTTCAATCTTTGCGGTTTCTTGGAATGAATTAGCTAGCTATACAAAAGTTTTTTTTCACTTCCCTCAAAAAAGTTTTTTTTTCACATTTATTAATCGTTATTACTTGCATAAAGAATCCCACCAAATTGTCTTTGGAGGTGTTCTTGTTCTGTTTCATTTTGGATTTTCTGCATTCTGTGTATCTCTTTGTACCTCCAGGGCACAGCGATGCTATAAGACTGCTACTGTCCAAGGGTGTTCCTGTGGATCCTTTCAACCATCATGGGACGCCGTTGCACTTGGCTGCAGGAAACGGACATGACAAGGCTCTGAAGATCCTGCTTGACCATGGTGCTGATGTAAGCAATTAGAAGGACATCAGCTAGAAAAGTTGTTTGTCTTGATGATAGATTGGATTAAGAATTGATCTGGCCATATTTATTGTAACTGTTTTTCACTTCCCTCCCTTTGCAGCCCAATAAACCTATCCGTGAGGTTACTCCGCTCATCATGGCATGTGTTGGTGCCTCCATGAAATGCATTAAGCTGTTGCTTGAGGTCCAGTTACTTAGTGACTTAAACTTCTTGATCATGGCATGCTGATGTTTGTAGTTCATACATGTTCGCTATAGCTACTTGTATTATCAATTCTGTAGGCTGGTGCTAATGTGAACTTCCATAGTTCACCTGGACCAACAATGTTATTAGCTGCAGTTGGTGCTGGTTCAGAAGACGTTGTCAATTTCTTGCTAAATATTGGAGCTGACCCTAATGTTCATGATGGGGTAATAATGGATCTTTCATTGTCTTTGTTGTTTATTTACTTGATGCTTTAATCTGATGTCCACATTCTCAACTCGTGTTGCATGGTACAATTGAATAGAGTCAAGTGCCCTGAGATTCTGAGCTAGTTTCACTCCCCTAAAAAAATCATTCATGCTGTTCATGCATATAATTATCAAATCGTAGCTTTTGCTGAGTGGTCATAAAAGCTTAAGTAGTGCTGAGCATATTGCTGAAATTATTCTGCTTATCAAAAACACTAGTCTAGTCTAGTAGTTGATCACTTACTGGATTTAAGAGGGAGCACTTTTGCTAGTTTTCTTTCAAATTTTGCTCTATGTAGTTATTTGACAATATACTGGACTCTTGATTTTGTTGCTTTTTCAAATTTTCAAATTATTCATGAATGTCTTATTTTTCAAAAAAAAAAACTTTGTTGTTAAGAGGGGGAAAAAAGAAATTGAACTGTTGATATCATTGTCAGCTTTCATACTGGACTAAATAAATCTTCACTTTGATCTTTGCAAATGCAATGCAGTACGGGAAACTCCCAATCATACTAGCAGCTGCTAATGGGTGCCGTAAGCTTGTTGAAATTTTACTCCCTCGAACAAATCCAATTCCATCCATGCCAGACTGGAGCGTTGATGGGATTATTAACTCCATGAAGAACCTACCTCGGGTATGTTAATTAGCACACTTTTCCAAGTTAATAGAGGGAAGATGCAAGATTATGGTTCCATGATTTGAATATAGGAACAGAATTTTGCAAACTGCAGTGTTTCACTTATCTTGCTGTCAGAATCTGTATTAGTAGTATGTGTCATGCATGGAACTGAACATGTGCTGCTGTGTTTATATTATGAGATGGTGCAGGAGATGGTACTAGAACCAATAGCTAGTGCAAAGTCACAAGGAAAGGAAGCATTTGCAAAAGGCGACTATGGTAATGCCATGGACTGCTATATGCGGGTATATCCTTGAACCAAAATATGTCATGTACCTGTTGGGGTGATACAAATTGCTGCACAACAATAGCTATTTATTTAGATCTGAGTATCATAATGCTAAGGAGACATGAATGGTGGGGCCTCCATTTTGCCTTAACATGAGATGGCTGAACAATGAAACTAGTGCTTTCTGGAACAGAACCAGCTGCTTAATCGAATCAATTCACTGTAGCTAAAAGGAATCAAGAGATGACCATATTGTCACCACTTGTTCATCATGCAGGCAACAGCGATTGACCCGCGTGACGCCACCTCATTCGCCAACCTGAGCCTATGCTGGCTGAAGCTGAGAGAAGGGGAGCGAGCTGTGCTTGCCGCTCAGCAATGCCAAAAGCTGCGTCCTTGTTGGGCCAAGGCATGGTACCGCGAGGGCGCAGGTCTCAGCTTGCTCCAGGTATATATATCGCTCGCGTCACATCAAACTTAACCCTGCATTGAACCTAATCTGGTGGTCATCTCTGCATCTGTAACAATGAACTGATCTCACTGCGATAATCGGTTTACAGAAGCATAGGGCAGCGATTGCTGCGTTCGAGGAAGCGCTGAAACTTGACCCTGATAGCGACGAGATCAAGGAGGCATTGCGGACGGCGAGATCAAGGAGGCGTTAAGGTATAATTAGTTTTTAGAACGGGCGGCAAAAGCTTTGCCGCAGATTTTATTAGACGATAGAAAGGAAAAAACAAAGTTTTACAACTCTATGAACAACCCCCACAACTCACCTAAACCGAGAAAAAACTATTAAGGTATAATTAGTGGCACTCTCGTTTCGCACCATCGTTGATCGTGGTTTCAGCGGTTACGCTGCTCTTGCATGCATGTAGCTTGTGTGGTGTGAATTTTGATTCTTGAAACCTGCAGAAAGGCCATGAGGATCTCCTTGCGCAATGTATGAGATCGAGAACCCCTGTTGAGCAGCTGGATCCCTTCACATCTCATCGTACATCTATAATCCTCCTCGATCGTCAGCAGTGTATGGGGCTGATATACCAAGTGAAGTTGAGTTGCCAAAATATGTTGTGGCAGATCGAAAAGACTATTTTAATTTGCTCCTTTGGTTTAATTTGCTCCTTTGCGTTTGAACTCTTAGATCATTTGTGACTTCCTGTAAGCTTTAACTTTTAGGCAGGAATGAAAAGGTATGGACTTGGGCGATTTATGCTAATGCTCGTGATTTCATTGAAATTAGTTGGGTCCCACACTTGCAAAAGCTTGTTGGTCCATCCAACTAAGCTTGTTGGGCCGTATTAGATTTGTCTGATCGAGCCCGGCATGCACGTGGACATGGCACTATGGCAGCCCACTATTTGTATTTCCATTTTTTTTGTTACACAAAATTTTTTTTTTCTAAAAAAACAAAGTTTCGTCGCAACACTAATAAGTTGGGATCTATTCGTTACTTGAACCACAAATAGTAATAAAAAATTTAGCATTCTATTCATAGTCCTATATTCAGCAAAGTTTATTGCTGTGTCTTCTAGTGCATATACAGTTGAAAATTGTTATTTTTGTATTATTTTTTTGTTAAAATGAGTTTGAATCTCAAGTTTGGTGGCAATGTATATTATATTTTTTTAAAAAAAAAACTCCTAAGTATGTTTTTTAGGGAATTTTCACGATTCCATGGAGAAAGTGGTTTGCAATATTTTGCCTTAATGCAAGAAGAATAGTCTTGTTCTCTTTTCATTGGTCCCCTCCTTCCATGCATCCCGAGGAGTCTTGGATCTCAAATACATAAAAAAAAATTATAGATTGCACTGCCGGTCATCGATTGTCATCTCTACACTCTACGCCTCTACTATCTGGTTTTTTTTTTTTCCCGAAAACCTGCCAGACCCATGCATGGCTTCCAGGCGTGCAATTTTGGATGTATGGATAGATTGGATCAGGATTGCTTGTCAACTAGACAATGCCTGCCAGGCTTCAGTCCAAATACATGTGTGTGTTCTTCATCACCTCATGTAATCTTTTGTACTCCTGTGCTTATACGAGAGCAGATAAATCTGCCTAGGTCGGTGCAAACTTGCACTCGTGCCCAACGAAGGGTCAGAAACGCCTTTGTATTTAGCACAAAGAAATAAAAGAATAGATAGATTTCGAAGAAGCCACTCGAAAATCGAAATTCAGTTTCATTTGGTGGGCTGGGACGCTTTGCATGTTGGGTGAGGTAGTACGATTCTCCAACTGCTCAACCTTGGACAGAAACGCATTTTGTTCGTGCTGAAACTGGAAGCCCCATGCAGATTCTGCAGGCTGTGCAGCGCATCGCCGGCCGGACGGTCAGAAAAGGCAATGTGGTCATCACTTCTCAAGATCTGCTAGTACACCTTTTGAGAGAAAGGGAATAGCACACCCCACAAAACTTTCCATGTGCATGACTGAGCAAAGATGCTGCAAGTACCATTTGGACATGCCGGAGATGGTGCAAGTTAACTACAGCATCAGTTGCAAACCTTCAAGACTAAAAATCTAGTAATTGTAGATGGTATATATATAAAAAGATCCGAACCAGTCACAGCTGGGGCTGTTTAGTCCATTCAGGACAAATAAAGGAACTACGTTATGTTTTTTTTTCCTTCAACAAGGAAAAAAAAAACTGAAGCAGCAGCACTCTCCCATGTAAGAACTCATCGCCAACCTAAGTTCAGGTTAGCAATCTCGCATCTGTTCATCCAACCTAAACGTCAATTCTCACAGCCTACCAAATCCCAAATTACAGCGACTTTCATCACATATGTATGTATGGTAACAACGAACGAACAAACAAACAAACAAATTCTTGGAGAACAGAGCATGATCTAGAAGCGTCGGTGGGAGGATGAGCTGCTGAGGCAGAGCAGCCAGCTACGCTGTTGAGTATATATGACACTCAACTCAAACCCTTCAACCTCTGATGATGGCCTCTTCCCTGACGGCGGAGCAACCTTTGTTCTAACTAGGGGATCGCCAGCCAGGTCGACGAGGTTCGTTCCTAAGAAGACGCAGACTTTGGCCGCCCATAGCTTATCACCATCACATAATCTCCCCCAGAGGAGCCGATCACCGTGTGCAGCGGGCGTGCCGGGCCAACCCTTAGCCACCGCTCCACCAGGTTGCGCACGGGTTGCCCGACGTTCACAGTCTGCCCACAGCAGCTTATTTCAACCTGTAAACAGAACTGTTCAGACAAATTGTAACGCTAAAATAAATATTAAAACTAAAAGGTGCCTAAAACAGTGGGGACATAGGATTTTCTGCACATGAAATGCACATCCTAACTGCAACACAAAGAACAGACGGACTATCCTGCTAGTGCCATGGCATCGTTCCCGTACAAGGTGATAAGAAACGCTAAGACCAGACGTGTAATTTCACCTCTATTTCTAAGACGAGATGTAATCAGTTCTGGAACATGCCAACATGTACCGGTGCCAACAGTTATCTAAGAAGCATCTTTAGCTACAAACTCTATGGACTGCTTAGATACTCAAGACCGTGTTAAGAAAAGTAAGCACAAAAAAAAAAGTAGTCACTACAAAACATAGAATGGTAAGAATCTTACCTCAGCTTCGCTTAGAAGGCTAAGCTTCTGCATAATGTACCGTTGGATGGATGATGCGGGTATGCTCCCATCCCTGTCATTTGGCAATGTATTAGCCACATTTGACATAACTTAAAGAATCTTTAGTTAAATAAAACAAATAGCTAGTGGTAGGACATTGTGGTCACAATCAAATTAAGAGATGTTTCTAGGCTATTACTGAGGATCACACGTGCTCAGCTGAGCTAACTAATGTGCTTGCATATAATGCATTGTGGACTGAGAGCAGTTGAGAAGCCCCTGACTGACAGACTAACTGCCCTATTTGGCTCCAGAGACCCAAAAAAATATGAAACTGAAAGCTAAATTGAAAATAAGAAGTGTTGTCTTATGCATCACACAGGTTACAGTTTCGAGGTTACTAGCATTATGTATTTAAGTTAGGCTGAGACATGCATTTGTGGGTGACACCATCAGCTATGACCAATGGAAAACATAGTAGTATCCATTTCTAAGTTCTTACAGAAGTTCTAGTTTCCTTTTCCCTGCTTCATGTTTCTCTTTTATTTATATATAGAGAAGTTTGCTCTGCAGCTGGCCATAGAATAACTTGTTCTATGGCTACTTTGAGTTACAACAATGATTCAATGCCAAGAACTTCAATTCTGGATGCAGAATTCAAAATTATTAATATCAAAATCAGAACCACTAGTGCATCAGTAGTAGAGCAAAGTAATATGAGCTCACTTTATTCTCAAATAGTGGGCAGGTATCTGAGGCAAAGGAGGGTCGCCTTTCCTGAAAATAATTATGTAACAGAAGACAGAAGATCAGGAATGGACTACATCTAATATATTGCTTCGACTAAAGTATGACAGCTGATACTATGATATGACTTACTGGTCAAATGAGGCAATCAATTGAAGCCATATTGGGCTGAATGCCTTCCTGGCCTGGATAGCTGTAGCAGTGGAAGGTGCCTTTATTTCAGGTAGGAGATCTTTCCTCTTCCGGGCAGGCCGCCCTCTCTTTCTAAGCAGCACTATTGGCTCAGGATCGTCACCTTTGTCATCTTCAGCTGTGGACTTCTGAAGAGGCTCCCTAGCCTCTGTTCTGCTAGAATGTTCGCTATTGGGAGATTCTCTGTGCTTATCTCCCTTCAAAGCTGAACTTTGTGCATTTGCCGGGGTCTTTGTTTTGCTTGCAGCCTCTACAAGACAATTCAAAGGTTTCCAGAGCTCCGACTTATCCAAGTCCTTATTATCACCTGCTTTATCTTTAACAGAGGGATGGCCTGATGTGTCCCCATTTGACAATAACTGCAAATGTTAACATCAAATTCGTCATTCTTCCATTAATCCATACTGATACACATTCATGAATCATACTCTAAAGATACATAACAGGGTATGATATAATTAGAATGCTCGAGTATTTGATTACCTGTCTTCTTGTTTGATGTATTTTGCTCAAGCTATCTAGCAAGCTTGAATTATCAGTTTGCTTATTCGAGTTATCATTATCCTTTTTTAAATGATCCACAATGATAGGACCAAGGCCACGTAATGCAGCAGCCTTCCTGGTAACCGCTCTTGTTCGTCTCCTTGTCGATGCTGCTGGGGCTACTCGAGGTGTATTGACCACCAACGATGAGATAGACCTCTCTTTGACTTTAACAGGTAGCGTAATGGGAGATTCGGCTTCTTCAGCGTTAACCTTCTTCCTTTTGAATGGAAAAACTTTTGACCTCACATCTTGTATATTGTGATCAGCTCTGACCAATGCGTCAAAAAGTTAGAATAAGAGGGCAAATGAACAAGCTAACAAGTAAAACAGCATCCACTGAAATTCTTCCCTACATCAGAAGAGTAGCATGATGATTGATGAAGAAAGGGAAACTATCTTGGTCAAATAGCCAATAGAAACATTCAACTAGGTTTCAGAAGACAAGCATTCCTTTGACCTAATAACACACAGTGAAGTCTCATAAACAGAAATCTACACTTTATCAAGAACAAATGGATGTGAAGACACCCAGAAAACACAGTGGTGTAATGATAGCTATGCTTTGGTGTTAGCAAAGCTCAAAATGACAATAGATAAGAATGAACACCAGGTGTCAATCACAGAATGCATTTCTGGCGGGAGATTCACAGGAATTCGTATTTGAGAGCTTCATGGTAAGTGGAACATTTCTTACCACTATACATTGGCATGAACCTCTGAGGATTCAAGAAAGCAAGCTACAGGAATATACTATTCTCTGGAGTGCAACATTCCAAAAGATCACTCTAAATTCTAAATTAGCTATGTTCAAGCTTATCAAGAGAGTGATATAAGTACATCAAACTGTAGAATTGTAGTTCGGTTATCTAATTTTGTCCGTTACTATCTGCAATTTAGAGCCTATCAAAAACGATGATTTGTGGCCAAAGCTTTTGTTCTGCCATCTTGCTATCCAATGGCAATAGATGCTAACAGCACGAAATCAAGGAAACTTAGTTGTGAAGTCAAGTAGTGCTGAAACATGTATCTTAGAAGTAAGAAAAGTAAAAGAATATTCAGCAACGCAAAACATTTGTCATAGAACTAAATTCCAGTTGCTCACTACAGTTGCATAAAGAGAAGGGTCAGGAGAAAGTACCTAAGCTTGTCAGCTGGAGTGCAGCCCAGATCAATGTTACATACTGGACAGTGGTCAAGATCCTCATCATTGAGCTTCTTATAAATACACTTTCTACAAACTGCATAATACAAAGGACACAAGGAAAAATAGAGGTGAGAACTTTCACAATACAAAGAACTTGAATACGGCACAACACAATGCTTCATTTCACATAAATAGAAATTTGATGTCTACACAGAAGTTCTTTTCGATTGAAAACATTAAGAATGTTCCACACTGCAATATACCCATATCATAAGAAGTGAAATGATACAATGCAAAACAACAAGACAGATCGATATCTGTACCAGCATGCACCATATAACATGAGATTCATATTGATCCTACTATTTCAAAAGCACACACAACATGAACAGTTGTGCCAATCCACTCACACATGCAGAGTAATCGAGTAGTTTGCAACTATTTACAGTCTATGATTGCACATTGTGGCCAGACTTAAAAGTTTTTGTGCACAGTTCCACTTCCACGGATTATAGGCCAACATTCGTTGAACTCACACTGAATACCAAGAGGGCGAGCAACGTTAACCATGAACTCAAACTGACTAGCAACTCAAATCACAGCACCGGAGGCATACAACATACAGAACGTCCTACTGAACATTACTGTCGACAGGAGCAAAAGCATTTCAGGGGTTGGGGGCAAAGATGGCCAATCCTCGGCCACAGGAATCCAAGTCCACGTAAAATGCACATTCTGAAGCCCAGCATTGATGCAACATTGCATCACGATTCATCAATAAGCAGAAATCGCAGCTCAGCCTGACAAGGCAAGAATAGACAGCAAGGAAAGCTACCAAACATGGTCAACTCGTCAAGCTAGATTTACGTGGAGCCGAGACTCTCGGGGGCGAAGCTACAGCACGGCCCGGAAGCCAGAACGCACGCACGCACGTCGAGAATCAATCGCAGTCGCGCATGGGCGCCGAGGAGAGGGCCGTACAGCGTCGCCGGGTGACCCCGACGGACGACGGCGCCGACCCACGCCCCCGGGCGACCAAATCCGGAGCAGCCCCCCAAGACCGAGGGAGGCACGCGCGTCGAATCCAATCGCCGTCGCGAGCAAAGCGCAGAGAACCGCGCTGCACCGTCGTGGAGACGCGAGCGTTGGAGCCCGCCGGGATCGGCGGAGCAGGCAAGAAGGCAAGGAAGGCACAGAGCAGGAATGGTCTCACTCACATGTGTGGAGGCACTCGGAGATGGTGGTGGCCTTGCGGAAGAGGCGGTGGCAGAGCGGGCACGTCAGGCAGCGCACGAGCAGGTCCCGCTTCACCATGGCCACGGCGGCGGCGCTGTCCCCCGCAGCGCCGCCGCCTCGCCGGCCGCACCGCTGCCGCTTGCCTCTCCTCCCTTCCCCCTCCTCCTCTTCCACATCTTCGGCGCCCACCTCGTCCTCCTCCTTAGCCTGCGCCTCCTCCTCCTCCACCTTGTCCTCCTCAGCAGCCGGCGGCGGCTTATCCGGCGATGCGGGGGGCCCGGCGGTGTGCATGGCGTGGGGCCCAGCCGCGAGGCTAGCTCCGCATGCCGGGGACGGGCGAAGCAAAGGCGCCGGCGCCGACGGCTCTCCTCCGCGTGGAAATGGGAGGAGAGATCGGAGCGCCGCACGACGACGCCGAGGCGGAGGCGGAGGTGGAGGAGAAGGGAGTTGAAGCAGAGCCGGAGGACGACGAAAAAAAAAAAAAAATGAATTTTTTATTTTACGTGCTTATCGAGGGACGAGAGAAGCCGAAGGACGAAAAGCAGCAATGAAGCTGCAGAGGTGGTTTTATTTCGCCATTTGCATTTCTTTTCTTTTTTTCTTTGTTTATTACCTTTTGCAGCGCTTTTTGTGTGACGAATAAAACCAACGTGTTTGGAATTACGTACTGGTGGATTCGTGTTGGGCATGAACTTGTGTTTTGTTGTAGTTTGTTCTAGTTGTATGCATAGCATTTTTCCTTTTCATTAGAGATACAATTTTTATTTTTAATTTTTTAGATTTTGTGTGCTCATGGTTTCTATAGAACCTGTAATAAAAGATTGAAGTTATGACTACAACTACAATGGGTGTTGCGGCATCTATGACGGACAAAATGATTAATAAGTAGTAGAGAAATATACCAGGGCAATAATAATAATAATGTACTAGCTAGGTGAAACGTGTCCAACGAGACGCATTGCGGTAGCCTCCGTAAGAGTGTTTGGTAGACATTTGTCGGTATCCTCGTTCCTGTAACGGCATTGCAAAGGTAAACTTTTAATTTGTTTCCTTTCAATTTTGTTCTTATTATGAGCAGTTGGAGATCATTTTCTCCTTTCATTAAAGATATTATATTTTTCTGTGCGCCCATGGTTTACAGAATCTATAAGGATCGCAGATATAAAATGATGATCGTACTAGGTTTTACGACATTCATTTTTGCGTAGTATATAGTGTGTATACAGAAAAACATAAATATGCAGTAGAAAGTTTTTGTAGAAATAATGTATGAGCTGTAACGCCAAATAACATTTTTGCGCTAGTTTATGTAAGATTTTTTTGACAGCTATCTATTACGGTTATCCTTATCAGTGATAGGCTTGGAAGAATGAACTTTTATTTTGGTGTAATTCGCTACTATTGAAAGTGGTTGTAGATTATTCCCCTCAGTTTCTTAGAGGTATTGTTTTAGTTTTATTTATTTTTTATGTGCCCATGGTTTTCTTAACCTACAAGGACTAAAGATATTATTGTTTTTGCAGACTTTTGTAACATTTTTATCGGCTATTGTATAGCATATGCAGAGGTTATTAGAGAATAATGTATTTGGTGAAATGCCCAAAACACTCCGCACTAGCTTTCATAAGTTTTCTTTTGGCAACCATCTATATTGGGATTTCCTTTTACCTGTAACAAGCTTGCATAGAAAACGATGACACACAAGGTGCATGCATTACTAAGTGAGAATCATGGCTTAGAGTGTATTTTATTTTATGTTATGTTATGTTATTACCATTTTTTGTCTTCCCCTTTTACATGAACATCTAAGTTAGCTTTGTTACTTCACATGCTCAATGTTTTATGGTAGAATGTGTAGGTACATGGGGTGTATAGATTCTCTTAATGTTTGTTGTAGAAGGTATAGAGATGTATAAGATACACAAGTTTTTTTTTTTATTATTGTCAAACATACAAACGATGACATTAGCGAGTAGCAACATTGACATTTGCTACTTAACATGTATGAGGGCAGAGTACATGTTTCATGCACAATAAGTTGGATAGAAAACCAATAGGTCTCCGAGTTTATTTGCCAAATAAACGTGCAAACTTCTTGTAATTTCTTATGATTATTAGTAGGAGCCAGGATACCGACACGCATGCATGCAACGAAATCGGGAAGCGAAAACCATCCTATCACAAGCACAGATTCCAACGAGAAATGATGAAACGTCTCCCTGTCGGGACAACGAGCGAGACTGATATGATGATAGAGATGGACTAGTTACATTACGCGCGTGGCATCTCACGAATCTATCTCGTTTTAAGCTGCGCGCGTTTCATATTTCCGTCAAATTAAACGTACTTTGCACCTCGATCTTGTTTTGCTTCCACGATCTCCTTTTCCCCCCCACGTGGCGCGTGAGATCGAGATGAGAGGTCGTCAACTAGATGAGATGAGATGATATCATGCCAGCATGCCACAAAAAAGAAGATGAGAGATGACTCGCTGGCTGGCTTTGCTGCAGGACGCTGTACTACGTACGCAGCACTGCAGCAGCATGCACAGAGCACATGCCGCCGTCCGACGTCACGGGCAGGCGGTCAGCGACGACCGCGTCTGCCCCAGCGAGGAGTCGTCGGCGCGCGACCG